>CM057004.1:5190052-5602552 GCA_029891345.1 Dryococelus australis | reverse complement strand
ACAACAGTGACATGAAAAATTATGTTTTAACTTTAACTTATTTAACTTTAAAATATATATTATCTCATGCACATTTACATTCAAAGTTATGACTGTCAATTGAATAGTACAACATAAAGAAATATGTTAAAATAATTCAGTACTATTAAAAATTTGCAAAATGTGTTCAAATTAAAGAATCACATTAAAATTACGTTTTCTGTGGAACTTTACAAACATAATAAATAAACAAGACCACAAGTTATGTGAAAAGTAATAACAAAAATGTTAACTAAATTTGTAACATAGGGCACTTGATCAAATCATGTCAGAATCAGTTTTGTAACTAGTCGTAAAAGTGTTGAGACTTAAACTTAGCTCTGCTACCAGTTTTGTAGCAAAGGTGAAACTTTTTGGTTTGTGACCACGTGGATGCAACTCGTTTTGTGCCTATGTACGACCAAAAAATAAGAAACGAATAAAGTACATAATTGACTTCCAACAAACCCAGAAATGTCTTTGAGTCCTTGGCACAACAATAAGCAAAATGCCACAAAAACCTTGGCAAACAAAGTGGTATAATAAAGAATTAGAATTACCAAACGACCTTGCACAAACAAACAAAAGGAAGCAATATACACAATAAAATATGCTCATAAAAGACAAATAGTAAGTACTAATAAATACTAATGTTGGGTGACCATACATGGCACAAAAGAGAGAGGAGAAATAAAAAATATTAATACAAGACTTGTTTGTATGATTAAACAACATATAGACCCAGAAGAAGACTTAATTGTCTATAAATAAAAGATGTGACTTGTGGGTGTGCATTACTAAAAATTTTTTTATTTAACTAACTTTTTTTTTTTTTTTTTACTAATAATGCTTTTCAAAAATTATAATTATAATCATCATCATCATCATCATCATCCATCAATCCATCATCATCCATCAATCATCATCCATAAATCATCATCAATCATCATCCATAAATCATCATCATCCATAAATCATCATCAATCGATCATCATCAATCATCATCCATCATCATCCATCATCATCATCATCATCAATAATCAAAAATGAGGTAATGACAAAGATTTGACTTAGGAAATTATAGGACATGAAACTTGACACAAAAATCATTTAAATGATATAATAATAAAGAAAATTGCTTCATTAAAAATACCTTCAAATGCAATAATTTTTCACATTTTTAAAGGTGTAATAATTAAAAAGTTTCTTTCATTACACAGATGTTGTGATAGCTTTCACAATAAAAGAGATTAATTATAATTAATTCATTGCTTAAATATATTGAAAAGGGTATTAAACAAATCACAAATAAATATAACTAGGTCTAAGACCGACTGCGTGATGGCCACAAACAAAAATACTACTACATTGTAGTAGGCACTAGCTGCTACAAAATACCATCATGTCCGCAGCACAACACAAACGAAACATGTTGGCAGGATGGCTGGATGAAAAGTGAGTTAACGATGCTGTGTGAGGAATGTAAAATTGCTAAACAAAAGTTGAATGAAAAGTTTAGATTAGCAGCGATAGATATCACATGCTGTCCAGAAGAGGCCAATTGTGCTGAAGCGCACATAGGTGGGAGAACCTAACACGTGAGCAAAGAACCATTTTTTTATGTGAAGTCATGCTGAGATAATTTGCAAGAACTGCAGGTGTAGGGATATGAGTGGATGGTGTGCCTCTGACAGCGACTGAAAGAATTTGCAATCCAGCATTGCATATCCGTTGTTAGAGAAACGATCTCTTGAAATAAAGGTGAGAGTGGATTTAAAATGTAGTTTTCAAAGTACAGACCAAAAATGATTTGAAATCAAAAGTACGAGAAAATATGCAAGTGGTAAAATATATACAAAATTTTGTTAAATAACTGAAACACGTTACACCTAACATATGCTTTGTTAATAAATAAATAAAATATTTACCATTATGAGATATATCATGCCGGAAAAATATACATTATTAAATCAATCGTAGATTCTCAAATGGATAATAAAAACATTAATTATCACATTAATTAAATACCAAAGGTAATAAGATTGTTAAATATTACTTGCAATAGTTTTTTCTGAATTAAGTACCGAAATGAGGATTCAAAATTGTTTAAAAATAGTTCACTAGTAGTGACGCAACAGTAAAATATCATGACGTATTTTAAAACAGCACAGTATGTGCATTCTTGTGTGGGTGACAAATGCGACGTTGCTGGGATATGGTGGTGGCGTGGCATAGCAGGAGGGAGGCATAACCGAAACGGATGCTTTATGAGATCACAGATGTCAGCTGTGGTACTTCAACTTAAGAATCAAGGACGTTGACGTAACGTAGAGTAATTATCAGAGATGTTCATTAAGACGATGCAGGTTCAGTGCAGTAAATGTTGATTTATCAGCAGCCTTAGCAAATACATACTTGACTCATGATCTTTGGAAATGTTTGCCATTGAAACTAGAATAGAGTGTAAAACCATCTGCACACAGCTCTAGCCTTGGAAGGTGGCGTCCACAAGATGAAATGAGCATAGGGTGAAACTGACTGCTCTGCCTGATGGATACATCTGTTGCTCACTGTCATTATAGAGAGTAGATGAAGCGATATGTTTCAGTTGGAATTCGATGGAATGCAGTGGTGAGGAATATGGAATCACCTCAAGGAAATGCACTAAGTCAGCACCATGTGACTATTTCCTGTGTGTGAAACATCCAGAGCAGGTAGGGTGGTCGGGATGGAACACTCACATTGCAGTGGTGGCACAGCCTGTTAGAGCGCTGTGTTGGGTGTTTGCACGATGACTGGAGCTGTGTAGTGTAGGGTGCCTGTTGCAGGGAGGAACAGCAGGTGGAACTACGCAAGCAGCGCTCCAAGAAGTTGAAGCGGTATGCATGGATAAGCCTGGCAACAATCGGCGGGGGAGCCGTGTTGGGTCTTACGGGGGGCCTCGCTGCTCCCCTCATCGGGGCTGGGGTTGGCACCATCCTGGGAGGAGCTAGTGCTGCGGCTCTGGGTTCCACTGCCGGCATTGCCATCATTGGCTCTCTTTTCGGAGTGGCAGGTGCTGGTCTCACAGGTAATATCTCCTTTATACTGCCTGTTTTCAGCTGTGTTAATGTTTCACTTACAGCAGTTACACACACACGCATGCATGCACGTACACACACATGCATGCACACAAAACATTTAATTTCAGTGGAGGAAAAATATAGGGCCAATTACTAACAGATGGGAGATACCCCATCTTCAATATCAATAAGATGATGTTAGCTACATTTGTAACACCATAGTTCCAATCCATCCATCATGCCTTAATTCAGTATATGAAAACTTTGCTGAAACTATTGTTTCAATGTATGTAAACTTGAAACACAATTATTGTTTGTAAAGTGGTGCAGTAAAACCTTGTTATTTAAAAATTCTATGTAAATCAAAGTTGTTGTTAGTCCCCGGACATGAGAATGAAATTTTGTGTGCTTTGGAGTTTGGTTATTTCGAAATTCCACATGTGTCATTCAAAGTAAAATTTTCTTAAAGTGTACATAAAATTCAAATAATACATAAACACTGCAATAATTATACTTTTGCTGTCCAAAAAATTAAGCATTCCATACCACTGCATTAATTACGCTCATCGTGCCACAGCAGGCGACCAGCGGCTGCCTTTTGTGTGTGTGTGTGTGTGTGGGGGGAGCCAGGCAGCTGACTGCAACAGAAAGCAACAATTGACTTGCCCCTCCCCATGGACATTCCACTGACAAAGAACTCCTGCAGTATGCCCTTTTTACCTCGTTTATTACCTCCCCCCTCCTGTATTTTTTTAAACTCAAATTGAATGTTTAAAGACGAAACTTTAAAGGTACAAAAGTTTGTGTCAAAAATAGGTGATCAGGACACAAGCATGGATAGTTTCAACTATATTGTATGTGCAGACTTCGGTGGAATTATAGTATTTCCTTTCAAATCACAGACAGTTGCCTTTATTAATTTAAAAACTACAAAAAATATTTAAATAAAACTTTGACGGGGGTGTTTTACACACAAAATCAAATCCAAAGTACACCAATATTGAAAAGCTTAAAAGATTACAACACGTCTCAGACCAATTTAAAACTTGAACTTCTATAGTCTTAATCATGAGGAAAATGTATTAAATCCTCTATAATATTAAAAGCTCCCAACTCACGGAGCACTGAGACCACACTTGAAAATAATAGTTCTCTCCAGGGCACCAAACGGCCAGTAAAGCCTAAAGAGATAAAAATGACATTGAACAATACATTTAAAATGCAAACTAAATACTCTGAAAGGTTTACCAAATTTCATAAGTACCAGCAGGTGGGTTGCCAAAAGAATGCACAAGCTAAAGCGAGTTGATGCGGTCTGGTCAAATACACCATCACTTTACCAAGCGACTCAACTCAGCAAATATCAAACTTGAAATATGCATAAGGTATTGAGAATTATTAATACTTGAGCTTACTGGGATCCACACTGAAAGATAGCATGTTAAACCAAATTAAGTTTCCTATCTCAATAACTTCATGAACAATAATTTAGAATGCTAAACAAACTACGCAAAACCTAGCAACTCACTTACTTATCACACTCTCCAATTATGTTATATCGAGCGGCGAAGCCACCTGTCGTTGCCCTCCGGCCATTGCCGATTTCATCAATCACATCTGCTGCCCTGATGACAACTGTAGCACCTAACTTCCAACAAAAAGCTGATAGCTAGGGCCGGAGCGAATTATTACAAGTGATTACTGAGCACTGATCGGAGTAGAAGTGGCTGAGAGCGAGAAGGCTCACTCCTCTGTATTACACTTCAACCAATGACAGAGGAGTGTGATCGCGCATGCTCGGAAAGGAGGGGATACCATAGAGGAGGGAAGGCAAAAGGAGAGGGAGGAAACCGAAGGTGAAGTGAAGGCGGAGCGTTGACCAAGTCTTTATTCTACACAGCGTGCTCTACACTGCGCATTTCCCCTTGCTAAATTTATTCAGTTCTTGAAAACAGTCCAGTCCAACACTAACGAAGCACAGAAGAAACCAGAATATTACACAAAAGAAATGTAGAACAATTGATTCAAATTCAATCAGTTTTGAAGAAAATCTCTGTTCTTTGTAAACCTTTCCTTTACAAAAAATCTAAGAACAATCAAGTCCGTCAAATAATTCTCTTAAACACCTCTTGAGGAATCTTGAATTAAGTAAATGTCCAAATATATCGCCCGGGAGATTGTCAAGTTGGAGAAAGAATTTAATACTGGAACTCGCAGCTCATCACATGCACTCCAGCGCCTGGGATGGCAGCAACTCTTCGGGCACTGTTGCAAAGTAAGGGGGTAGCCGCAACCGCGGGAATCCAGTGCTCAACAAACACTGTCCAGATGATGAACAGTTGACGAAGAGTCCACACCGACACACATCTCGGGCAGGAAATAACCAAAAAGAAACAAGGGGCCATGAGAAAGTGAAGAAAAAAAATTAAGGAATGGGAAGCATGACGCGAACTTCATGTCACAAAATAACTTAACTAATAAAGAATACCCAATTTCAACAGAAATCTGATAACAGCAAAAACAAATATCCAAATTAGACTAACAACACTATGGCAGGGGAAAATACCTGTGAATTCCCGTGAATTGCCCGGTAAACACAACATGACAGTGTTAAAATCCAAATACTTTGATATTATAGATATTACATAAGGCCCTGTGAACTTAGGAAGAAACTTCGAACACATCCTTTCCACCATCACGCGTAACAACTCTCTTACAGAACACCATATCCTTAACTACAAACGGAGGATCAACCCTATATTTATCCAAACGTGCACCAACATCGTGCTTCACCACCTCGAGCAGACGAGCCACATCGTAGGAAGTTGCCTGCCCAAAAATGGTAAAGAAGGAGGGGAGCCAGTGGATTCATGAACATTCAAATTAAATCAGATATTTATTAACTCCAAATCATGGTCCTAGAGTGTAAGGTCCTTAATAGTGAGACAGGGCCTTTAAATTTTTACTAAAGCGCTCAACTTTATTACCATTGGGAAGGTAGGGGCTAGATGTTGACATGTGTGCTACGGGTAGCTACTGGGTGTGACTACCTTAGATGGTAGTGTGGTGACATTGACTAGCCTATCAAGCCTTGCTTGGCCTACCATTGCAAGTACTACCTATTCTATTAGATGTAAGGGGGTTAGAAGGAGTATTAAGCCACTTGGGGGTAGGTTTGCTATGATTTGTAGGGGAGTCAAACCCCAGGGTGAGGCAGTGGACATGGCTGCCCGTCCAGGGAGCTTGATCCTTCTCACCATCAGGGTCGCCAATATATGGGATGCCAGCTTTCCCAAATGGGTGAAACGAAGGTTAATCTAAAATGGTGGTGGGGGTGTGTGGTCTGGGGGACGAGACCTTAACGGGTCGAGGAGGTCGGCGAGACGGGACAAAGTTTGCAGCTGGGGAGATTGCACGGGGCTGGTTGTCTGGCTGCGCCGGTAGTTGAATCCAAACTACTTTTCCTGATCTAAGTTTGATTGAACAAAATTTAGGGAGCATGATGCCCTATTAAGTGAATCCCTCTAATTAGTCTACCAGACTGCAGTTAAATATTACTGGTGGTTTTTGGAGTTAGCCTATTGGGATTGTCACAGTGGTTAGCCTCATCCTCCAGAGTGAGCAATTTTACTTGGTCCTCGTAATCAGTAGTGGGGTAACCTGGCCACTGAGCAAGTGATTTGCGGGTGGGGGGGGGAGGGGGTGATCTCTAAAAGAATAAATGGAGAGATAGGCCGTGGAACTAGATTTTGGCTCACAGGTTGAGGTTCGTCCTCGGTTGTAGAACTAACGGATGCATGTGCTAAGGTACAACGTTTCTTACATCGTTGTTTACTTGGTAATTCACCCTTTCCATTATACATCTGAGTGTTGGAGTTACGCAAAGTTAAAACAAGGGGGTTGGTTAACTATGAATAAAGGTACACAAAGAAATAAATTCGGTGTTGTGGTTTATTAGGGGATTCGTCCCTGGAGAGAACCAAGCTAAAGACATTACAAGTACAATACAAAATTATGATTGTCTTAGCAAAATACTGGGGAAAGTTTATATAACGTAAGACGTGAGCGACGGGGTCAGGCGAAGGCAAGCCTGAGGAAGCAACTTTACAGCGACTAAAAAAATAAAAGGTATAGCAACGCAACTTTACAGCGGCGAAGAAATTAAGGGGGAGCTAATCAGCTAAGCAATACGAAACACGATGGCTCGTTACTGTAGAGTCAAAGAAAGTTAACTGGAGTAAGGATTACCGGGTTTAAGGTGAGGTATATCTGTAGCTGGAGTCGTCTCACTTGCAGGTCTTCGGTGATGTGCAGGTCGAGAGAGAGAGAGTATTTGCAGACTGACAACTGCGTTAAGGTGCAGGGTAAGGTAAGGAGGTTAAGGTAGGAAGCAGAGTGCCCTTGGTCAGGCAGACAGGAAAGTCTTCACAGACTGGGTAAGCGGAAGCAAGTAGGTGAACAGAAGAGTTCTTACGGACTCGAGGATAGGATAAGTCCTTACGGACTGCGGAGGATGAGAAAGAGTTCTTTCGGACTCAGGGTAGGCTGGGAGTCTTTGTAAACTCAAGTCTTTGCAGACTTTGCGTCCTCTTCGGTCGCCGAGCCCGGCGCATCTGCTGGGGCTGGCTGCTGGAGCTATATTTATGCAAAATTTTCGGTTATCAGCTGTTCTGCAGGGTGCAGGGGGTAGCATAGCCTTTCACCACAGGGGCACGTTTATCGGGGGTGCAGACGCACTGTGCTTTTATCGCTCTGATTGGAGACGACGACAAATTAAAACCCTTGTCTCTGAGGCTTGCTGGTCATGATGTCACAAGGTCATGGGGTTGCTGCCATCTTTGGAGATTGTAGGAACTTCTTCCGGAGCTAGCCACGAGTAGTAGAATTCTCAATCATAATGATTCAAATCACGGGGGTGCCTTTTGCATGCGTAAATCTGGGTGGGCAAGGTGTATTGTAGTTACTCACATAATTTACAATGATGTAATCGGCTACCCAGGCTTGTAGGCTTTATTAGTGTGATACATTTATTCTGGTTTGCCACTTATATATTCCACCCCTGAGCGTACGTGGCTCGTAGATGGGGTGAATTCATCCTTAGAGTGCACATTCTCACTGCACAGCATGCTGGCGTGCATCAATGTATAATACTTTATTGCCCATAGGTATCACATTTCCTTAAAACGTACGGACTGGAAGTACCGGGCTTGTCTGTAACCATTTCCGCCGTCACACCAAATATTTTCCAAACCTGCTCATGAAGTTTTTTTTAATTGTTTTTACTATGTAAGAAAATTCATGTTCTACAATGGAAGAAGGATAGCAAATTTAGAAAAGGTATCAGTGAGAATCAATATTATCAGTGAGAATCAATATGCATTTTTTTTTTTTTTTTTTTTTTTTTACCTGACTAGAGAACCAAATATGTCCAAATGCATGATATGCCATGGACAACTCAGAACCTGAACTGTAGTATGATCAAAATTTGCTTTAGCAGCCTGTGTGCACCGCTGACAACCATTGCAGATGCGCACATATTGAGTTATATCGGACTTTATCTTTGACGCACTCTCGTCTCCTTCTATTTATAAAAAAAGCTTAGTTGCACTCTTTAATCATGCTGTCCCTCGACCTACCGGGGTCGCCACTTTACCTGTTCTGTTGGGGAGAGGCGGTGGGGAAAAGGGGATGAGAAATAGTCACACTTTTGATATGTCCTTCTTAAGGGCACATCAAAGGGACAATAAAACCGTAGCCCAAAAGCATTACAATTATCAAACTTACAACATATTCAAAAATAACCTCTTTGCAAGTAATTGACGGCTGGACATCAAATCTAAAGAATTCCCCAATTTAAAACACATGAGATAACACTTTGATTAGTTTATTTATTATATCTGTGTTGTCATTTTTTTGTTCAGAGCAAAAATTACAATTTGTTTTATATATTTAAAAAATATCAACGTTAAAAAAACACATTTTTATGCCCACATGGTATTCTTATAAACTTTAAATCACCTCAATTTTAATTATCAGAGATGGTGAGCAAAACCTTCTAATCAATAAAAACAATGATTTCCAATATACCACCCATAAAACTTTTGGCCACATACAGAAGAAATCAAGGCCAACTATTTATGATTTTACAATTTATGGCCATATTCACAACCAAAGGCCAACCAAATTTAGGAAAAGAGAATATATTACTGGCTGTTCTTTAATACCAAAGCCACAATTTCATGAAAAATTAGATACATTACAACAATAATAGCAATTAAAAATACTACATAGGCCAATTAAGAAATTGCCTGGGAAAAATATAATAATTCAAATCTTTTGTAACTTTACTCACAATGCCTGGCCATTCCAAATTTTACAATTGCCCTTTTGCACAAGTTCCTATGTTTTTAACCATTACTATATCCTGAGAATTATTTTTACTGAAACAATCCTTGAAAATCACTCTCGTAGACCATTAACAAGACCAATGCCGTTTATGACTTTACCTTTCAAAATTTGCTAAATTTTTATAAAAGTTACTAGAGAAAACTATGCTCAACTCTTACATTTTTCCTTCAAGGAAACTACTTGGACAATTTACCCTAAAAGGTCTTTGAAATGTTCAAGTGCTGCCAGATGGCCTGTCATTATGACTTGTTTAATTTCATTTTTATTTATTTATACTTAACTCAGTCAGGGCGGGTCTGCTGAACCTTGGAGCCACCTGAGAGAATCTCCAAGGCATATATACTCAGTCAAAATTTCACCCCTGGAGGGGAGTGAAAACCTTGGGCCAATCAGGTGTCACAGAACTCCCGACCCCACACTACTGGGAAAGGGTGTGATATATATATATATATAAAAATCGCAATACTTCCGCCCAGTAGTACAATAATTTGAATTAGCCAACCACAGTCCACCAAGAAAATTTATTTCTGCTTAGCAACAGCTGAGCGCAAGTGCGCTCTGGCTACTGACGTCACAAGGCAGATGCAAATTCTCGGAAATCAGGCGGGCGACACTGCAGGGGTAAATTCCAGGAAGCGGCAAGCGTGGGCGCTAATTGGCTAACTGGCCACATGACAGGTGACAGCCACGCCATGGTCGCAGCTGGGATCGCCGGCGGCGTGCATTTACAGCTTTGCCGGAGACTATGACACACGTTCACGAGACACTGCTGCACCGAGAATACGTAGCTGACATTTTGCTACATTCGAAAGCTTCCATTGTTCCAAGATATAGCAGGTTGGTGCCAAAGTAGAGTAGAATTATAGCGTAGCTAACAGAATTCTTGACTCCGGGCTGCCAAAATTACATGCTTGCAAAAGCATGTTCTCCCCAGGCACCAAACGGCCAGTAAGGCCTAAAGAGTTAAAAATGACATTGAACACTACATTTAAAATACCATCTAAAATCTTCGAAAGGCTTACCAAATTTCATAAGTACCAGCAGGTGGGTTGCCAAAAGAATCCACAAGTTGAAGCGAGTTGATGCGGTCTGGTCAAATGTGCCATCGCTTTACCAAGCGACTCAACTCAGCAAATATCAAACTTGAAATTTTCAAAACGCATTGAGAATTATTAACACTTGAGCTTACTGGGATCCACACTGAAAGATAGCATGGTTAACCAAATTAAGTTTCCTATCTCAATATCTTCACGAACAATAATTTAAAATGCTAAACAAACTACGCAAAACCTAGCAACTCAGTTGCTACTCACACTCTCCAATTATGTTATATTGAACGTCGAAGCCACCTGTCATTGGACGTAAGCAAAAGTATAATGCAAATAATATTTCACAAAAATTAGAAATACCATATTTAGTAATATATATAATAGGTTCTCATGTATGAAACTGCATCAACAATTTGTGGTGTCCTGATGAGTATGTAAAACATATTTCTTTCTTTACATTTACATGTGGTGGTCTCTGTTTGAAAAATACTGGTGCATGACATTTCGGGAATAAATACACACTAGCTTTTCTTTGTAGAGGATATCCCTGTACATTTGGCTAGAAATTGAGCCAGGCACTTCTATGTGTGCAGGGTTGTGTTGTACGAAACTTGCCATGTGGCTATGCAGCAGGGCACGAAATCAGGTGTGGGCAACACAATACGGTGTTTAGGTGCCACTACTGCTTTGGTTATACCTGGATGACGGTGTACAGGAGCAGTGTTTGTGCTAAGCATTACTGGCGCTGGTGAAGTGTGATGAGTGGCTGAGACCTGAGGCTTAGGCGGAGGAGTAGGACACAGTATAGCTGGTACTAAGTATGCAACGATTGATGTTGGTGGTGGTCAGGTTGGCTAAGGTGCTCGGCAACCCACCAAGGGTACTCTGTCAGCCTGGTCTTCTCTGGAGGGTTGAAGAGATCTCTCGGTACAGCTACTTCCACCAGGTCTTGAAGGTGGCGAAGCAATTGAACCTGAGCTTGAGGTGCTAAGCTAGCATTTAGTTTGACAAGGGAGGGCTGATACTCGTGCGTTCGACCAGATGCTGAGAGGATCTGGTGCACCTTTTCTTTGAGACCCTTCCTCTGGGAGAAAGGCATTGGGAAATGGACTTACCCTAATGCTACTGTACCACATCAGCAGACTCCTTGTACAGTCTGGCAGAGACTGCGGTCAACGAGGGTAGTCAGGCCACATCTTGTCCAAAGCCACACATGGGTGTGTGGCCCTGTCCCAGTCTTCCCAACTTAAGGGACATCATAATCTCCCAGTGAAGACCACAGAGGAGAGGCCAGCAAACACAAAGCAGACAAGCTGTATCCAGGACAGTGTACCTGTGCGGCTCCTCCTTTCCTTGAATCCCAAGGGGTTGACGGGAAGGGCGGCGAAAGCTAGTGCGTGTGTGGAAAAACTAGTGTTTGGCTTGATTGAATTCTAATTCCTCAGGATCACGTACAAGCCTGTTATGGTAAGGTAACTACGGAAAGGTGCTAAGTCTACCGAATAAGTACTCAAATTAAAAGCTGACCCACATTTTATTCCAGTAAAGTAAATAAACACATGGTGAATGCATGCTAGCTCCTGGTCAGTGGTGCAGATATCAGCCGGAAAGGTAGAACACAAGTTATAATGGCTGGTAGAGGCGACCTGCGTACAACCAAGGGAATGCAGTGTGTGATTCTGGAAGTCTGAGCAACTAACTCTTGCATTGTTGTACGTAATTGACATGTAGAACGACGCAACTTAAATCTCTGACACCTATCTGGGTGAACTAAACAAGGACGTGACAAGATTTACTCTTAAGAAAGACTGTAAGGATGTGTCCACTACAGATACGTCTGTAACTGCTGGATAACAAAGGGTTTGTGGGGTACATGGCTGGGATAGCTCCCAACACTATCATTAGCTAACCTTATTGCTAGCATAGCTTTAGCGACGTAAACAGGGTGTAGTGTCCGAGCAACGGGTGCTGGAGAATAATGTAGACATAGACGGGTCATTTCCTGAGCTGTGAGCACTAGGAAGAAGACTGCTGTAAGCAAGGCTGGTCAGTGTCTGAGCAACGGGTGCTAGACAACTGAAGACTGGTCAAAAGATGCAGGCTGTCTGTCCTTTTATAATAAATTCGGGCTGCTGCCCGATGCTGATTGGCTTGTGCCACTAGGGCGAGGTGTGGTCGCAGAGCTGGGGGTGCAAATTCATTGCTTCCCTCTATGATGCCACCGGCCAGCTAGAAGGGGATGTGAAACAAAAGAGTATGAGTGAAGATATTTGGGCGACTTTTAACAGTGAGGTCTTGAGAGCCAATGGAGGGTGAATGAAGTGAATATGGAGCAGTGCTGGAATGAAGGGGTGGGGGAAACGGGAGCTCCCCGAGAATACCCGCCGACCAACAGCATCGTCCGGCATGATTCCCACTTGCGAAAATCTGGTGACCCGGTTGGGGATTAAACCCGGTTCGCCTTGGTGGGAGGCGAGTCCAAAACAAAAGACAACCGATAATTACTACCAGAGCTGTCATATAGCGGGGAGTAAAAGAACTTGTTGCCTTTAAGCATTGTTACATTGGCCTGTGAATAAAACAATCTGCAAGGCAAACAGTACTATCTCGCATTTTAACGAGACAAAATTAACTTCCAACTCCGCAACAAATTGACCTCTGGATGGAGCGGAAGTTGTTATCCCATTGTTGAAAAAGACATGTGTCATTACTTTATTTAAATAATCCCTGTGCTAAAAGCCAAAACATTTTGACAGCGCTGTACCGTTATGTTATTGTTAAGGCCACTCAAAGAATGCTAGTGCTTGTGGGTAGGTGGTTTCCATTTTCTTTGTTTGCTTTTTATTCTATGGCAGCAGCTGGGCTATACTGCGTCCCTTTTTTCTTTATCTTTTATGCAGTGGTGTGCTGGATTGTGACACTCCACTACTTCCAAAAATGGTGATGCAGTTTCTGCCACGTCAAATCTCCAAGCCGCTGAACAGTTTCAATTTTCTTTAACATATTTTATGATGAGCTACTTAAACTTAGCAGTTTAAGAAGTATGCACACTCCCAGAATTCATCGTAAAACCACCTTTTTGCCAGTATTGCTGAAGCGTATAAGGGAAACACTGGCAACAGGGAGTAAAAAATGACAAAATTGAGGGTTGCTCAGAGTGTGTGTTGAGAAGTGTTGTGGAGGGGCAACCAGAAGAGGTCATCAAGGGAGAGTAATCATGGAAAAGAGAAAAAAATGAGAGGTGATATAACATGCTGTTCCACTACACTTTATCATCCTCCATATATCATATCTCCTAACAGTTTCAAAATGCTTTTCCACCTTCCCTTGAATTTTTTTCCGGTCTATAATACAAACCCTAGAATTCTTTTACTATGCAGAGTGTGTATGATGGTTTGTGAAAATAATAAACAAGAGAGAAGTAAGATTGATATTGCACAAGTGATATGATTGATTTTGAGTTGCACTTTGAAAGATTTGTTGGGGAATTAATAGTTTGTTTGAATTTAGCTTGAAATTGGTTGAATTTTAGTTAAATTATTGAGTTGTACCAAGGTCTGCAATATAACTCTACTGATAAAAAATGTATACATATAAACACAAGTGCCCATAAAAAAAAAATAAAGGTTTACGCGCAAGCTAATGCCTCACCAGGGACCTTATGTTTTCGGAGTTTACAGATATATCTATCTTGCCAGGGACTCCATTTTTTATTTTTCCGGCCATATTTAGCACCAACAAAACTCCAATTGGAGAAACCTCCCTCTTCACTAGCCAACCGTTTTGTAAATTTTTTTTTTTTAGTGAAGTGGGAGGTTTTTTATTATTTTTTATGGTACTCCTTTCTCATATGTTGTGGTATCTTCGACATCTACTTCTTATACTTCTGATACACTATAGTGTAGTGTGGAGAGCATTGTTTGCTGAGGCTTCAGAAGTACAATTGTTTTGCATCAATACTCATGTACAGAATATATGGACAAGAGCAATTGAAATGTTTTTTTTTTTTGGTTAAAATTTTGTGTGTCTTAGTGATAGTTTAATAAATGTGGGCACCTTCACATTTATTCAATTATCCTATCAACCGGGGATCAAACCCCGAATTTCGAGTTACAAGACACACACCCAACACTGAGCCAAAGTGGCTGGGCGAGCAAGGAGCTGATAAAAATGCTGCATGTGGTGAGCTACAAGATTAATAATGAGAGTGTTCAATGCTTGGTGAGCGAATAATTTTATTCACTCTTGCAGCAGTGATTCGTAGTGTGTTCTCTGTAAGGAGTAAACTTTCTGCATCTTTGTGGTTGCACTCGCCAAGAGGAACGCTACAGATATCAACACATGCTGATAACATGTTTCCTGTTGCTTCCTGCAAGCTCGGCTAGGAAAATTTGCGTCGCTGCGGCCAGATACTCACTGTAAAATTACTTCTTCTTATCACAGGCAGAGTGTGCTGAAGTTCAATGAGGCCTCCCAGCGCAGATATGCTTTTTTTTTCACTATGAGAGTGCGCTGAAGTTCATTTGTGGTTTAGTGTGTAGACAAACTTTTTTCTGTCACTACGAGAGTGTGTTGAAGTTTAGTTGTGGAAGTGGTTCACATAAAGTAATGATGTTGAAATATTAGATTATAAAAATACTAGAGATGTCATTATCTAGCATGTAAATGAAGAAGATAAGTTAAATTATATAACTTTATATTCTTAGTCGAGAAACACGACTACCCAAATATTGAATTCACAATAACGAGTTAAAATATAATATTTTTTATTTTATTTCTATATTTTCCACTATCCATTTTTCTCCTTAAATCTAATGTTAAAAAAACCATAATTTTCGTCCTAGTAGTTGGCACATATCACTTTAAATTTCTCAAAACTCATGTCACCTCCAACAAAATAGCAATATTTATGTCACAAATTTGTTTCATCTTGTTGAAATATACACAGAAAATTTGTGTTATCTCATACTAATTGCTTGGGGACTCTGGAATATGTCTGTGCAAGATAAAAAATATCAATATTTTTATGCCAACCTCTAGTAAAATATTTGCGGACTACATCTTGCTCATCCAATATTACGTCATCAAAAATAACTAAAGAATTATTTTCACATTGATCTAGTAAAACCATTTCACCATTGCTACTTGATAAATAAGCCATTTTTCATTACATTTTTTGAATATCACTTCAAAATCGTTTTGTAATTGAATATATTTTGGTTGATTCAAACTTTTAGAGTAAACATAGAGTTTATTAAAATTTAGCCATTCTGTCTTATAAATAAAATTAATGATTAAATTGGTTTTCTTGCAGATGCTGGGCCCTACAATTATCCCGCGAATATTATTGTGCAAGAACTCACCATTTTTTAAATTTTTGACAGTTTCCTCAGAAATTAAAACACCAACACCCCAGTCTACTTTTTTCATTTAATTACATTAATTTTGGTATAAAATTGGTAATAATAAAGTTTTCAAGTTAACAAACAATAGTTATATTCTAAAGAAGAAACTTCGCTATGATATAATTCATAAAGATAATTCGATAGCAATAATTAGTTTGCATGCAAAATTTTTTGCTTCAAATGTAGAGAATAATACTATAACTGCAATTGAAAATGAGTGCTGTCATTGATAAAAATAACGTTATAAATATTCCCAGAGGCCAATATGATGTTGAATTATTAAAAGAAGCTATAAATTTAATTGAATCATTTTCAACAAATAATATAGAAATAATAGACAATGTGAAAAATAGAATAACAATTAAAACCAAGATTGATATTATAATTGGTGATCACTTGTCTGATTCTCTCAGTTTTGAAGGAAGATTAACTATTGAAAAAGATAAAATTTTTGTAGGCATTAAATTGCCAAATTTTTTTCCATTCAAAGCAATCAGTGTTCATTATAATTTGGCATATGGCATATTTAAATAATATAATTAATCCAACCATTTGGAGACTAATATAATTGCAATTTTTTCACCAAAAACTATGTTTGGTTTTAGAGATTATATAATTTGTAAGCCTCCATATCCAATATTTTATAAAATTAATAATGAGCAATTTAACATTGTCTTAGAAATTAGAAATGAAAATGGAAATTTAATTGATTTTGATGGTTCTGGTATTGACATTGTTTTGGAGATTAAAGAAGCTTAAAATGTAAAACTTTTCTTTCAGAAATAGGTGTGATGAATAATTTGCGTATAGCACTAAGTGTCTGTGTTTTGCAGACACCTAATTCATCATATGATTTTAAATATTTTTCTTACTCATCGCACCTTTCATTAATAAAATTATGAAGATTTGACTAGCGGTGAAACACCACTAGTGAAGAGTAAAAAAATTAATTATTATTTTGATATACATATGGCAAAGTATCAATTTTATTTTCTAATATAATTCTCTTGCTATCACAAGTACTCAATGCTATTTTATTAACTTCTGCTGTATATATTTTGTGTTTCTCACTTTGTATCAAATTCATTGCCCTATATTTAATGTTCTCATCAAACACACGTTTCTTATAGTCATCTAAATTAATTATGTTGTTGACTACACTTTTTTACACCTTTTGCTCTTTTGTTTTGTTTATCCTCAACTCTGTATGCATACATCTTTGCTCGCAAACCAAGAAATTCTTTAATTACATTGTAGTTACACTCATCTTTCAGTTTGCCTAAATTTTTTTTATTTATTTGTGGCATGTCTTTTGAATAATCACTTGTATCATATTTATCCAACATCGACTTCATGTCTTCATAAAAATCTTTATTTTTAATGTTATAAAAATAAGAGTCAGTATCTTGAAAACACAATTCAATGTTATCACCTTATTTTGGCTTCATAATTTTATAATGAAAATGGTACATTAATTCTTTCGAAATATCCAAAATGGCCATGCCCACATGTATTGACTTATTACATTTTACGTTAGTTTTATACATGTGAATAGCTGCAAGATTCTCAGTAAATATAGACCTCTTCTTAAAATTTGGCTTGGCCATTAATTTCCCAAAAATTTTTCACTTGAAACTAGTTTTATATCAATTCTGTTTCTTATATTCTCTATTGTTTGACCAAACACAGAATTAATCATTTAATGCATAGTACACCCACTCAAAACCTCTATATTGTAAATGCTGAGACATTGCCCAACCATATAAATTATTTGCATCGAGATAAGCTAAATAATTTGATTCTTGATTTGAGTTAAAATCTTCCAAATATTTATTTACTTTACCATATCTCTTACAACATTGTGAAATACCACCTCGAATTCCTTTTTTTCAATCATCAAAATCATATCATAATCATGTAATAATTCTGGTGATTGTGTAGTCATTTTAAACATTGTGTCCCACGATAAACCTGGTGCTGTAATGTACCATGCAGGGTCTAAACCATAAGAATTTATATATATGTATCTATAATTTTGGAATATTTCTGCGAACAATAGTACATCACTTTTTAAATATAAATCTTGATATTCACCAAGATTTTTTTATATTAATTTGTTCCATATATTTTTTGCATGTTTGTATTCAGTATCAGATATACTATTTTCGTTTAATTTATTATGAAATTCACTTTTTGGCAGAAGTTGAGTTTCGTTAAATTTTTTAAAATTATCCATGTAATCATAAGGGTAAACACCTTTTTTAGTAACCAGATCTATTTTATCTCTTGGAAAAAATTCTTGTGTGTCTTTTGGTTGTTCTTTAGTTAAATTACACAATAATTTATCCTGACTGCTAGCCATAAATTTGAATGTGTCTATGAATCACATCTTCTAATTTTTTTTTTTCTTTTACCTAAAAGTTATAAAGATTTCTTCGTTATTCGCAAGTAAACCTATCTCTTTTCATCATAGGCAATTTCTGCATGTTGGCTTAGTAATTTTTCCACTTATATGATCATGGTGGCACACTTTTTAATTGTCCTTAGAATATTTGCATTTGCATACCGTGTATTTATTGTATAATATTTTCCCTTCTGTTAGTGGATCTGTTGGCTCAATTTGCGAATACATTTCACCAATTTCTTTTAGTTCTCTTTTTATTGACTCTATAAAAATTTTATGTGCATCTGGACCTCGATATACAACTGGTGGTTTATAATCGCCATAAGCAGGTACAATATAATAGCAAAAACCAGAAGCTTCGTGTAGCTGATATTTCATTGTGTATGATACATCATTCAACTTTAAATCAATGTTATTTATTTGTGCATTTGTAAGTTATATTTTTCTTTAAGTATTTCTTTGTAAAGACCATTATCGATAATGTCCTCAGTTAAAAATCAATATTTTTTGATTAAGATATATTTTTTTTATTGATTTGGTTTGGTATTTGAAATTTTCTTTAAAATTGATTCAAAATCGGCATATATTGGGAATGGGACTTTTGTAGTGTGTTTTATATTTTTAAATTTTATTTGTTCGCCTTTTGACGCCAAGATTATCTTCACCGATGTGTTTATTTAATTTCTCTTGAGAATAAAAAAATTGAAGAGACATATCACAAATATAAATTTTACTTTTGTTTTTATATTTTTTTGTGCTGAAAGCAACTTCTGCAAATCTTTTATCCTACAGTAATGTGAGTTTTCACCATTTTTGAAATAAAGTAAATTTATGTGTTGGTCCTTTTTATTATTTGTAAGCTTTAGTGGATAAACATTGAATTTATCATAAACAGAGTAAACATTTATAGAAACATCTATTTTATTTTTGGAATATCATCAACTTTTACAGGATATTCATATTTATCTAATGCTTTGTCAAATAGGTACAAAAAACACAGTGCTATGCTCTCAACTACCCCACTTTCAACTACTTTTCATTTTCCTAGTGTTTGCCTAATTTTACCAATTTTTACCAACATAGTTTCTACTACTTTTTTGTAACGTACATAAAATTGTGTACTCTTAAATGGAAGTTGAAACCAAGTTGTCTACAACCAATGAAAGATTTGGATTATAGTTTTTAACTGAAAACTTAAATAATAAAAATCTTCTTACAAATATTGGGGATATTATCTACACAGATGGAGAGCAAAAATTGTAAGAATTTAAACCAATAACAGAACTCTTTTGCAATAACATTAAGCTTTTTAAAATAACAGAATTTTTTTAGATTGTGAAGGAGAAATGAAAAATAAGAAATTTCTTGTAAAAAAAACAAGCTTGTTGAAGCTTTCACAGTTTTTTAAAATCTAGTTTTTTTAAATTTTACTAAGCAAAAATTCCATACTTATCTAATGTACAAACAATTAAGGGTGTCAAAAAAATTATTAGCACAGATGTAGATATTAGACAAAAATATAAAAACCCAATTGCTATTCCTTATAAAACAGATTTAGCAGATGTAAAGTTAGCAACATTATTAGCAGAGTTACCAATTTTTGTTCTCTTTTTTTTTAGTAGACAGCAGATAAGGTGTATTAAGAATATTTATCTCTTTAATTGTATATGGAGAAAGTTTGTGGAAAATATTTATTCTTTTTCTAGATGCAAATGGTATCATATTTGTAATTTTCATTAAACCCAATTCTTCTATATTTATATTCTTAGAGATGGTAGAAAATAAAGTATTGGATTTAGAAAAATATGTTTCACCAGCTTTAATGTAGCATTTAATGTTAATAGATACAGCTTTCTGTCTCTTCTATAATTTCAATGTAGTTAATCAGCATTAAATTAAAACTAAATGCAGATAAAACATAATTTATTAATTTACTTCTGTCTTCTAGTTTTTCTGGTAATTTATATTGTAAACCTGTTAACTTCTTTGTATTTTTATTTCCCCAATAAACATATTGCAGAAGATTACTAAAAACAAGTCATCAACTATTTTGTAAAGAATCTGTTAATTTTTCTAACATTTTAGAAATAGGTACAGAATAAAATGGTGCTATCTCAAAATATTTTCCATTATTTTTTATTAACGCCATACAAATTTAATGGGTCAAATTCTTGTTCTTCTAGATATTCTGTGTTTATATAATTATAGATTGTTACTTCTAATCTTGTAATTCCATTTTCTTTAGCTAACATAGAAGCAAATTTTTTTTAAAATCCTTCTATGTGGACAGTTTAGAAAATCGATAATGTGGTTTCCAAGTGTTTTGTTAACTCCTGGTCTTGTTAATTGACAAATATATTTATTGTAAATCTTAACTCAAAAATTAGAATTTATCAATGTTAAGCAAACTTTTCCAACAGAATTATTATTATTAACTTTTGCATTGCACTCATTTTTATATTCTCCTTTCATACAAAAAATAAAATTATCTACCATAAATTTAATCATCTCTGCTTTGTTAAAAATCCAGTGAAATCTAGTGTTATATCCAAATCCAATAAATAGTAGTGTTCTTCCTAAGTTCTTTTTTAATTTCTGGTAACTCTGCTAATAATGTTTTTAACTTTACATCTGCTAAATCTATTATATAAGGAATAGCAATTGGGTTTTTATATTTTTGTATAATTTCTATATTTGTGCTAATAATTAGTTTAACTCCCTTAATTGTTGGTACATTAGAATCGAATAAATATGGAATTTTTGCTTTAACTCTGTGTCTTGCCAAATTAAATTTAGAAAATCTAGATCTTTAAAAACTGTTAAAACTTCAGCAAACTTGTTTTTTTTTACAAGAAATTTCTTAATTTTCATTTCTCCTTCACAATCTAAAAAATCAGTTATTTAAAAATGCATAACGTTATCGCAAATGGGTTCTGTTATTGGTTTAAATTCTTACAATTTTTGCTTTCCATCTGTGTAGATAATATCCCCAATATTTGTAAAATTATTATCATTATTCAAGTTTTCCGTTAGTAACCATAATCCAAATCCTTCATTGGTTTGTTTAATTTTTTTTCCTAGGAACTCTGTAATAGAATGTTTGATTGTAGAGATCTTAGTTTCAACTTCCATTTCAGAGTTCACAATTTTATGTACAGTACAAAAAAATAGTAGAAACTATGTTGGTAAAAATTTGGTAAAATTAGACGAAAATTTGTCAAATGTAAAAGTAGTTAAAAGTGGGGTAGTTGAGAGCATAGCACTGTATTTTTCATACCTATATGAAGTGGGAGGTTTCTCCAATTGGAGTTTTGTTGATGCTAAATATGGCTGGAACAATAAAAATTGGAGTCCCTGGCACAATGGAGATATCTGTAAACTCCAAAAACATAAGGTCCCTGGCGAGGCATTAGCTTGCTCGTAAACCTTAGTTTTTTTTTAATGGACACTCGTCCTTATATGTATGCATTTTTTATAAATCAATAGAGGTCTACTGCAGATCTTGGCACAAGTCAATAATTTAACTAAAATTCAACCAATTTCAAGCTAAATTCAAACAAACTTCTAATTCCCCGTCAAATCTTTCAAAGCACAACTCAAAATCAATCATATTTAAGGTCTTAATCAAAATCAGTTTTCAACTTGTGCTCATTCTTTGTGTGTTGTTCTTTAAAGTTTCATTTTCAAGCTAAATCATCATAGTTTTGATGAAATTCCAAGAATTTTCATACTTTTCTTGTGATATTTTTTTTGACTGATTAATTTGGCTTTCAAATTTAAAGTAAAATATTTACCCTTTTTGATCTAAATTTAGCCTCATTCACCCTGAAAATGGACCACTGATCAAAGAGTGAACAAAGTATGTTTTAAAATAAGTGTGGTTAATTGAGAATGAATATTTGTGTCAAATTATCTTGATTTTGAGGGTGAGATTGACGAAATGGATCATGTTTGAAGAAGAGATTGAAAAATTGTTGCTTGAAAGTGAGAATGAATTTTAGTTAAATTATTGTGCTGCGCCAAGATCTGCAATAGACCTCTACTTCAATGCTGTCCACTTAACTGAAAAATCATTCTTCAATTATTGATGGCCGAATAACATGATGTGATAACATTTCCCTACAGGTACTCTCTGTCTCATATAACTTGGTAAGATCATGATAATAAATTAGTGGCAATTTGGCTTGTATAAAAGAAACAAGTTATTTACAAAATCCTGTACCACTGATGCACGAAAGAACAAAAATTAATATTAAGTTTGCTATTCTTAGTACACTGCCGATGCACATTAGACAAGCAGGAAATACGTCGATAAGAAAGCATTCCTAGATTAATGAATACATTTTATATTTTACATGGTCACAAAGCAGCTTTTGTTAGTAATACAAACTGAACTTTGTGCTAAAGTAGTAATGTATAGGTGTTCAAAATGAAATGCTATTAAAACGATCTGTGTTCAAATGAAACACAACTTCAAACCTCGGAAGTTCTCTTCAGTTGTATCCCTACTCTCCGTCCATGCTTACCATATATTCTTGATATTAATTCCAAAAGTCTTCAGAATTATTTTTTCATATAATTTGATGAAACATTTTTCAAACTCGTGTCGTTGCAAGTCAGTAATTGTATAAAAGTCAACATTTAAAAAGCTGGGATCAAGAGGCAGGCCAACATGCTCCTACCTGTTGAGTAATGCACTCAGCTCACAAAATGCCCTGCCATGCCATTGTGCGCTATCTGCCAGCTTTCTCCCAAAGCACAACCAGCCAGAAAAAAACATCTTTCTTGTATAAAATAAATTTATGAACAGAAGCAAATGGTTTTATTTTTCTGCGAGGTATGTACAATTTTTAAAGTAACATTTATTTCTGTGCACAGCAACTTTTATTAAAGTACGTTCTATTGGGCCGATAATCGTTATGTCTATGTCCATTGCACGCCATGTTGTTGTCCTGCAAACCCCATTTCCTTGCTGTTTTTGTGTTATTACTATACTCTCTTAATAAAACGAGGAAAGTGGGACATGCGTGGGTAGTTTTTAAGCAATTCTTACATTATTCCACACCACATGTTTTCCAACTGCAACTGATTAGTATCAGTAATAATAAAATTACTGCTTTGCAATAGTAGTTGGTGAGTTGGCGAATGAAAGTGTGTTGTCAAGGAAGTTCCATGAATAATTTTTATTTCCAGTCTTAACAAAATATCTTTACCGTCCAAAGTGGGATAAGAACTACAAAATACTGCCTTGCAAATGTTCACCCAAGTTTGCTGTCTCAGATAAATTATAAAAAGAGTTAGCAAATATTTAATTTTTTTCAAGGTTTTATATTTTTACTTTTACAACCTACAAATTTTTTAGACAAGTGACAGTCTACAAATACCTTAAAATGTGTTTACCATTACAGTACATTGGCAAGTGAATTAGCTGACAGCGTGTTGATATAATATACAGGGCCCACTTGATGCACCAGCTGTTGGCGAAAGGATGCGGTGGAGTGCCAACTGGCCAGGCTGTGTAGCCTTTTTATGGGTTTTATTGCCAGTGGTTGTGGCTCTGTCTTTGGGAACACCAAGGTGCACCAAAAGGGTGGCTGATCAGCTAAGAAGGCATGGAGAAGTTATTGATCGGGCAGTGTGATCACGGCGGTGGATGGAGGAGGGGTAACGGCAGGAGGATTTCCCCTCCATGCCGCTACTTGTTGCCAAGTACTGGCACCTTGCACCCGTGGCAAATTACTGTCTTTTAAAGTAATTAATTATATTTTACTGCAAAGAAAACTTGTAATTTTGATATACAGAAATGAGTATATAAGGCGATTATGATTGATTTCTTCACTGTCTTTAATAATTAATCATTCAATACCACGTCCTCTGATATTTCCTGTCATGAGTTACAGAGAACTAGTTTGGTGCTTACCTTCCCATTATTAGACGGCAAAAGGTGTTGAATATGCCCTTAATTTTATCAGTTTATTCAAAAGACACATGTCTATTGAAACAAATTAATATAAATCCTCAAATTTCCCCGCAAGAAGTTACTGAAAATTAACTTTACATTTATAATACAAGTCACTCCATGTTCAAATAATTTTTGAAGACAAGGGGAGGTCAAGTATATGCTTCTGGGCATATAATTGTATTCGCGAAAATGCTGTCCCTTGAGTTAAATAAATATTATTTTTTTAAATCATGTTAATTTTACGCCAGATACAATGAAACACCAAACCTTACGGCAAAAAAGATCTTTAATCACAAAAGAAAACATCTTCGCAAATAACAATTCCTTGTTAAAATGTTTTGCGTAACTATAGCCTCGGATTATCATCAACTTGCAAAAAGCATCTACATCTTAATTATGTACCTTCATGTAAGGATACCCGTGGTTTTGGGATCCTTACAATTTCTTCTCGCAGAGTCAATTACGTAACTTAACAATAAACTCTACCATTCCAACTTACCATCACTAAAACTATAATAATACTAAAAATTACTCTAAATCAATCAATCATCATTCATTTCCTGGTGGCCAGATGGGAAAGAACCTAGATCTGGGAAGCTGCTACGGAGAAATTCTTGTCACAAGAGGGAAAGTGACCCCGCTCTACTATGAATACAGATGTTCCCTTTCGAACATGATAAGCTTTATGATGCACTTTTACACCTCTCTTACAAACCAAGCAGGGTCTTTTTGGTATGCTACCCAAGTAATCAATCAAGATTCGATCATGAGGATTTGGACATTTTTCCATGATTGACCAACAGCTGCGTCAGTGTTACGACTGTCATAAGGCTTGAAACTACCACAAAATTATTCAACATATACAGAAGCTTATCACTTTTCTTACTTTATAGCAATTTAATTTACTGTATTTGAACAAGAGTATTGAAATTAGAGAATAACATTAAATTCATTTCAGGAAAACCTTTCATTTAACCAAATGAAAAATTTTCGCAGTAATTCTAATTGTCCATCTCCAAATAAGAATTATGAAATAAAGATACAACCGAATACATTTACTTAACCTATACCATGGTCTCATTCACCTCACTCAACCAAATACAAACATTTACCAACATACCAACTTAAAGAGACGGCTGCAAGATGTCTCGTCATCAGCCCCTAACCTTATGTTGGGTGAAATATAAACTCAAAATCTAATGCTAAGACATATTATTCTCGACTGAACTTGTGTCTACACTATTCAGATAAAGCCTGTTACTTTATCTCTATAGTTACGATGGATGCTCCGCTCCCCAAGAGCGCATCTCCGAACACACAATGTGTTCCATTCCGAAGTTCAGCCAAGAATCCCCTCTCCACCCACCATCTCTTCTCTCTCTTCCAGCTGGCTCTTCCCTTCAGTATCAATCTACCGATCACCTCCTGCCACCTACACTATTTCCTTGCCCTGCGGTCATGCGACATGGTGGGTTTCTAATTAGCGGACCTCCTGTGAGCCCAAGCCGCTCGCCTCTTGACTCCATCCAACTCTCAAACCACAAAAAACAATATATAATTTGACTTACCCATAGACAGCATTGAGAAAAAAAATGTGTGTATTTAAAACCACACTAAAATTACTCCACAAAAGAAAATATATATATATATTTATAAAGATTGATGTGTGCTACCTGGTGTTGCAACCTGGGATGGTAGAGGTTTGAATGTTGACTGCCCTCTCAGAGCCTAGTTTGGCCTACCATGCCAAATAATACCGGCTTTATGTGACCGATGTAGTCTTATGGGGTTGTAAACAATATTAGGCCATTTGTAGGTAGGTTTATTTCTGGCTTGAGGGGACTCAAACCCCATAGTGAAGCGGATGGACGTGGCTACCGCCAGTCTAGGTAGCTCTATCCTCCTCACTGTAAGGGTCGCCAATATGTGGGATGCCATCAATCCCTAGTGGATGGAATGAGATGATGATTAGTTGATCGTAGAGGTGGGGGTGTACGCTCGGGCAGAAGAGATTTTGATAGGGCGAGTGGGTTGTCGTGTGAGTATGATGTCGGGAGGTGTGGGTGCTACTCGGTGTTTGACATCTGGTTGGGCCAGGAGTCGAACCCGTACAAACTTCCCAGACGCTAGTTTGATAGTGCAGAACTTCCGGAGCTCGGTATCTTCAGGGGGTGAAACCCGAATTAGTCTCCCTGACTTGAATTTGACCGTACTAGTCGTCTTGGGTGTCTGCCTAGATGAGGTGTCCTGGTGAGTAGTACTCTCAGTGTGAGTTTAATCTGGTCTTCGTATTCACTCATAGGGTACCCGGGCCAGTGAATACCAAGAAGGTGATAGAGTAGGGTGGTAATTACTACTAGAATTAAGGGGGAGATAGGTAGTGGGACGTGATAGTGGCACGCTGGGTGGGGTTCGTTCGCGGACATTGTGTTTACCTGAGGTTCAGGGTAGTTTGTTAGTAATGGTGTACGGCGTTCCTTACGTTGTTGTCTACTTTGGATACCTCCCCTTCTATTGTATATCTGACCACTGGGTTTACACACTTTTACACAATATCAAGTTGGGATGAACACAGGGAAACTATCTATGAATAAAGGAATACAAACAATTAAATCTGTCGCAATATTTACTATGGTGTTTCGCCCTGGAGAGTCCTAGTTGTTGCAAAAAAATACAAAATGATCTTTAATTCTGCCTGACTAAACACTTTTAACGATTACATGAATTACGAGAACGCAATAATATTCAGGCAAAGGCGTGCCTGGAAAAATAAAAGGGATAAAACATTGGGTAAAAAAAATCTATGGTAACGCAATTTTACAGTGAATAGAAAAATAGCAACGCAACTTACAGCATGTTCACTTATGGGAAGTTTACTGTGGAAAATACTCTACAATGCGCCGGCTCGTTACTGCTGAGTCACAGGAAGTTAACTGGGGTAAGGGATACCGGGGTTAAGATGAGGTATTCCTGTTAAAGGCGTAACTATCTCTCAAGTTGCTGAAGAAGGTTGGTCTTCAATGGAGGTCGTGTGAAGGAGAGAGAGTCCTTCGCAGACTTGGTAGGAGCCTTAAGCGGAGTCTTTGGGCAGATTCGAGGTCTAGACAGGTCAGACTAAACAGGAGAGTCTTGACCAGACTGAGGTAGCGGAGAGTCTTTGTCAGTCTAAGGTAGGTAAGAGAAGAGTCTAAGCAGACTTAAGGTAGGCAAGAGTCTTAAGCAGACTCAAGGAGAGGAAGAGTCTTTGCAGACTGGGGGTGACTCGCTCCTCTTCGGCCGATGAGCCCGGCACACCCACTGGTACTGGACTTATATCATTTCTGATTTTCCTCATATAAGCGGTTCTTCGGGGTGCGGTAGGGTAGCGTAGCCTTCCACCATGTGAGCGTGTTATCAGGGGTGCAGGAGTGCTGTGTATTTCTTATCGCCCCGCGTGGAGGCGACAACAAATTAAAACCCCTGTTCCTGAGGTGGCCCGCTTGTGACGTCACACGGCCACGGGAGTGCTGCCATCTCTCAAAGTCGGAGGAACTTCTTCCAGGGCTAAGTGTCGAGTAGTAAAATTCTAATCATATTTATTTACTTCGCGGGGATGCCTTTTGCATGCATAAATCTGGATGCGCAAAGGGGATTGTAATTACGTAAGTAATTTATAATGATGTAATCTGATACCCAGGCTTCTGGGCATTTCGTAGCTCGATAAATTTAATTTGATTTGCCACTTATATATTTTTCCCCTGGGCGCATGTTGCTCGTAGATAGGGTAACGTCGTCTATAGACCACGCATCCTCACAATACAACATGTTGGCATACGTCAATCGGCCACTCCCCTGTGCGACGTAGACCCATCTCCGGCTTCTACTACATTGCTTCAGGTCTGGAAGGTGGTTGCCTCAATCATTGATCCTCGGTTGATCTTCTGGGCAAGCGTCTCTTCTATGTGCACACTGCAGTGTGTGGGTTGTGCTTCTGGGCTAGTACCTGCTATGTGCTTTGCTTGCCCTTGAATGAGTTGCGCGTGTCCGTATCTGGGTCGCGCGCCATCTGGTTACTATCTCTGCGGCGGGTGAACAGTCTTTCCTTCTCTTCCCATTTTCGCTCTCCCTCCCTCTTCTTGGTAGCGGCTGGGTGCCGGGGCATGGAATCATGTTCTTTTCAGCGCAATGCAGTCTTCCTGTCACGTTTCCTTCGTTCTTTTGTTTACCAAGGGAGGAAATTTTCAGAAGGGAGGTTGGGGAATGAGCTGTTTTATTCAAACCTAGGTCTTCCTAGTTCGAGAACAGAATCATACAAACATGATGAGAGAAAATAATTTATACAGTGCATGTACAAATGTGGTTGAAAAAAATGTATTTTTACGTTTTTTTTTTTTTTTTTTTTTTTTCCCCTTGAAAAATATGAAATTAGAGCTAAACGATTGCAAGTTTACACACGGGGATGGTATACTGTGGCCCCTGCGGGACAAAGTTAACTAGGCTGATATTCTAATCAGCATCCGAAACCATGCTGTGGAAAAAATAATTTTTACACATCCTACTCTTCGGGCCTTTCCTACAAGCTACTAGGTATGGAATAGAAGATCCTTCAGGACATATATAACAAGACAAATAGAACATTCAACCATCAAATTTTTCTTGGTGTCTTGATGTGAATTGGTTTTGCACGATTTGTACATAAAACAAGCTTACCATTTGCTGTAGCACGTTACAAGAGATGGACACTGGTTACAATTTCTTACAGGCTAGGTTATGTACAAGCATGGCATTGATAAGATTATCAATTAAGGTTACATAAACTTTACATTCAATAACTCAATACTGTTTCTTACTAGAGAATATTTCCCTGGTATAGCGGGAATTGAAATAATTATTTACATGTTCTGCTCAAGTTTACAACTCTTAAACAAAGTTTTACGGGTTGGTGTGCATGTAAGTTTGAGTCTGCTCTGGGGCAGAGGGTTCATGAACTAGGTAGGCGTGGGCCTCCGTTTACGTCACACGAAGATGAGCTCAGGCATGTGAGTGTAGTGAGATTGTGGAATACTGTTGGTGTGCCTCAGTTACTATCAGAACTCAATAAGGGGTTTCACACAAGCGTGAAAACAATTTGTACATGCGCACTGGGGTGAGAGTGTTTTCTCGAAATACATAATACATGTACTCTTAAACACGTGTCGTACGTGAAAGTTTTGAATAACTAGTTTACAATTGTAATTCTAACCTAGAATTTACACAAGAAAAATATTATTTTATCTTTCCCTTTTGTGGTTACAGCGGGATGACAAGAAAACAAATTCTTACGGCTAGACACTCTACAAGGACGTACATCAACAAGGAGGTTGTTAACAAAACTAAAGTTAATTACACTTTTCCATTTGGTCCTCGTATTGAGGTTACATTCGAGGTAAATACTCTTACTTTTCTGCTTATTTACCGGGGTGAGAGTTGACTCTTTATACAAGTTTGGTGTATGCACTATTATTTACATGATTTCATTCCTGGGGGCAGCCTGTTTGGCTGGGGGACGAGATTTCCTTTGTCGTGGTTTATGGTGTATAGGATTTTTAGCTCGCACTGAGTAGAGAGGTTACGCCGTACATTCATATAGTTAGGGATTGTGCAAAATTCTTAAGTTACACTTGTCCAACCTAAGACAAGGGATACACTATAAGAAAACATGTCAACTCACTTTAATACTAAAAGATTATATGGAGGTTTTCCATCTAAGGAAAAGTAATTAGGCCTACATGCTATGTGATTATATACAGTACATCAAAACTCCTAGCCTCAAGTTACTTTACGGGGTGTGTGACACTGTTACGTATGGGGTTTTCACAAGAGTGAGAAGAGATTTTACAGTAAATATTGTAACAGGGATTTTCACAAATTTGTAAGGTTCTGACCTCGGCATATGTTACATACAAGTTCACACTCAGGAATTTAAAAGGTTTAGGTAGGTTTTGAATTTCCTGGGTGGCGGGATACTGCATACTCACAGCGAGTTCTCGCCTCATGCTCTGATATATATTTACAAGGTTTCTTAATGTAATGTCATCCAGTCGCATTGTGAGGAATGGAGAGGGTTTTAACAAGGTTATGTTTATGGGCCCGCTGATGGGCTTCGATTTCGAGCTCACACTACAGTGCTCAACGGAATTCAGTGGCTCAACTTTAAACGTGTCGTTCTAATATTCAATAGCAACAACAAACATTTGTTAAATTTATTTTAATACTTACATTACGTGAGCACTAGTGGGGTTTTTCAGAAATATGCTAACATTAATTTTCCAGTTCGTGTAAGGGGTCTGAAGGTAATTGAAATTATCCTCCAGCAAACAAAACTTCTTGGCTATCAAGCTAGGGATCAAGTGCCAAATTTTGCAAACTTTCAAATTTTATTTACTTTACTTTACTGTGGCCGTGGATAAAGAGGTTGACTATGTTACTTGGACGTGCTCTGGGAGAAGAGTAATAAGATGGGGAGGGGGACGGCCTACTCTCCCTTCATCCGGCGAGGGCAATCTACTGGTGGATGGGGGAGGGGGACGCTTTGTCCGCCTTGTGGAAGTCCGGGGTTCAATTTCCGTAGGAGGTTCCGTGTCAAATTTATTCCCTTCCTTGCTCATGGTCGACTGTCAGTTGCTGTGGGTTGGAATTCGCCCTTTTCACGGGTCATAGTAACATCCAACGCAGGTTCAGAGATTGTGAGTTGGCGGGGCGTGCTTCAATATTACGAGGTCCGTGAAAGGGACAGCGTGTCTCCAGTACGCAGCTGTGCGCTTGGAGGGCGGGGGGTAGGGTCGTGTGCCGTCTGGGGTTGCTGCTTGGGACAATCCTTGTTCAAGTGCTTTCCTGGGCAGTGCCAGCAGCTTGGCAAGGGGGCGGAGGGGGTTGCAAGGTCGTGCTGCGCCCTACAGGCTGCCTGGGGAAGGGTGCGGACCGTTAACCCTGGCACACACCAGCTGCTCCCTCTACCTGGAGGGGCGCTCTTTCACGTCTAGCTCCCTCGCTTTCTCAACTAACCCTTCGACCGTCTGAGGTCAAGCAATGATAATGAGGTTATGCAAAGAGGGGAGGAGGGTGCGGGTGATTGCCCTTACCTGCAAACTCTTGCTTTGCTCTGGATACGTTGGTTTTGTAGATGTTCTTTTTGTCTAATGAATAGCTTGGCTTCCTCTTCGGGTTTCTGTATCCGCAAGTGTAAGTCCATGATAATTTCGCTCAGGAGTAGGGCCAGCTCTCTATGAATTCACCGTAGCGGTCCCACCAATGCTTGGCGGGGCCGGTCAGCTGATAGTGAACACACTTCACCCATTGTCTCTGCGGGACCAGGTGTTCTCTAAGCTCCTCGCACTCGGTGAGAAATTTTGCATGCATAAATCTGGATGTGCAAAGGGGATTGTAATTAATCACGTAATTGACAATGATGTAATCTGCTACCCAGGCTTGTGGGCTTTCCTAGCTAGATTAATTTAATTTGATTTACCACTTATATATTTCTCCCCTGAACGCACGTGGCTCGTAGATAGGGTGATGTCGTCCATAGAGAGCGCATTCTCACAGGGCAGCATGTTGGCATGTGTCAATATGTTAAAGGGTCTTGTCGCCTCTTAAAGATAACAGAAAAGAAAGCAGTTTTGACACACATCTTATAACATAATAAGGGGATTGTACTTTCTTTATTTTCCAACCAATAATAATTTATCATTGACGTTACAACACAATAAGAGTGATCAACCTGTCAAGAGTCTGTTCCAGGTCACCCCAGGCATTGCCCAGGTATACCACCTGTGACACGTAACTTGAAATGTAAGATCTCACTGTCCGTACCCATCTTTTTGTCCTGCCGGAAAGCTACCAGACCAGTCCTGTACATTGGAAGCACACCAGTGCCTTGCAAGGACTAGATTACTCCAAATCCTGCCAGAATAGACATGGCCTAACATCCTACAAAACCTGTACTGACTGATGTAGTTTTCTCCCAGACCACTGGGGCATCACGCATCAATTCTTCATTTAAATGAGTTGAGGTGAAATGATTTTTAATGTATTATTTACAGTAATACTTTTTTAAAAATTACAATTTTTGTTGTGTTTATTAGTTAAACTTTTTTCACACTTAATTTACATATGTTATTATACTCAACATAAAGTCTAATACGGTCAAAAGTTGTATTTTATTGCTGCACATGTCAGAAGCCGCATCTACTGAAATCCAACATTTATGGAAGTTTTTTGACAGTCCCTTGAAAAATGGTAGTTAGGGATTTCTCTGTAATGGTTGATAGATTTAATAAGTAGTCAAACTTATATTTGCAGATCAACCATTCCTCGTTCAAGATATGTGATGTTTGGTTTTGTCGCAATGCTTGTTGGGCCTCACTTTAAAATACCTTCTTACTTACTTTACTTAACAGGCCAGTCTTCTTAATATCACCTTAAAATACACAATAGGTTTCCATGTTTGGGATGGGGTCTTTGTAATACTGCTTTAAATTATGCACCATGTGTTTGCCGTCCTGTGAAGTGGTACTTGTAACATGCCTAAGAATGTTATAATTAATTACAATGATGGTAGCCAGATACTGGGTTAAATATGTTTTCTGTGTGTTTAATTCTGTGTGTAACGAACCACTAGGAGTCCACAGACTTAACTTGGTGGTACGTGGAAATTGACGTGAACACTGCCAAGCGGCAAGTCATCGTAATTCCTGTATGACTCCATGGGTTTAGTCTGAGAACTGACAGTAAGTGGATATATTGATGCTTTCTAAGGTCCATTAACTGTAAGCTCAGTCTTCTCAGTGAAAAAAGTCCTTGTGAGTACGCTCACAAATCATGCGATGGTCCCTGAATCATACAGAAAGCTTATTGCACACACATGCACATGCACACATGTGCACATGCACATGCACACATGTGCACATGCACACACGTGCACACTTACATACACATTAAAAAATGTATTTGGTGGTAGAAAACATTTGAATTATTTTGATAATTATTTATGATACGGTACATTTTTGAAATCTACAATATTGTATTGATAACAAACAACTACAGTTCTGCCAATAAAGGTAATTGAATGATACATGAGCTGATGCAGTGGTTTAGTAACATGTCATGTGCTGGCCCTTAGGCTCTGTATTATGGAGGCCGAAGCTCGAGTTTGTCTGAATGCAGCTCGTATATGAGATGTCTTGCACATTCTGCAATGTACACAATGTGGTTGATGTAAGCTGAAACCACCTGTGACTCATGCCTTCCCTATCTGGGAGGGCAGTGTGCCAATGAAGAAGGGTTTTGTCATATTGACACAGTCCATACACATATAGAATATTGCATACAGAACCTTGGTTTCTACAGATAATGCAGAAATACAACGTGATCCAGGCAAAAATTCATTAAATGCATTAACTAATTGTGAGGCACAACTTTTATTTAATCTGGAATGTTTTATGACGTCTCTTGTCTTGCAACTTGGCAACTGTAAGAATGTTCATCCACATTTCTACCAAAGCTAACCTCACTAAAATTGTATTGATGTTTAAAAGTGTGTCGTACGTAAGTAGTATATATTACTTTTACTACAGTAATAAGTAAACAAATAAATGATTTTTAAACATGTAATGAAGATTTTACCCCTCAATCCACAGACGTAATTTATTTTGTACTTCATTAATTTTACTATTCATAATGTTACAATAAAATATTAATATAATATGAAAAATAGCATGGAACAAATAATACTAAAATAAAACGTTGTTGCATGAGTTTTAAAACATGCGGAATATAAAATTACATGCAACTCTAATCTCATTCCTACTAAAACACTGATGTAGATATTGTATGGTTGAGAAATATAATTTCAGCTGCTCATATTTATTTTCAGAGAAGTGCAAGTTCAGTATCCACCATATTGTTAAACATGGTTTTCGTATACGAGTGGCCTTCTCATATGGTGCAGACCAGAGAGTGTGCCCACTCACACAATGTACACGTATACGAAGCTCTTGCATGGTTCAAGCGTACCAATTTCTGAAATTATATGAATTAGGGTCATGCGATTAAGCAGTTAAAATACAAGTGCATCTCGAGCTTAGACCCCTGGTAAGGGCTCTTCGCCCCTGCTAAACACACACTCTGTACATTGTATGTAAGGGATGATGTCCATTCTGTGGTTATCATTAAATATTTACTGTGGTTTGTGATGGCTGTGGTGGTAATAGTAATTGGACTTTTTGTCTCCCTCTCTATGTGAATCAAGTTTGATTCTCAGTGGGGTCACCCAGATTTTTGTATGTGGCAAACATAGTGGATGTTGCATTTGGCTGATGAGTTTTCTTAGGGCATCCCTGTTTATCCCTCTCTTGCATTCAGCTGGTGTTTAATATTCACCTCATTTTACAGTCACTGACATTTAAGACTTTGCTATTAAGCACCAACCATAATCTTTCAACTTTCTCAACGTATTATTGTTTGCATATTGATCTCTGATACAGCTCATTATTTTCATTTTGTCTGAGATAAGGTCTTTGTCTCTGTATTATGTTTTTATCTCTTCCGTTATTTTTTCCTGTGTATGGTTCTGCTATTGGTACACACTAATTCTTTTATAAATAAGTAAGTTATTGTTTACATAAGTACTTCTGAACAATAAATAGTACTTGTTTGTTATTGCAGGTTTCAAAATGAAGAAACGAGTAGGAGAAATAGAGGAGTTTGCATTTGGCTACCTGACACACCCATGCGAAGAGGCAAGCACGGATCTGGAGGGGACAGGATGTACCCGAGTGGCAGGACAGGAACGCGCTAGTCTTTCGTCGCAGCAGCTGCACATTACCGTAGCAGTGTCGGGCTGGTTGTCAGACACAGACGAGGACAACTTCACACGACCATGGAGGACGCTGTACAATTCACGGGAACAGTACTACCTGCGCTATGAGTCAGCGTACCTCCTGGAGCTGGGCAAGGCCATGGAGGCCATCCTCAGCTTCGCCGTGTCTATGGCCGCTCAGGAGGCGCTCAAGTACACCATCCTCTCAGGTGCGTGGTCATAGCATTGAGATCGTAGTGGCGGTGGGGATCGAGCAAGGTGGAGATAGGGCAGCGAAGGGCTGCAGTGGTGGGAGGACCGTGAGAAAACATACCTGGCAATGGCAATGTCTGCCATGTTTCCCATATGCAAAAATGTTGAGTAGTGCCACTGGGGATCAAACCCTGTTAACAGTTGGTAGAAAGGGACAGGCTTAGTGTTTGAACCTGCTTGATGTCATGCAGTATGCATTATTAGCTGGCATTGGGGAGATTACAGTGTAGTGAAAGGGTTGTGTCAAAAACAGCTTTCCATTAATAAGTGCTTTTGCATACCATTTCCTAGTTCAAAAGCATAGTCAATAAATGTTACAGTTTAATTTAAAAAAAAAAATGGTATCTCAGTACCAGGTATGCTGATGCCTGCTGGCCTAGGTCAGGCAATCAGTGACACAAATGAGCAGAAACTTTCAGCCAATGGGTACAATCTGAGCACAACATAAATACATGTTACCAGATGAGATAATTAAACATAAAAATAGTGATGGGACAGTTCAGTTATTGATTCTTTGATTCTGATTCTGACAAAAATATAGGAAATAAAATGTTTTTGATTTTTAACCACCACATTTTTTATTTTATTCTAGATATTATTTGTTGTGTTCTGGGAAGAAATTACTTTTTTGTGTGTAAATTAAATTATAACACGTTCCTAATTCAGCACGGGAATTTTGTGTGTACTATCTATTTTGTACATTTTTTATTGTGGGTTGTAATTATTAAATTGTATGTTTACAGTGGGCAAGGTTTATAAAAATGTAGCATTCCAGTGGCAGCAGGAGATATTTTGCCTTTAGATGTTGGTTAATGTGACTATGATTTTAGTCATGGCGAAAGAATAAGCATTTTATTTTTGAGTCTACATTAACTAACAAAATGTCTACAGACCTGAAATATATCAGTGTGGGATAACATAATTTTACTGTGGCAGAGAATTATGCTAATTATGCAGTGTGTAAATTTATAGTATGAAAATTTCAAGAGGCTGAAAAAGTCTCAGACTACAACATAAACAACAAAACTCTGTACACATTTGCATGAAGTTGCAAGTGTTGAGCAGCACAAAAAAAAAGTTAAATATTTGAAGCTGTAGAATATCGAAAAAATGGTTGCTACATTAATTATGTATTTTTCATGCAGTATCAACTTGATCGAACAGGTATTATTGATAACTAGATTTTTTTCGATACTGATGCTAAGTATCAGTATCAGCTGATACAGTAAAGCTCGGGATATCGTGGCCCTGGTATACTGTGGATTCGGTTATACCGCAGGGCAATTTATGTCTCCCAGCCTCAATAAGTAAATAAGTGGAAAGTGTGCTGTCAGGTAGGCGTGTGGTCTGTCGGTAGGTGGTCCAGAGTCAGGGATGTTGATGGATGAGGCCAAGGGAGCGGCCGCGCGTTATCCCTCCTTTCAGCGCAGAAATCTATTTTACTGATTCATCACAGCCAATATTGTATGTTTTTCCATATTCAGTTTCCTTGGTGTGGTGTGATGTCTTTCATGGAAAAGAATTCCTAGTGGTTCTTTTTTACGTGACCCTATTGTACCTGTTCTGCTGTTTGGTTGTCAGCAGGCCAAAAAAAAAATGATAATGTGGCAACCTTTCCATATTATGTGGGCGTTGGATCAGTATGGGGGGATGGCACTGCCGTATTCCATATCATACTCGCAAGTGTCCTGCTGTCACACATTTACTGGCACTACAAGTTAACATGAAATGTGCATGTGTCGTATAGCGTAACACAGTTAAGCAATTACAATAATTCTATTCCAAAATGTTTAACTTAAGTAAGTTAAAATATGCGCAAATACTGTTGTAAAAGGAATGCCGACTTCTGTGGCACATTCGGTATAAAACTTGCTTACAGTGCTTGGGGCTTTGGTCTGGGTTCAGATTCTGGGTAAGGTAGGAACTAAGTCATTTACAGGTCTATAATTAATCTACGGGGTATAGTGCTATGTAATCATTATAATAATACTGTAGACACTTTAATTATAATGTGTATATAGCAGCTATAACAGTAGGTATCCCCATTTTATGAAAAAAAATGCCCAAATGTTATGTGGGCCTCGAAATTTGGGCTTCTAAGTCATTTAGAGGTCTGTAATTAATCTCCTACAGTGTGTAGCTCTACATAATCATTATAATTATGATGTAGACACTTTGGTTATAATGTGTATATAGTGGCTATTTGGTATGTCTTCCCATTTTCAGAAAAAATAATTCCGAAATTTGAGGCGCGCCTGAAATTTGTGCTTCTGTGTCATTTACAGGTGTATAATTAATCTCCTATGGGGTACAGCTCTATGTTAGCATTATAATTATGATATAGACACTTTGATTATAATGTGTATATAGCGACATTTCGGTAGATACGGTTGTCCGTTCGAGGAGAGGGGTAGTTGGCCACGATATATTGTTTTTGTATTAATCTGGCACGTTTTTCTTGACTGGCCTTTTTGATGATACTTTCCTCTGTGTCGGCATGGAGGAAGGGACAGTTTCCCATTGGCATTCTCCTGGGCATCTTAAAGTGCACCCTAGGAGGAGATGACGAGGAGAAGTCTAGGTGGCCTCATTCTCCTTTCTGCATAATGCAAAAAGAATGGAGGGTATTTCCCGATCCCTTTGTCGATGGTCGTCTCCCACACAAAAACGGAGGCATTTATTTAATTTTCCTGATTTTGTCTTTCCATGGGGTTGGCTTGGGGGTGGTATGGAGTGGTGATCCAGGCATGTACGCCACAGTGGTGACAAGCGGTCTGCCAGGAGCAGCTTGTAAAGGGAATTTTGTTATCAGTGAGTGTGACCTGTGGATACTCTCAATGAGGGAAGACTTCCGTATTAAAATTTTTAACAGTTTGCAGTGTTCCTTTGCTATGTTCGTTTTGCATGATGCACAACACCTCACATTACGACACTACACGTAGAACAGTAGGAACTCCACAGGAATTAGTTACACATGTGTGAACAGCTTATCATTGTCACTAAAGGAAATGTTAAAAATGCCCTCCATCAGCACAAACACATGCATCAAGCCACTGTTGCATGGACATCCGGATGCGTTGATGAATCCTTGGAAAATTCCTAATTGTATCGCAACCCTAATTACGGTTACGGAGGGTGCCCACATCATCCACTGGGGTTGCATACACAAGTGTCTTTACATGTCCCCACAAATAAAAGTCTAATGGATTCAAATTAGGGCTCCTCAGGGGTTGGTATGAGACTGTCAATTACAGCTGCGATGGCATTCCACAGTAACATGATCCAGTCCATCTGCCATACACTGTACAATATGTATTATGGGCTGTAGTAATAAAATAAAGCGTTTGCGGGCCTATGTTCATATAACATTGTTTCATCCTCCAGATGTGAGGATTATTCCCCCAAAGTATTAACATTCACGTTTGCAACATTCTGTACAGGTAAATTATGAATCTGAAATGCATTATTGAAAGCATCTGCAGCCTCTTTAGAAATGTTTTATAGCACTTGCGTGTTGTCCCTCATGCTGTGCACATTCAGAGCATTGCGGGTGATGTGGCATAGCAAGACATCTCCCACCTCTTTATATGCAGCCTCTCTACTTCCTCCACCCTGAAGTGGATTTGGGGAAGGCCGACTGAGTGCCTCTCTAAGCTGAAACAGTATTATCAAATTGGAAATAATTTCAGAAATGCATCGAGGTCAGCTCCTACTCATCTGACAGTGAGGTACATAGCCAAATAATGGATCCCGCCTGGTCTTTTTGTTATTAAACACAGGCAGTTCTGAAGTTTCATTCAGGATGCTCATCATGAATTTCAAAGGAGAACTAAATGTGTCAGATCTGATCCAGAGTAGATACTATTTAAAAATTGCCTAGTATAAAGTAGTACTTTCATTACTTTCGCATGCTCTTGCCTGGTGGACAAGTGGTTAGGGTGCTGACTGGCCTCTCGATCCTTATGAGGTGGAGGGGAGTCAAACCCCAGGGTGAGTCGGAGCATCAGGTTATCCCTTCTGGGTAGCCTTATTCTCCTTACCTCTAGGGATGTCAATAAATGGGACTCCAGCTGTTCCAAAAGGGTGAAATGCTCAGTCAGATATGAGAGGTGAGTGATTGTGGTGGTGAATGATCTGGCTATTACAGATGGGATTTATCTGCCAAGGCCTCGTTGGCTGTTGAGCAAGGCTAAAGATGGCTAAGGGTTGTTTCCGGTGCATCTTGGGAACTACCTTGAGAGGGATTCGAACCCTGATCGTCATCCTGTACGCCAATGTTAGCGTACAGCAGTTGGGGAGCACTTCTGTGTTCAGGTGTCAAACTCCAAATTATCTTGCCAGCTTTTAGTTTAACGACAATGCGGCAGCGATATGTTTAGTTTACTAACCCATTGAAACGGAAAAGATGTGCTATTGTTCTATGACGTCTGTTGTTGACATGTGTTACTACTGATGAAATGAGGAAAGAAAAATAATAAATTTGGAAAAACTAAAATATGTAAAATACAAACAAGTTATCATTCCCATGACCTTTCAAACATAAAATAAATTATTATCCTTGACTGAAATATAGACAATTTAAATACTTCCCGAATATACCAACCAATTTATATATATATATATATATATATATATATATATATATATATATATATATATATATATATATATATATATATATATATATATATATATGCTGGACTGCAATTCCGTCTCGAAAATTTAACAGTTTACATGGTTATACATCCATACACAAAGTTAAAGTCACAATATATACATCTCATTACATTATCACATCAAGTAAATTAATCATATCATGATACAAAATTTTAGTTTAGTGTACATTACTTGTTTCTTTCCAATTAAATACAATAGTACATTCACTTTTAGTTTTTGTTTACATGATCATACATTTCACGTACGAAGTTTGCATCACTGTAAAATATATTTACTTTATCCCAGAAAGTAAATTAATAAGAATTAGTTACCAACATTTAGTGCACATCATATATATCTTTCAAAGTCATTACAGTGTTACATTCACTTTCAGTGTACATCAGTCATTAGTTGCTGAATGGTTCAATACTCAATACATATGTCTGTAAAAGGGAATCCAAGGTCTGGTCGACAAGAGAGCTATTGCCTTACCTTAGGTAAGTGCAAAATTTAACTCAAGTGGCCTCAAGAGAGCTCCTGCCTTTTATATGAGGTCAGTGCTATTTAACTCTAGAGGAAGACAGTTTATTACATTTAGTTTAAACACAACAGTTTTAACTTTTAATTATTTTAAATTTACTATTTTCCAGCTAAAGTCGAGGTGGTACCCACTACACATGCCATGTTACTTCGAGGTTTGCTCAATATTACTTTAATTCCTTGTTTGGATCAGCACACAAAAAAAATATAAGGCGATCCAGGCCTCCCCCTAAAACTATAAAAACCACTGCCACATTTACTTTAAACATCTTAATATCTAAGTCAGTGTTAAAAAAAGGGACTCAGACCTGTCACACCCAAAAACTCACTCTTATTGCTAAGATCCAAGGACATTATACACACTGGAGCAATCTTTCCACACTTCATCTATATGTTCTTAAAAATGAACACACAACACCTCAACCTTTATTCGTTGTCCAGAAAATAAAACAGAAACACTATTCATGTTAATTATAACTTTTCATTTAACATACACTGTTAAATTTAAATAATTTTCAATTACTTCAAAACTATCCTTCCATTGCAAAAATTTACATTCTTAAACATGGACAACATAACAGGAGCAATATCAATAATACTCATTTTACCCAAGTTCACACACCATCATTATAATAAAGTACTCATTTAAACTATGTTTTCTTGGTTTTCAAATTAATCTGCAACATACCTCAACATTTTTTTCAAAATCAACATGTAATATGCATTAACATACGAGCAATCTTTCTTGACAATATTTAAAATACATTTACAAAATTAAAAAATTAATTCATAATGTTTTCCCATTATGACACAAAACATACTGTGCTTTGATTTAATTACAATTCACACTTACTCTCAATTACAATAATATAATAAACCACAGCATTGTATACTTAATTTAAGCTTGTCATTCTCCAAATTTAAATGATATGTTTGATGTACCGGTACAGTCAATTATGAAACTTTTTATTTTATCACTCATAACAGGATTCGTTAACGTGTGTGTGTGTGTGTGCATGTGTGCGTGTGCGCGCGCGCGCATGGGTGGGTGCGCACGTGTGTGTATATATAGTCCATTCCCGATTGGAAGCGACTTATGAAAATCAATCTTTGAAAAAACACTCAAGGCATAACATGTCACCTGTTTTTTCAAGAACCTGTATTCCACAAATATATAACACTGTGGTTAACTTTAGAATACTCCATTATTGAATAAATGAACCTTTACTGTAATATCTTCTATAACTTGTAATATTTATTTATTTTTTAAATATGAATTAACAATAGCGAGTAGTGCAGCGACGTGTTGGCAACGACCGGTAAGAAATAGTTCACAGTTAAAATATTATTTTAACCTAGTTTTTTAGTATACTATTTGTAAATTAAACTGTGCCTATCAAAATATTTAAATATTTAAGTAGCCCCAATGGCAACATATCACAATTTACAGTTTAAAAATAACAGCAGAAAATATTGTGAGTAGGCCGTAATGGTACGGTATTATTTTATCAAGCGAGAAAGCATCTGAAAAACTGTCTGCTGGCGAGACTTGTCACCCTCTTTCTCTTTCTTCGTCTCTTTCACACTCTGGAAATTTCACTTCACTAATAAGCAAGGGAATTATACATCTTTTCAATGGTAGCATTTTTCATACTCAATACAGCAAAATAATGATTTTTGAATTTTGTAATTTACAACTGAAAAAAGATTTTAATGTTTGAATACGTATTTTAATATATTTAGTTATGATGGCGGGACAGTTACCTAGAGAAGTTGGCAGACGTGGCGAGCCATGACATGGCGTGTTGCTTTTTGTCAAACGAAACGTAAATTATTCTTACTCCGAAAAATACTTCAAATTAATTCATCACGTTTGTAGATGTGTTTTTTAACCTACCTAGACAAGTTACGATGTTGTGATAAATCTGTGTTTCCACGCAGTAATAAATATACTGTGACGTACGTTTCATTAATTATTGCTGTGTTTGTGAAATGGCGTGCCTTTGTGCATCGTGGTCGATACGCTGGCCCTGTGTGTGCGTGATTTGAAATATTTGATTAGCACTATTTATACGTTTTAAGTGTGAACTGTTTTTATGATGAAGTTATTTATTTACATCCACATCTGTTTATTTATCACAACGTTGTACCTTTGCCCTAAGGAGTTTGAAACACAGTCGTGTAACGTAATTTGCCACAATCCCAGAAGGAAAATACTAAGTTCAGCCCGATAAATTTCAATAAACCTAATAAACAGTAAGTAGCAATACATAGAAATATGACTGGAATAAAAGTTATCGAAAGCTTATTCGTGTGCATGTTCACCGCTATCTTTTAAAGTTTGTATGGCAAATATGAGCAACACGAGTTGCGTGCTTGAATTTAATGTGCCTTTTTCACTGGTTGTTCCTTCGTTTTAATATTTATTCCAACTGAGGCCGTCCTTTTAGAGAAATGACCCAACACATATCAATAACAAAAGGATAATTACAATTAGTACAGCCCTCTACCACGCAGTTGTAACAGTGTTAGACTCTGTCGCAGCAAAACACTAACGTGCATTACATATAGTGAGCTATGTCATGGAAAACAAATATGTTAATGTAAAATAACCGTAATAACTGTCTTCAATTCAGGCATTTTTAAAACGTCATAAAGCTGACCTAAATAATGTTAGAGGCCTAAACTGAATATTCGTACAGAATGGTTTTTGGAATATGACAGAATTCTTTGAAAAGCTGTAAACAGTAAACAACATATTTGACAGGTATAAAAGTAGAAGTCACATTTCATTGTTTATGTACACATACAATGGAATGGAAACATTGATTTTGACAGATGCTACATGGCAGTCACATGGCAATGTTTGTTTACATTTGGCAATGTTTACAATGTTTGTTTACATATATATATGACACACACACCTTATACAGTTTCTTAAACTTTGCAATTCCTTTCATATCAGAAAACCTCATAGTTGTTGGCTAAACTTATATTGTCTTACTCTTCTCCACAAAAGCCATTATTTCACTCTACTTTTTGATGTTCCAAGAACAGTATTACCCTCGGTCAAATGTCATCATAGCAAATAGTTATTACAAAAATTCTTCAGTTTAATCATAATAGACCTAACTATAATTAACTATTTTAACTGCAACAAAATAATCATGTTACTTTCTGTTAACCAATTTCAATACAACTTTCTCAAGTTCAATTCCAAAAGTTAATACATTATAAACTAATATTATTGGAATAAACACTAATAAAATACGAACAAATTATATCACATTTGATTTCACTCTAAACTCTGGTTATATCAATAACAGTAACAGGTAGGTAGTTTATACCTGTACATGTTTACCATTATTATATAATTAGGACAATTTTGTCTTGTTTATGCACCATATGGGTTATGGTGCATAAACAAGACAAAATTGATTAAATTTGATCACACACTTTCATGTTACTCTTGAACCCCAGGGCTGCAATGAGACATGCCAGTTGGCATTGCGTACTTTATATACATTGTAACCTACTATTGATTCAACTTTAATTTATATTTAAAAAAATACATTATACATAATAATGACATATGAATTGACGCTTTGTACTTAATCATATTAGGCTACCTGAAATCACAGACTATATTGTGTTTCTTCTTTCTCTTCCTCATCATTCTCACTTTATACAATTTTCTCTTCTTCCTAACACATTTCCTCACAACATATTTCACCATTTCTTTACACCTGAAACTAAATTTCTTTTTTCTTTTGTAAGTATTTTTTACCCCCCCCCCCCCCCCCCCCCCCCCCCCCCCTAATCATGGCTTTATTTTTTTTGACTTACAATTTCTTTTCTGAATAACTGAATAATTTTCTGAATAATCTTAAACAAGTTCGGCAATTTAACACATTTTGCACTTTGTTCAAAATTGTCACTATTACATTTTCCTAATACACATCCATATTTTTTCCTATTCGACCCCCCTCTTTTCTCGGAATGATACTTTGCTGCTGTGGCTGTGGTATCAGCAGTGGCATAAAAAATGCAAATATTTGAAATTACCCTCGGTTTGTGAAAAGTAACAACTGAACCTAATCTAAAATTCAATTCACTGAGGGTTTTTCGGGGATTAACCCCCTTAAGTTTTCTGTTGTACTACATGAATTTCATTTGCTTAAATTTCTAAATTATAGCAGTTGTACTCTTTAGTTTCTAATTCACCTTGAGAATGTACGACTTTACATTCACTGCTGGAAATATTTGACAAGTCTGCATTATTGTTTTTACCTTCAGGGAAACTATCATTACTATTATCTACTGTACACTACCCATAGTTTACAGTCAATTCCATATCTTTAGGTTCAGTTGATTGTTTATCAAGTATTTCCTCAAACACTTTGAATTTTCCTGCTATCGGTTTACACTCGTTTGTAAGTTCTGTCATAGGCCTACATTCTTTAAACTTTCTATTATATTCCTGAAGCTCGTTTGTCAACTCTCTTTGTTTTGCCTGAAGTTCCTGAAACATTGCCCTTTGTTCTCTCTCACATTCTAAAACTAACTTTATGATCAAACTTAGCTGATCGCTCATTTGTGAATTTAGTGCCATATTTCCTAACTACCTAACCTAATTATTGTACTACCGCACAGTCTGCAAAAAAAAATTACAATGCATCTCCAAATCATTGTGATATTAGTAAAAAAAAAAAATTACTAACATTAGAATTTTACAACATTGTTCATTCCTGCATTTTCTTTTGCGAAAAGTTTATATTTACCTTGATGTATTATCGTTCGTTGACTGTACTTGGCAGAAACTGTCTGGAACTGTAGTTGGAAGTTTGAGGTTGACGTAGGCGTAGTTATACTCACCCTGGAACACGAGTGATAAAAACTCTGATGTGCTGGCAACAGCTGGGCTGGCAGGTTCTTAAATGAATAATTGATGACGATGAATGTCAACACTTTTCACATCACAGGGCGCGTGTAGAAACCCAGGCGGAAACGTTGGGCACCACTTTTAACAGGTTACTGTCCTGTTCTCTCGTATTCCTCAGTAAACACCAACGAACTAGCTCAGCGTGAGTTGGAGACTTTGACTACATAATAATGAAAGTTTGTTGATACTAGGATTGCCAATAAATAAAAGAAGATGTTAAATGTATACTGGAGATATATTGTTCACTCAGCTAAATAAACAATTGACACTCACAGCTGACGAACAAAAAAAAGACAGAATGGCAGCCTTCTTAAAACAAAACTTCTCACTTCAAGAGTTACGAAGACAAGAGAGAGTCACTACTTTTCTCTCCCAGTGCCCTATTGACTCCTCGCACCGACGGAAAATAAATTTAATAGTTATTTGAAATATCCTAAATACAAAAGAAAGTTGAAGTCGCAGGCGCTGGTTGGTGCAAGTCACATGATCACTTGTTGCAGGCTGTCCGACGGACAGGATTGTGCTGCGACAAACTGTTGTGATGTTTTGTGCTAACCAAGAAAGGTCATGCTTCCCTATATATTGATCAAAACTTTACTAATTGAAAAATGGTACAATCGTAGTATTGCTGGGTGTGGTATTTTCCTGAATTTGGACGTCATTCTATAAATTGATGTATTGTTTTTGAGCAGTCGGTCACATCAGCTAAAGGTGACCTCTGTTATTTTACTTGTTTCACCATGTCATGCAATGTGGCGGCGATGTGTTTAGTTTACTAACCCAGTGAAACAGAAAAGATGCCGCTATCGTCCTATGACGTGTGTTGTTGACATCTGTTACTACTGGTGAAATGAGAAAAGAAAAATAATAAATTTGGAAAAACTAAAATATGTAAAATACAAACAAGTTATCATTCCCATGACCTTTCAAACATAAAATAAATTATTATCCTTGACTGAAATATAGACAATTTAAATACTTCCCAAATATATATAAATTATATATATATATATATATATATATATATATATATATATATATATATATATATATATATATATATATATATATATATATATATATATATATATATATATATATATATAGAGAGAGAGAGAGAGAGAGTGTGTGTGTGTGTGATTGATTGATTGATTGATTGATTGATTGATTGAGATAGATTGATTGATTGAGAGAGATATAGAGCGATAAATATATAGAGAGAGAGAGCTGCAAATCTCCTGAGGGATACAGTACACTGCACAGCCGAATAGAGACGTGAGATTAATTATTATTACTGCGCAACTGATTTAACACACTATACTGAAATACAATACAAAATTAATAGAGAAAAATGACAAAGGAACTAAAACTAAAATTATGGTAGTCGACACACAAAGGGTTAAGTTTTGGAAGTTAATATTATATTATGCTTAAAGAAGTGCTAATTTATGCACACTAAGAGCTAGGTTAAGAAATAATTATAAAATATTAAAACACTGAAAAAAATATCATATTGATTCCTGATTTTGCTAATTGCAGGCAAAGGCGAGCCTGGGGAAAATTATTCAATTAAAATTAATAACTGAAAAATTTCCAGTCAATAATTAAACGCTATTAACAGCGTGAAAGTATGAGGGGCTCTATCCAGGGGGACGTAATCATGTAACGACCTGTTACTGTGGGAGTCAAGGGAAATTGACTGAGGGAAGGGTAGTGGGGTACAGGTGTGGGATTTACCAATAGACATGGAGAGCTGTCCCTGGGCGGTCAGCTGAAGGAAGAGCCTTGTCCAAACTGGGGCTAGAGTGCTGGCGGCCTTCTTCAAGCTGCTGGCTGGAGGTAGAGTACTGCTGATTCTCAAGCAGTAGGAGGTTCGAGCCCGGCCTCAGGCTGCTGAGGTGAGGAGGTCGAGCCCTGGGCGGGCTGCTGAGGAAAGGTAGAGAGTCTGCTGATTCTCAAGCAGTAGGAGGTTCGAGCCCGGCCTCAAGCTGCTGAGGTGAGGAGTTCAAGCCCTGGGCGGGCTGCTGAGGAAAGGTAGAGAGTCTGCTGATTCTCAAGCAGTAGGAGGTTCGAGCCCTGCCTCAGGCTGCTGAGGTGAGGAGGTCGAGCCCTGGGCGGGCTGCTGAGGAAAGGTAGAGAGTCTGCTGATTCTCAAGCAGTAGGAGGTTCGAGCCCGGCCTCAGGCTGCTGAGGTGAGGAGGTCGAGCCCTGGGCGGGCTGCTGAGGAGAGGTAGAGAGTCTGCTGGTTCTCAAGCAGTAGGAGGTTCGAGCCCGGCCTCAGGCTGCTGAGATGAGGAGGTCAAGCCCTGGGCGGGCTGCTGAGGAGAGGTAGAGAGTCTGCTGATTCTCAAGCAGTAGGAGGTTCGAGCCTGGCCTCAGGTTGCTGAGGTGAGGAGGTCGAGCCCTGGGCGGGCTGCTGAGGAGAGGTAGAGAGTCTGCTGATTCTCAAGCAGTAGGAGGTTCGAGCCCGGCCTCAGGCTGCTGAGGTGAGGAGGTCGAGTCCTGGGCGGGCTGCTGAGGAGAGGTAGAGAGTCTGCTGATTCTCAAGCAGTAGGAGGTTCGAGCCCGGCCTCAGGTTGCTGAGATGAGGAGGTCGAGCCCTGGGCGGGCTGCTGAGGAGAGGTAGAGAGTCTGCTGATTCTCAAGCAGTAGGAGGTTCGAGCCCGGCCTCAGGCTGCTGAGGTGAGGAGGTCGAGCCCTGGGCGGGCTGCTGAGGAAAGGTAGAGAGTCTTCCACAGACTGTAGGAGAGCTCGCGAACCTTTTCAGCTGGCGAGCCCGGCATCTCTGCAGGACCACGGTGCTGGACTTCTATTTGTACGAAAATCGCGCTGTGTCAATGATTTTCTTGGCCGGGGGGGAGGGGTAACGTAGCCTTTGATTGTAGGGGTTGGTTTATCTGCTGTAGGAGCGCCGCTCAATTTCTTATCACCCCTGGTGGAAGCGTTGACATTTTCATGCGCCTCGGTCTGAGGCCGGTGGGCAGTAAGGAGAGAAGGTCACGCGGGTGCTGCTATCTTGAGGGTTGTTTGGAACATCTTGGCCAGGCAGTGTAGCGTATTAGAATTTAAATAAATACTCTACTTTCTTTGCCTGGAAGGTGTTTGCATACTCATTCTTGATCGGCGTAGATGATCATAATTTCAGACGTGAATTTCAATTACGTAGTTGACTAACCAATGCATGAAGTATTTTTAATTTTACCATTACCAAGTCTTAGGGGCCAATAAATTTGATTTCGCCCCGCGCTTGGCGTGCTCAGATGGGGCGAAGTCGGCCGTAGAGTGCGCCTCTCTGTAGCACAGCATCCTGGCATACGTTATTACTTGGTATAGGATTTAGAAGTCTGTTGTTGTAAACTTCACTAAGTATAAATTTAAATGTCCATTGGTGTACTGTATAATGATATTCTGTTGTATTTAATGTATGTGTCGAAGTTATGCAGCAATGTGAAGCAACATTATGTTGCAGGCATCATCACTGCGATAGCGTGGCCCAGCTCACTGATAACACTGGCGTCGGTGATAGACAACCCATGGGGGGTGTGCTGCCGGCGCTCGGCAGAGGTCGGCAAGCAGCTAGCCCACGTACTGCTGTCCAAGGAGCAAGGACAACGGCCAGTCACGCTCATCGGCTTCAGCCTGGGAGCCCGCGTCATCTACTACTGCCTCCAGGTGAGTCCCCTACGCCTCTTGCCCAAACACTTTCACTCAACGTCAAGATATGCTGCATGTAGTTGTAAAATCTTCCGAGATCTAGTTGTGTTGGGTCCCAGCACATAAGTGTAAGATTGCAAGGAATGCTATGTGTTATTTTCACTTGTGCATAGCATGTTGCTGTTGGATGATAGAATAGTGGAAAGGTATCTTTTGGAATAGAAAATCAAATCAAATGTTGTGGTGTTATATTGGACGTGAGTGAGTAGGGCTGATGCCGGAGTAGTAGTTTGAAGGAGGTGTTGTGTTGTTCCACTGGTTTTAGTGCCAAAGCTTATGAAGAATGTGGCTTGTTGGACACTACCATTGTCCTACGACTCACCGCCTGATGAAGCTGGCTTAGCTATCAAAATGTATCGCAACTTGCGATCGTGCAATCGCATGGAAAATGTGTCGTCCTTTGTGTGTGTTTGTCTGTCAACAAGTACTACAGTGTGAGTACTTGCATTCCTGTCCTTTTATATATTTTTGGTTGCCTAGTGGCTACTGGCAATCTTAACATCATCACTCTAATGAGTGCTTACTTGGTGAAGGATGATTGTAGATCATTCTACATTATCTTTCTTCAAAAAATCATGTGAGTGATGTTTTTAAATAGGCACGTATTATCGAGTAAGAAAAAAAAAATTTGAAATAAATTATGTTTCACTGTAAAAATGTTTTCTAAACAATTTTGACACCTGTGTTTTTCATTTGAAGTTATTTTTTAAGCATTTAATGCTTGTGAAAAGCTTGTTATTTTGCTAAGGTTTATGTTAATATGTATTGTGATAGTGGTTCATATTAGCAATAAACCTGAGTAAAGCAGAAAACATTGGAAAATTTTGAATATCGTGTTTTTGAAGGGTTTGTTAATGAAACCTGGAAAATGAGTAAGAATACTTGTAAAAACCTGGAAAAAGTCTGGAACGTTACGTCATTGATGGAGTGGAGTGGCCACCTTGTCTTTCCCTCCATGGTTGAAGATCGAAGGGGTAGTGAGGTCGCTCCGTGGTGCAAAGCAGGTTGCGGTCCAACATAATATATTAGCTTGTCAAGCCAACCTTGGGCTTCAAGGCAAGCTGTGGTGTGTGCGGCATAACGTCTCTTTTTGGGAGGTTGTGGTAGGTGAGTCTATGTCAGGCTTAATGACAATGCTTGTGACACATCAAGGTAACAGCTTCCCCTCTCAACAAGTTTGAAAGGGGAGGAAGAGGGAATGCTGTGCTATTTGCTGGGCAATCAGTTCCCCTCCTGCCAGGCATGTAAGGAGAGGAAGCAAGGTTGTACTGTGCCAAGCAACAGCTGTATGGAAGTATAGGAGATGCTGTGTTTGTTGATAGGCAGTTCACTACTCGTTGTTGATCATTTGCAAAAACTAACAGTTAAAGAAAAATCTGCACTATTTACAAGGAATGGATATCAAATTTCGATCAGGAATATAATGAACTTCTTTTACATTAAAAACAGGAACTTGTAATTTTTTTTTGTCAAGTACCTAAACTAAGATTTACATATATTCACACCCCAAATGTTAAAGGAAATTTTTATTATAAAATGGGTAACCACTATGCAATGAAATATGTTACCTTTGGAACGAGTTTGGAATTCTATTTGATGGCTAAATAATAGTCATGATTAGGTAGAGCACAACAGTATAAGATGGGGTTTATTGAACATAAGGATTATGCAATAACTATTTGTGCGACTATTGATTGAAGATCTTAAATGGAATACAAAGATGCTAATTAATAGTAATAAGTTTTATTACCACACGCCACTACTATGACAATTTAACTGGAGAGTCCCCACCTTGTTCAGGTTGCCAGAGGCTGTATCTAGGAGGCAGTAACGAAGGCCGGACATATCCATCTCCACATCTTGTTGGTCCACTGCCCTGATGACAAAAGACCTTGCTCTCAGTGTTAAGTTGACCTATATCGGGCACGTTGTTTAATATTTTCGGCGCCATTTACTGGGGTTTCTGCAACTGTCTTTCGTAAGGTGTTAATTGCACTCACACTTGTGCTCTGGCTCAATGTTTGAAGGTGTGATTAGGCAGGCCGTTCAGCTAAGGCCTGATCACTTAATAACAATATGTATATATTGTTCCATATGCTCACTTTTTTTTCGTAGCATAGAGAGTTTTCCAGAGGCGGGGTCTGCTTGTTGCGTACCTCAGGGTAGTCTTGCAATCTGGGTTCCAAGAGAGAGTTTTCCGACGCCTAGTGTAATTTTTTATGCAATGTGGGTTTTTTTTTTACACAATGGGACCTTTTGGTGGCCGGTATGTATACCTTCGGACGGCTCCCGTCGTTAATTGGCTAATAGTGACAGACCCTAAGGTCTTCACGCCCAGGAAAAACTGGGAAATATTTATGTGATAGAAGTTCTAGAAAGGAAAGGACTGAAAAATCATTTGTGTAAAAGGGACATAAACTCACGATTACTGTTAATTTATTCATTTGACCACTTTTTCCCTTCACTCATTTGTCTATCCATATCATGTTCTTTTACTCTAGCTTCTGTATAGTTTATTTTACTGTTACAATAAATTGTTTTGATTTTAATGCTAACTTTAATTCTATCTTTAAGCTTGCCTTTATAACAAGTCCTCTTTTACGCTACCAATTTACGTCCAACTACGAGAGCATTCATTCCCTCCCATAGAATTGAGTACAGGCAGCCCTCGACTTTCATACATTCAAGATTCGTACATTTCACTCTTTCATACATGACATATTTTCACCTCTAAATCAACTTTCATACAACCAATTTGGTCTTTCATACATCTAGGAACCTACCAACATATTAATATAGCACTGTTACTTGTGATCTGACGCTGCCTGCCATGTTTTCCAGCCTTTGCGGATCATATGTTATGAATGTTTATATATCGCTGTAATATCGGCACAATACAAATGAGTGCCTCTGTTAAAGTAATATATGAATCTCTGTAAAACTATTACATAGTTTTACAATCTACAAAATAAAGTGTTGCATTTGCACAATGATTTCTCAGAAAGTAGGAAGCATATTTAATTACTTTATTTATTCACATAGTGCTTACAATCAAATACGTATACAGGTATTGAAAATTAACATTTCAGGTAAGAAAGTATTGCACATGTATATGTATTCGTAATTTTCAATGCTCTACTTGATAAAATTATGTTTTTCAATTAAATATATCATCTTTCTACCAAAATTAATTTTTTATATTTTCCTTTAACTTAAGAATGGAACCCCTCTTATTACATGTGTATATATGACTCAACTTTTATACATTCAACTTTGATGCATGCCACATTGCTGCACAGCACGACTGCGCTCTCTACGGGCGACTTCGTCCCATCAATGAGCAAGCAAGAGCTTGGGACAAGTCGCAAACAGTTGCAGAGTACTTTTCATGGGCCAATAAAATTGACTCCTTGCGTTGGACAGTCTCAGACATAAAAATAATTAATGCAATTAATTATGGATTGTACTGCCCGCCCAGAATCCAACATGCGGTCACCACCCCCTTGAGACAAGATTGTTTTACCCAACTGACCACTACCCTGAGATTAGCTGAGAAGAAAGTTCCACTGACACCACGGGATCGCAGCACCTTTGCTGCCCTATGACATCCCACCCTCCAGCCTCCCGCCGAGGTGGTAAATTTGTTGTCACCTCAGCACAGGGAGATAAGAAATGTGCAGGGCTCGCCGCTACCCTAATAAACCTACCCCTGCAATGAAAGGCTACAACACCCCCGGAAGATTGCAGACACAGGGATTTTCTACTATATAAGGAGGCTCGAACACGCCTCTCGCCAGATATGCTGGGCTCGCCGGCCACAGAGGCCAGCGAGCACTCCCAGGGTCTGACTCAGACCTACAACCTGCAAACGACTCCAACCTCTCCAGAGCTTGAAAAGGCTTCCACCTCCAGCAGCTTGAAGAAGGCTCTTCCTGCACCTGAAGACTCCAGAGGTAACCCGACGTCCCATACCCTGCAACCCCTTTTACCACAATCAGATTCCTTGACTCCACGGTAGCAGATCTTCGCGACGTTTTTTCCTTCTGGAAATATTCCCCAGGAGAAGTTACGCTGTAAAGAGCCTAAATTAGCATACCATTTGAAGTCAGAATAATTTCACTTTATTATTTTACCAGGCTCACCTTCTCCTGCATAAATTTACGTATTTAAATTAATTCTTAGCTAGCCTGTATAATTCAACCGGGATTTCCCACTTCCAAAAATCATAGTAATTAATGTTACGTAAAAAAACTGAAATTGTTGACTACCGTAATTTTACTATTAGTTCCCTGCTCATTAATTTTATTTATATTTTTGCAGTGAAACTTGTTGTCACGTGCAATAGAAAACCTCGCTGAGGACTAGTCGTTAGGCATGCTGAATTCCTAGGAGACAGAGCTTGCATAAAGCTTTAAGTCTGAAAAGACACGTCGCTTCTCCTGAGGTGTCCGGTGTTCCCTCGCCTACCCTCTGTGGTGTTCTAATACCGGACTGCACATCTATACTTCAGTGCCTTGGGCGTGACTGAATAAGACACACCCCCAGGACTGCACATCTGCGGAAAGGTCAGAAGTCTGGTCAAATGCACAGCAAGAAGGGTGGTATCCCGTGCCATAACTGGTGCAGAGAACAACATGCTTTACAAAGATTAATTAACTCAAAGGTAAACCATGTAGTTACGAGTGAGGTCACATTTCCATTTACGGAACCCAACTTTACACCTAGACCTATATCTCCATTTATTCACCTTGACCATGAGTCAAGAGTTAGATGCATATTTGGGTATTTGTCAGCAGTGGTCCGATCTGGAACCAATCAGCTGTCCTCAGCCAGAGACCCTCTTGCAGTAGTAACTCAACCGACACCCAAGCTATTCCAGAAAAAGGAGGTACAGAACTCGTGCATCGTCCACTTAGCTTCTGGGGAAGTAATCAGGGTTCGACTACCACCGAAGGTCACCCCAAAACCCTGCGCAGCTACTTCACCCTTAAATTACGTCTCCGCATGCCGGCCTACGCCACCCCTGCGTATCATCACATCAACCCCTCCAGCGGGATCATCCACCTCCACCATCACCATTGATTAAGCCGTATCACAATACATAACCCCGGGACAGCTGGCATCCCACATTTTGGCAGCTCTTGTAGTGAAGAAGATTGATATCCTAGGATGGGAATAAATTACAGTTCAACTGACTCTGGGGTTTGACTCCCCTCTCCTCAGATGGTATTCTCCCAGTAAGTGGTCCTCCACAGAACTTACCACGACCCACCAGGCTAGAGTAGCAACAAACCCGCCGCAGTACGATCACTTGCTGAACTTGGGAGGGCAGTCAACGCCCTAACCACTATCGTGAAAATAGGAGTGCACTTCAACTTTCATACACATTTTCAGGAACGCATTATGTATGATAGTTGAGGTAGGCCTGTGTAGATATAGTACCTCTTGCACCATTATAGTGGCGACCCGTGAGGTAGGGGTACCGTACAAGCTAAGAAAAAACTGCGGTTACTGCGTGTAAACTAAAAAGTAAGTAATCAGAGCTCGTGTTTAGAAGAAAAAAAATGTATACAGTCATATAATTATACATACATACACATATATATACACACACACACACACATATATATATATATATGGTGTGTGTGTGTGTATATATATATATATATATATATATATATATATATATATATATATATATATATATATATATGGTGTGTGTGTGTATATATATATATATATATATATATATATATATATATATATATATATATATATATATGGTGGTGGGGGGGGGGGGGGGCTGATCGGTTAATCAAATTTTCAGGCCGGTTGGGTCCTTTTTACAAAAACCAAAACTGACCCAAAAAAAAAAAAAAAAATTACCAGTCGGGTTTTCTTGCACCGAAGTTAAAACTAACAAATGATGTAAACCCTCATTTTACCGGACCTCCATTCAGCGGACTTCCATTTTATCGGACAAAATCTGAAGTGAAATTATTTTCACTACTGTGTCTAATTATTACATGCAGTGCGGGGACCTACATGGTTATTGTTCTTTGGTGTGTATGTGTAAGTGAGTTGACAGAATGATGCATCAGGCAGAGACCTACATGGTTATTATTCTTTGGTGAATAGCAAACACGTGAGTTGACAGCTGTACATGGCAAAGGGAGTGAGAGTTATTTATAGACTGATGCGTCAGGTGTGGTATATAGTGACGTCGTGCATGTTTTTTTTTTGCGGAAATAGCTTCTCCCACAGAACAAAAAAGAAAGTGTGTGAATTTGACAGTTAAACAGAAATTAGTGTCAGATATTCATAAAGCAAAAGATAAACTGAAGAATTATGTGTTGAAAAATGACGTTGAACCAAAAGGAAAAAACAAGAGTGATAGATAACTGAAAATATTGACATATTTAAAGAGTCCCACTTGGGGTCGTTTTATGTGTAGAGCTGACATCACCCCAACCGATACAAAAACTAGCTTGGTAAGAAAATCACTTCAGCCCCTTTTTTGTGTTTCTCAACACCACAGCTTTACCCTCCAGACTCCTTGTAAGTTTATCACTGCATGCATCTGTATTCATCGCAGCAAAACAGCAGCCTTTTTTTTTTTTTAATTACCTTATTTTAATTCATATGTGAAGTTAAGGCTTAAAGGTAGGGCGGGATTTTATTGCGTCCAAGGGCTAACCCCCTTACGCCTACTAGGAAGGAAAATCATGCAAGGAGACATGCATCACGGCAAAGAGGGATTGGGCAGCTATGGCCTGCACTTTGGGTACATGACTACCTCCCTAAGTGTACTTAGAGCTAGTCTTAACTATGAAGAGCAAGGGAAAAACCGTCAAGAGAGACGTAAAAACCCTTGCGATGGAAAAGTAAAAATTCAAAAATTTTTGCATTATTAAACTCAATTAAATTAAATAGAATGCTACAGGAGACAGAGTGTTTGGAAATCATGCTCTTAGTTAATAGAGTTAGAAGTACTAGTAGAGAGGGGGCGGGAGCTTTGTTTATTCTTAACGTGATGAAGGCAGTAACCAGAGAGGTGTTTGGGCCCCTCTCTGGTGGTAGAAGTGACGCTATTGGGCCTCTTCCCCCCAATCTCTGTTATGAACCTGAAAACTAAAGGAGAGAAAGTGAGCTGCCAGTAAGTGAATGAAAAGATATATTAAGCTAGCCTAATTGACCTATAATAATATCCTAAATATATCCTATAGTAGCATATGTCCTCAGGGACATATCTATCTAAAGTAATGCTGTAGCGGCCTGTATCTGTAGCTATAGGCTGTGACAGAGCATATCTGCGGCCGTATGCTGTTAAATGCACTGAGCTTTGCTGAGTAGGGAGGGGGGGGGGTTAGAATTGACTTATAATTACGGGGAGGTCTCTCACCAATTGAAGCATCGAACCACACGACTTTGCAAACCTCTACCTCTCGGCAGAGGTGGCCTTAGAATCAGCTGCAGTGTAGGACCAAGCATATTAGCAATTGGCTGGGAAGAGAGGTTACGTCTATGTTAACCTATAATATCCTAAACAAAAATATTCAAAGTGAAGTCGTATAGTTAATTAAGCTAAGCTGTCCCTTCGGGGCTGCTCAGGCTAAACTACTGTTTATATATAAAAGGCTGCGCAGGGTCTATAATGATTGGCAAGGCAGTGTGTTACACGCAGGGCTAAGGGGCCTGTGGGCCAGAAGCGACTTGGGTCCCTTATAGCTTTGGGTCTCATCAATATCATAGTCCCCTATGACAGTGATTAGAGGATTGGCATTTTCGTTGAGAGATTTATGAAAGGTTTGGGCCTGCATGAGAATTACATCTTGCAGCAGTTCTTGTTTGAGTTCTGCATGCAAGTTTCTGATGGGAATGTAATGTGGTGCATGAGCAGCCAATCTGAGACATTTGTTCTGCACCACTTGTAAAGAATTTAAGTCAGTTGGAGCACAGTAAGCCCATGCAGGGGCAGCATATGTGATGACGGGTCTAACCAAAGGTTAGTATAATTTAATCCCATTTGTAACTGATAATCCGGAGCTATGATTTAGTAGTGGATACAGGGCAGACAGGTGGGCATAAGCGAGGTACTTAACTTCATCCTTGAAAGGAATATTTTCCCTAAAGAGGATTAGCTGCAAATAAGGGGGAGTGATACGGTGATGCGTGAAGATTACAGCCATGCTCTTACCCACATTTATTTTATTGCGCCATTGGCGAAAATAATTTTTGAACTCATTGAGTTGAGCATGGAGTCGTTGAATTGCAAGTTCAGCTTTGCGCGAGTGAGTGTAGATAACTGTGTCATTAGCATAAACACCCATGTTAATAAGTCAGGTACCGGGTGCTACTAGATTACCTGCCAAGGGCATGGTAACCACACAGTGTGTTGCGTACTTTGTGGGGTGACATACCACCATGGATGTGTCGGTTGGCCAGATGAGATAATTACCCGACCAGGAATGCTATATGAGTGTATGAAGTTTGTCGGCGTGCCGCCGAGTACAGACCACACAATCCAGGACCAGCCTCCCACACAAGCACCGCTAAATGTATGGGAGAGCCTCAGTTACCGGAATTTGTTGGACGTCCTCATGAGGACCTGCTAGTGTTCACGGCTGAATGTGAGATGGCATTTCGCTCCCATTAAGTACCCAAAAAGCAATGGCTCTCACGAGCACAAGTCAAGCTTAAGGGCAAAGCCTTTGAATGGTGGCAGAAGTATGGGGAGTATATTTCTGATTGGAGCCAACTCAGTAACCGTCTTGCCCAACAATTCACTGACGAGGAGGTACTGGCACACTTTATGACAGAGTTTTACTGTCGCACGCAAACACCAGATGAGGAAGCTGAAATTTTTGTGTGACGTAAGGTACAGATGTAGCATCGTATCGTTCCCTGTAGAGGCACAAAAAACTGTGTACGACAAGTAACACGCCTGTTGTTGCCGAATTTGAGAAACTTTCTGCTTTGCCAAAAGCCACAAACAGTGGACAAAATGATTGAGAGAGCACGGGAGACAGAGAGTAATTTTCGCTAGCAGGATGAAATAGACCATAGACAGCGGAGTAAGGGGAAGGAAGAAGTGAGAGAGACTGGCTGCACGCCCTCCTCTACTCCTCCAGCGAACTCATTCCTAAAAAACATGCCGCTTCGCTTCTCCGCTACACAGGTCAAGTGGGAGCGGGAAGAAGGGAAGCAAAGGTCGTGCCCGCCCCCTCCCCAAGACACACAGCTACCTAAATTCTGTTTCTGCCCCAAGAGGTATTTTAACCATGATTTCCACGAAAATCCAGTGGTCTTTAAGTGGGAGAAAGATGACAGCCATTCACGTCAACCGACTAAGGGAGAAGCGAAAGCCGAGCCCGATATAAAACTGAGAACACTGACCTCTCACCCTTGAGTCCCACCACATACATCAATGAAGTCAGTTCAACTGTTACAATTACAAATAATTGTTGGACCAACCGGCTCCAAACCTACAAACAAGGAAGACCCAAAGCCAGGCCCGGAGAGCCGACAACGTCTTGTGTGTTGCTTCCACCTCAAGAAGCCCCAGACAGAGGACAAGTACACCCCTTATACAGAAGTCTTCTCGAACCAGAGGTACACTCCGCTGCCTCTTTTATCTCTGAAACGCCGGACGATGTGGAAGAACCTGCTATCTACACCGCTGTAGAGGAAGAACAGTCACCACAATCTAGGTAGCGAGCTGATGGAAAGCAAAACGGCCAGGAAACCACCTACCCTATGTCTACGTGGGTGGAATTCCCTAAACCGCAAGTCTAATATTCCGTACAGACACTACCTTCAACTCCTACAGAATCCAAGAGGAAGTTCGCCAACCTACCCAGGAAGTGAACTCCGAGAACTAGTGAATTATCTTGGTGAAGTCCTCATCGAAGCCCCATCACCAAGAGGAATCAAGACTCAAATGCCATCAAGCAGGCAGCGCCTCTGAAGCCATCACCTCCGGGCTAGCAAATTGCAAAGAGGTGAACAATATTGGTGGAACAGAGTTCCTTTGTACTTGTCAAGTATGTGCAAAGTGCAAAGAGATAATAGTTGCAAGGTTTCTTCTGTGCTGTCTTTCAAGGCCAAGCAATCAGTTAATGATTTGGGGTTGAGTAGCTTCAACTCCATTGTGAGAGGTGTGAAATAGCAGTAGCACAGTGTTACAATCACCTTTGTTCCGAGTGTAAGTTACAACAAACATTTTCTTACAGACATCAACCTCAAGCAAACTTTTCAACTTCCCAAATGATTATCATGACTTCTTCCACTGGGAGAATGAAGTGACATGAGAAATACACCAGGACTTGGAATAAGAAACAGTTTCAGATGCCTCCTTCCTCTTCAGAGTCCAACCAAATATCAAGCCTGATGTCATTAGTGAGCCATTCATCTGTGTGCAGTCACCAGTTAGGGAAGGATAACCACACCAATAAGAAGATTGAAATGGCCCACCTGCCAACTAGGGAACTTTGAAACTGGTTTCAGACAAGGATAGATACGAGATCACCTCAACAAGTTCATCACTAAAGCATCTGTCAAATATGCTCATTTTTCTTCAGAAGACAGTATTACATTATTTTTTACTAAAGTCTGAAAAAAAATGTCAAAAGTTCAAATAATTGTGTGGTGTGTCATTGAAGTTGGGAAGCACAATCTCAGACAAGGCAATACTGAACTTACACTCGTGTGACACTTCACCATCATTCTCCGGCTGTACTACACATTCACCAACAAGCAGATGAACAGTGATGAGAACAAGTATGCTTCCAAAGGACAGATCTCACAGCAGACATGCTCATCGTGGTGGAGATGGGTCCTGTTTGTGTGGCAATGGTGTGGTGGTGGTGGCATGCTGTTCCTGCCACCTACTTCCTAATAGCACCCCTGTCATTGTGTAATGCAGAATGATAATATGCACTGCCATTTCCTAGCTGCTTTATGCAGTGGGGTCACAGTAATCCAATTATTTAAATATCTGATGAATAGGACTATCAGTGTTCAGACTATAGGTTGTTTGTAGTAAAGTGAGCAATTTTGAAAGCCCTCTCATTTGGAATGATAGTTAATTAATATATTTTATTTCAGCCTTACACGTTAGATTCCTAGTGCAGTGGAATATACACACAGTGTTTATTACTTACACGGCAATATTTATTTAAAAAGGTGGTTAAAGCCTACAAAATGGCTCAAAAGAAAAAGTAACTATGGCCTCAAAAGTGTTCACTTTGCCGTGAACAGCCTATACCAGCAGTTGAATAAAAAATAATGGAAATCAGAAAATTTGCATCATACATTTTATGGAAATACCACAATTCATCACTAAATTCAGATTTGACCCATTTGCATTAATAAAGTGCTGGAAGCTTGTGCAATATTTTCAACAGCTGTGTTAGAATTTACAACATCATCAGAAAATCTTTGCAGCATACCATATCTTGTACTTTAATATTTCAAAAGTAAATGTAGCTGGGTTCATGTGAATTATATGCCCAACAAAAAGAAACAATCAGTTAGGTCTCAGCTGTTTTAAATGGAAGTATTGTATGTACCCATGTGCCACCTGCCCCCATGTAAGACCAGCACTCCACATTTTGAACATCCTCCTCCCAAGTAATATTACATTTTTTATATGTTCGCTACTAAAAACATTTGTTTCAGTCCACAACTGTCTTGAATAAGCTTTTTCATTGTGTTACAAAAACAAAATATAGTGGGAGTTATACCATAATTACTCGAAATAAATAACTTACTAAATTTTTTTTAAAATGGCATCTTGGAAATAAGAGTGCAATACTGTTTTTGTGACTTGGCCAGTTTTTCCTTCCAGTGATGTGTGCTGATTCCTGCCAGTCGATTGATAACATGTGTGGAAGTTGTAAGCCGGCACAGTCTGGGCACAATAAAATACATACCAGAAGATGCATATAACAACATAAATTACCACTTATCTCACAACATGTACCACCTACAGTGTAAATAAGCATGAGTATGATAAATATTTAATTATTTATTCTAGTGTGATTACTGTTTAAAACAGTTCGCTGTGTACAATTTTAAACAAACACTTGAAATGTGGACTGCTGGCGTGCCAGGCTGGAAGTGTGCTAGCCAGCTGGCCTGAAGGTCATACTCTCACTCTTAACTACTGTAGTAAATGTCTGCTTTGTCTACAAACATCACGTGACTGACCCTACCATAATTTCTGTAGCCATGCACTCGTCTCTCTCTGTAATGACAAACCCAACTATTTTATTATGTTATGGAAAAGTGTATCTCCATATAAGCCCACGCTCCTAATTTCCAAATTTGTTTTTGAGAAAAAATGTTAAGGTGGTTGACGGTAAATATGGTATATGTGTTCTTGAATGATGCTTTTGTGGGGACTTGCAAGCTGTACCATGTTAGTCATGTATGAAGTTGCAGTGCACGTAACTTCACACAACAGATAGGAAGACAGTGCGTGATTGAGGGTAAGGCAGGACAGATAGCAGTGTTGTGGTTGCAGGAGATGTCGCACATGGAGGGCTGTGAGGGCATCATAGAGGATGCCATCCTTCTGGGCACGCCGGTTACTGGCAAAGCTGCCCACTGGGAGAAGCTCATGAGGGTCGTCGCTGGCAGGATTGTCAATGGCTACTGCAGGTATGTGTATATGTATGTGTGTGTCCTGCCTTTTAGTAGAGTATAGTCTCTCTCTCCGCACACTGTACTGCTCTCGCAATCTCTTTTATAGACTACAAGGGATATAGTGACATATTCTGATTCACTAACAAACACCTGTCATTATGTACTTAGATTTTGGATCCACTGAGAGGCACGCTGCCAACCTCCAGGTAGCCGAGGTAGCTTACAGTGACTGTTTCCATAGTGCAGTGTGTGTGAATTGAGAGAGGTGTAGGGTTATGCCCAAGCAGTCCAGACTGTGACAGTTCCTCCACAGGCTCCCTTCACTCCATGTAGTCGGTCACGGGAGAGAGGGTTTGAAGATGCCATGCTGGTTGCTAGGGGCAAGAATGCCCCTTCTGGCCCACCGTGTAAGTGGTGAAAATGAAGTAATGCTGGTCGTATGGAAGTATTGCCAAAAGACAGCTGAAGCTTATCTCTGCAAACCAGATGTATGTTTAAACCACAGCTATGGATGTTTTGTTTAATAGATGTCTGCCTTTTAAAGTGGTTAATAATATTTATTTTTTGATGCGTGCACAATTAAACTGACTTGGCACTTTAGTAGAGGATTTTGTCTGCTAGACCAAAAGCGGGGTAGTTTAATTGGATATTTAAATATTAACATATTTAAAGAGTCCCACTTGGGGTCGTTTTATGTGTAGAGCTGACTGTGGTTCCCTTTCATGTATCTGCACATAAGACGACATACAAAATAGACGGCTACCTGTTTCTTCCCAGTCACACAATAGCACTAAGTCAGTGCTCGTGGGTGAGAAACAGCGATGCCACAACCACTAGAAACACCTTCACAACGGGAGTGGCGACAGACTCAGGTTACTTCTCACCACCTGCATTAAGTCAGTGTGCGATGACCGTAACCTGAAGTTTTACCATTCATCCTAGTGCGAACGCACAACCAGTAAAGGCTTGGCGGCCCCCATGGCTCCACGTCCCTGATCAGCCCGCATACTTTGGGGGATCAGTGGGGACTCTTATCAAGTTCGTGCCGGCAAGTCACTATCAGGTTACACTGTCAAACCTTCCTGTCTAAGTGCATCACGTAGGCTGTCGAACTGTTTGCCGTATGCTTCACGAGAAGAGGAGTGGTAGAAAACATAGGGAATCATTCCTGGCTTACCCTACTCTCAAACCATGGATTGCAATATCCCATCCTACGCAGGAAAGGCCTGCAGAATGGGACTGCGCCACCAAACTCAGTCAATAAGCAGTCGCGCCTGCTTCGGCTGTAATCCCGAACAGCATCTCCAGCAGTAACCAGGACGACAGTGTTCTTCAATCAAACAGTTAGTAATACTTAACTGTAGGTTTCACAATGCTGCATTTACACATATGAGCCATGCACAACAACACAAAGCATACTGCCTCTTCAATCTAGACAGGCGCTCATATACTTGCAGAGAATGAGACGAGGATTTTTGGTCAGATAAATTAAGAGAGCATATGGCTAAATATAGTGGACCAGCTCCACTTCCTGCCAAACGCCCACGAATCAGCGTAGCTCACCAACAGCTTGTAGTTCCAGTTCAGACCTCTGTCCAACCTTTGCGACCAAGAATCGTTGCAGGATCTGGAATGATTAATGCCAATGGGTTTGTGGAAGCTGAAACGGCGTTCCGATGTAATTTGAAAACATATATCATTCAAACAAGCGCGGATCTATAAAAGATATTTGTATTTTTTTTGGCTTCAGTAGAGAAAAATATTGTTTGACAACTCATCAAAGAAATCAAGTAGCACAGGCCCCTAAAATTAAACAGTTGGGTGGAATTTGATTATATGAAACCAGAGCCGTTCCACAAAGGGACTATTAAGAGAGTGTTCAAAAATAATTTGTCCATATTTTAGGCTAGTGATATCGAGAAGGCAGTACGAAACAGCCTGGTAAACATATGTGAAGAGAAAGAAATATTAATTTTGACGGGTCTGGTTGGATTTTACAATCAGTAAACTACCTGCAGCTGCGTGTCAACAAGCTGGACCCATCTTGTGTATCGTCCTACATTGAACTGCCAGAATCCATCAAGTGGAAGGATGCCTTAATTAACCCGAAAAAAACAAACAACCTCGTGTGTCAAATGGGCCATTCTGGCAGGTTTTGTGGAAGGGATAAACTGTCAGCAAATCGACTACCACTACAAAGCCCTCGAATCAAAATTTGACTTTTCCGGCCCCGAATTACTGACCCTGCTCCAGCATATAAACATTTTTGAGAAAAATAACACTGGGGTTTCTATCAATATATATGGTGTAGACAAAAACCAGAAGATCTACCCTGTATGTTTGGCCTACTCCTTCTCACCAGCTGATAGCCCACAATGGTGAAATCCACATACGCAAGTGTTGCTTCACCTATTTCAACGAGTGGCCATGGGTATTCTGGTTGGCAGGGCAGCAGTGCCTGGAAAATCACAAAAAATACTGCAAAGAGAATGCCCCTCTGCGTGCTGAAATGCCACAGCCAGGCAAAGACGGATGGCAACCTGTTTTGAAATTTAAGTACTATCGCCACATTAATAATTTACCAATTGTTGTTTACGCAAAATTTGAGGCCAAAAACCATTTCACATCTGTGAATATGTTATATATATATATATATATTTATTGTTACAAGGAGGGGTGGGAAGGGGTAGGAGTGGAAGTAGGTGGGTGTGATCTCCAGAAGTAACCAACCAATGAAACTACACCAAATGTTACGAGATGTGAGAGGGGGTAGGGAAAGGGTGAGGTTGGGTGAGGGAAGGATAAAATTTAGGTTTACAAAAAAAACAGTTGAAAAATGAGCCAACACCAAAAGCGATCCTGCAAAGCCTCCACCACTTGCTGTAACTTTTACTTATCAGGGCCAGCACGATACCCTGTAACATAACCAGCTACTTTAATATAAAAAAAGGCTCATTTAAACCAAAAGGGACTGGGGGTTGGGAAATGAAAAAAAGGTGGGGGGGGGGGGGGTTAAGAGAAAGAGGGGTGTTTACTCGGAAGGCAACAGAGAGGAAAACCGCGAATGCTTCATGGGTCAGTCATAGATAGAGACCACACATCAAGGTAAAAACTAATAAAATGTAATAACTTATCTGTTAATAGGCACCCAATGCCTAAATACTATGCTCCTAATTTTATCTGAGATGTTCTAGACCTACAAAATAGCGGAGGGGGTTATCCTCATCTACTGACAAGTAGGAAGAACTATGATAAAAAAAAGTGTGTGTGCATGTGTGTGTATATATATGTGTAGTTTTATTAACAACAAACAAGTAAATTAACAGGTTATCAAATAATATTAAATAACAGAAACAATAAAAACATTTTACAGGATATGAGTAAAAAATTAGTTCTCTTCAACTACCAGGTATGTAGGTATAAACAAACAAAATTCATGAAACACATTTGCTTACAGTAATTAAAGTATTAAGGCCTAAAAAAGAATGTATTGTAGGGCTGACACAGGGTACCCTTCTCACACGTATTATAAAAGGGATCTGCGCATTGGAAAATTTTAATTTACTTCCAATTACGTGATGTAGTAGCGCCTTACCCTATGGCCTCTAGGGCTTAAAAGAGAGAAACTCAAGATCACTAAAGTTACTTTATTTACGGGCGCTTATAAATTCATTCAGTTTATTAATAGATTGGCCAGGAAAATTAACAGAGTAACAAGATTTAATTTAAACAGAAAGCAAAAGAAAAGAGCAAACGACTTAAAAATGTATAAATGAAAATACTTTAGAATTTAGTTTTAGGGAGGAACCAATCAAAAGAAAATATCGGGCAACATAACAAGGACTTTGGTTTCTGTCAGTACAGTAGTTTTTTACACAACTCCACTACCTACAAACCCAACAATCTTTGGAGTCATCTACATACCAGGCACTACTGATATCCATATCCTTACAAATGAAAACAATACTATATCAAAAAAAGGTAGGTTCCCTCCCAAATCCTTTTAATTTAAACATGGGAAACTTAACTCTGATGGCCCCTCGGCCAGTTCTGATGGAGAGTACATATTTATCTATGAAGTTGCTGCCCTGGTCTCTCGACACCACCAACATACCTCGGATGCTGCGCACTGCATCGTCTCCAACTGAGCCCCTTGTTTACTATGGTCCAACTATTTAAAGGCAGAGTCGGAGCGTTTCTTCCAGTTAACAGGGACGAAAGTCCCTACCACATACAAAAATAAACGTTTCCAAAGAATACTCATCATTATTTTGATGTCGCGGTCTCCTTTGGGGCGGCCTACCTGCTCCACAACCGGCCGCTCACAACAGCTGTCCGCTATTTTTTCTCTCTCTCTCTCTCTCTCTCTCTCTCTCTCTCTCTCTCTCTCTCTCTCTCTCTCCCCTCTCTCTCTTCTCTCTCTCTCTCCTCTCTCTCTCTCTCTCTCCTCTCTCTCTCTCTCTCTCTCTCTCTCTCTCTCTCTCTCTCTCTCTCTCTCTCTCTTCTCTCTCTCTCTCTCCTCTCTCTCTCTCTCTCTCTCTCTCTCTCTCTCTCTCTCTCTCTCTCTCTCTCTCTCTCTCTCTCTCTCTCTCTCTCTCTCTCTCTCTCTCTCTCTCTCTCTCTCTCTCTCTCTCTCTCTCTCTCTCTCTCTCTCTCTCTCTCTCTCTCTCTCTCTCTCTCTCTCTCTCCTCTCTCTCTCTCTCTCTCTCTCTCTCTCTCTCTCTCTCTCTCTCTCTCTCTCTCTTCTCTCTCTCTCTCTCTCTCTCTCTCTCTCTCTCTCTCTCTCTCTCTCTCTCTCTCTCTCTCTCTCTCTCTCTCTCTCTCTCTCTCTCTCTTCTCTCCTCTCTCTCTCTCTCTCTCCTCTCTCCTCTCTCCTCTCTCTCTCTCTCTCTCTCTCTCTCTCTCTCTCTCCTCTCTCTCTCTCTCTCTCTCTACGGCAGCTGCCTTGCTGACATCACAAGCGTGGCGGACGTCATGGTGAACCAATCGGAGCCTGCCACTGCCGGAATGGATACTTCCATACCTCGCAGCTAATGCCTGTTTCCGCGTACAGTTCCTTACTGTCTCTTGTCATCACAACATTCTTACCTTTACCATGGCAATAGACGACATAGCTTTTCAGCTTGCAGCTGCGCCCAATGCTTCGAACAAGTAGAAAAATAACAATTCTCCCGAACTGCTGAAGGGGGAATTATAACTCACACTTGGTTGGGTAAATATGCCCAGCTGCCGCCGTTTCAGAGGAAGCCTGCTGATCTATATGGTGATGAAATGATTTCAAGATTAAAAATAACTAGTGACCTCAGTTCCTTAAGAACTCTGCAGTAAAAAAAAGAAGCAACCCTTTATTCTTACAAAACCTAAAAATAGCATGGTAAAATAACTGATTCCTAATTCAATTCCACCGTAGCTTAAATGATCTAACCGTAATATAAAAAGGAAACACGAACGAAACAAATAAAATCAGCAAATTAATAACCATCGGTAGGTTTCAAAAAGTAAAACCATAAAAAAAAAAAAAGGAAGTACTTTGAAAGAGCGACTGTTAGTTAACTTTCCCACAAAAACTTGGGCATCTAGCTTAAGTTCACGACTATTGAAACTGTCTTCCCCAAAAACATATTTTGAAATTTAAAAAACTCAATAAGGTATCTATCTATACCACCTTAACTTATTAAAGAAGAAAAAGAAAACACATTTTTCTTAACAAACAGATGGCAGAAGTAATAAGGAGGGCATAACCCATCCCAAAACAGCCTAATTTCCTAACCTAACCTCCAAGGATGGGATTGCCATAAGAAAAATACTAAACGAAAAATCAAATAAAAGTCGGCGTATCGCATCTTAACAAAAAAAACAAAGGGATAGGGAACTTCCACTACAGATATCACGCTTAACAAAAAAAGCTTACTTTAACTCAAAATCACAACAAATAAATTTTAACCCTAAAATTCGCACTGTAGCAATATACACGGGGAAGAGGCAGAGAAATATTTAATTGAGGCAGTTGTAGATATCGGAGCAGATGGAGCCCTAACGCCTGCAGAAAAGACATGCTGCTGCTACTGTCCTGCTCGATTCATGCATGACAGCTCTAAGGCGTGGGACCACGACAACTTCACCGGACAGTACATCGTCGTCATTTTTTACATCCTGAGCTATGATGAGAATTTTATAGTCAGGCAGGCAGCAGAGGTATGACCGAAAATATATTGTCATCATTCCACACACCAGTGAAAAAATGATTACATTTTCAAAGCAGCTGGGGGACAGATTTTCCATCCATTTTGTAGGTACTTTCAAGTTCATGGCTTGCAGTTGGCTTTCCTTGGCAGAGTACCTGCCTCAAAATCAATTTAATAACACATCCAATATCCTCAGTGTACGCCAACTATCTCTCGTCACATGGAAAGGCGTTTTCTCCTACAATTACGTCAACAGCTAGGAGAAGCTGGATGAGCAGCAGCTGCCTCTGAAAGAGGCTTTTTACAACCGGCTGCGGACTGTGCGATCAGCGATGAAGAATACACCCACACGCAGAACGTATGGCAAGGTTTGGTTCTACTAGTCTAAAGGAATATTTACAGTTGTACTTGAAGATAGACATTCTTCTCCTGGCAGACGTATTAAAAAGTTTCAGAAATTTGTGTATGTCAACATACAAGCTCGATTGTCCACATTACGTCAGCGCGACAGTGTTCACTTTTGACGCCATGTTGCAAATGACGGGGTCGAGCTGGAGCTTTTAACGTACTATAATTTCTACATGTTTGTCGAGGAAGGGATCTGTGGTGGTGTGGCCCAGTCCGTCAAATGACATGCGGTGGCGAATAGCATCTATGAGCCAGAAACATATGAGCCCAGCAAGCCTTCCACCTTCTTACAGTACGTCGATGCAAACAACATATACAGCTGGGCCATGTTGCTATCATTGTCAATATGCAACTTTAAGTGGGCTGATGTGAACATTGACGTCATGTCCGTACCAGACAATGGGATGACCGGTTACAACCGGATGTAGCGTATCGTGCGGCTCTGCATGAGGAATGCTGTGATTTACCATTTCTTCCCGTCAACCAGAGCTCACCAGGCTTGAAACAGCCAAAGCTGGAAGACAAGAGCGACTACATCATCCATTACCGTAACCTCAAGCAGGCTATGTAATATGAATTGAAGCTTCTCAAGATTCACTGCATCCTACAGTTTGAACGGACTGCGTGGCTAAAGCCTTACCTAGATTTAAATACTGCAGCCACCAATGATTTCGAGAAATAATTTTTTTTAATTAGCTAACAATGCAACTTTTGGCAAATTTTAATCTTTTTGGTTTATTTTGCATTTATACCATACCATTTAACAAATTTTGACCAAATTTTGTATGCTGACAGTGTTTATTACAAGAATTACGTATGCCAATACTTAGCCACTTTTGTCAGCCATTTAGTAAGCTAGCTCCACACAAATAAATAATGTAATATCTCTGGGAACATTTAACTGATTAAAACCAAATTCGGCAAACAAGTAGTATTGCGGAATGTGACATAAAATTATGCGTTTTAAGTATGTCGGACACTTATTTTCAAAATGGTGGCCATATAGTTATTTTAGCTTACAATGTTATATTGTTGAAATCCTGGAATAAATTCCACCTTAACTTTGTACACGGGTAGTAGATATTGCAGTTATCAACTGCATCTACACAATGCATCTTTTGTGTGCAATTTTGTAAGATAGCACCAAACATTAATAAACAAAGTATTTGCCATATCTCGGGAAACAATCTCCCCATTTGTATCAGAATTGGGAAACAAGCTTACTGTGTGAAACTATGTAAAATAGAACTTTTTAAGTATGCCAGGCTCTTATTTTCAGAATGTCGGACATATAGCCATTTTAGCTTAGAATGCTTTATCGTCAAAACATTGTAATCAATTCCAACATAACTTTGTTTGCTGGCAGTATATAGAACAACTATGAAATGTGTCTACGCCAACAAGCATATAACATTCTGAAAGAGTGAAAACTTCCATCTTAAATGTGTGTCATAGTAAGCGGACTAACATGGAGTGACAGTAACAACATGCTTGGTACTACGGCATCAATCTTAACTAGCCACTCGTGTGTGTGCGCACAAGACCTTTTTTTTTTTTTGTTAATATTAACAAGATGCAAAGTAATGACGCTGGTTTATATAAAAAGTTATGTCTCGTTAAAGTTGTTTTTGTTATTTAGGTTTCTTTATAAAGTATTTTTGATGTTTTTGATTGTTTATATGCTAATTTGGTTAAGTTTATATAATGCATTTTTGTTGCAGCTGACCGAACTTGACTAACAATTCTTAACCTACAAGTTTATTTTTCCCGCCAGCACCGCATCTCTGCACTTGTTTTTGTTCGGCTGTGTATATGCCTTTCGTTATTTTAAAAATAAAAGAATCAAGCCAACACTTTGCTGTAATATGTGCTCTCTCACATTTTCTTGTCAGTATAAGGAAATTGCAGTGCATGGTAAAAATCTACACATGCCTATGCTAAAACATAATGCTTGTAAAGTTTATTACAGCTCAACTCATTATGTACACATGTAGCCAAACAAAGTTAAAGAATATTCCAAAAAATTTTATTTCACACTACCTTACAAATTTCATCACTACTCAAAACTTATTTCACCCAATGGAGATTTTGTCTGTGTTGACTGTTAGAAATAATAACTACGTTATTTTTGATGTTCAGAACAATCAGATACGGACCAGGGGCATTGATCTGGTTCAATCTTTGTAGGTGGCACCACATTAATTTACTGTTCTGTTTTCAGAATGTTAACAAATGGCAGAAACATCTAACCTATTACATTTATATACTGTAATTGATTGTTATTTGTTTATTTGAAATATTTTTTCCCCAAAATATTTACAACCAGCTAACAAAAACTACTCGTTCTAGTACTACAGTAATGCATATTCATTGCCATTCTGTTCACAAATGTTTTACACTAGCATACGTGTTTGCCATTTATTGTGATGTTTTTGAAATACCAGTGAAATGTTGCAACACTTCTATGAAGCGTATTCCAAATGTGCAAGCCAGAGATTCACATAAAGAAGAAACAACACACAACTTGTCTCCGGTCCAGCTCCTACAAAACTGTCTGACACTTGTGCAAGTATTCAGGAAAGTATTAGCATTAGGGAAACCCTAGGGGTTAAATGAAGCACAATCTTTAAATTATTATAGTAATTATCAAGGTTGTCTGTATCTTCCCATTTGTTTCATGTACTCTTTAGATATAACAGGGAAATATTTGAGCACATGCAAAAACAAATTGTTTGGAGCTTACGTGGTTCTAGGCACAGACTGTGTGACAGAAAAGTCCATCTACTTATTATTCACTTAGTGCAACCATTCACTCTGGGTCTACCCTATCAAGGTCTACCCAGCATATTTCATCAACATCAATAAAATTATATACATACACTATTATCAAAACTGTGTATAGCAGTTATAAATTCGGAAATGACAGCATTGAAAACTGAGATATTAGTTATGTTATAGAAAATTAAACAAGACCAAAAACAATACGTAATTTCTCTAAGAACAACAACTGATATTTGGAAGATGAGGATAAAGCAAAGTAACAATATGCTAACACAAAGGAATGAAAAATATTCCTTACCTTGTGCCGTACAAAGGAACACCAGGCAACAGAGAACATCGGCAACAAACATTTTCATTCTATATATGTTTTGCGTTGAGTATAATTTTTTTACACTATGTCTTAAACAATTGATCACAAAGTATTATCTCAAAATATGTATGTACACACTACAGTTAACGAATTCAGTTAACATTCTATCATCTTTACAAAGGTGCTAAGGGCGGAATAAAGATACTGTTTATTTATTAAGAGCAAACGTCTAGCCACTACTTTTGTATACTTTGGCTCAATTTGTACAATATAGTTGATATTGTAATTCACTTTGCCAACACATATAGGCACTATTGTTTTTAAATCATTAAAATAGGTTACTATAAAAATAATGCATCTCAATGCAACAGATATCAAAACCCTCACTTTTGAGTAATTCAAGCCAATTGTATACCTATGCACCCTTTCTCAAATGAAGCACAAGGAATAAAAATAATTGCAATTATGAGGCTCACAGCTAGTGGGCTACAGAGCTAGTATCAGCCTTAATCACTTAAATGCCCATTTGAGTGGTGTGCCACGATTCATTATTATCCAAGGTCATATTAATACACACTTATAAATACAGTACACAAAATATCTTAAAATGTAGCCTCAGGGAGACTGCAAAATTGCACACTCAATTCATTATACCATATCTCGCACACAACAAGCATGCAATTACCTAAACTCTTTATATGCACTTCAATTAAAAAATATGCATACCAGCGCATAAAACATTTCATCCTTACTCTAGGGTTCCTTTATCCTGCACAACCCTTTGAATATAGCACAACTGTGCAATATTAAAAAATGTGACATAAATATTCCAACGTCAAACCACAGTTATAATACCAACAGTGAATATTCACAACTATCAAATCCAACCCTCTTTTGATCAATTATTTATCACAGTCATGTGTCTTGTGTTTCTGTTTGTTAGCCAAACATTTAATTGGCAAACTAGACACGTTTCCTTTAAGAAGATAAAGTCTACAAAAATCAATTAAAAGGTTAAGCTGTGGCGAATCTTACATTCAAGAATTATTAAGGCTAGAAAACCCACAGAACCTCTACTCATGCTCGCTTGGCACAAGTCCAAACAAATTGCATTTAACTCCAACCATTCAAACTGTTCTAAGGCACTTGCCTCCGACTTTGTCCAAACCTTAGGACTTTACACCGAAACCCCAGATTCGTGGTGCTGGGTGACATCTAGTACCCTTTCATAGCCAACGCTGCCAATTTGGAATTTCTCCGGCAGATTATTATATGAAATGGACAATACTCATTCACGATATTGTCCATTTCATATTAATGGTTTCAATGTGGCCAACCTACACAATATGTAAACAGTAAATGCTCTCGCTCCTACAGTATTGTATCAGCTGATGAACTGCTACGGGATCTGTGTTGTTAGGTTAGCTATTTTGATGACGGTTTTGGAAGAAAATAGTACTCGGAACTAAAAGTTGTAATTTAAAATCTTTAAAACATTTATGGTTTAAATTGTGTTTCTAAAGCAACATTAAATTTTCTTGGCTATTACTAACGGGACTTAAAAAACACGTTCAGCATTTATGACAGAGTATGTCGACACATACGAACAGTAAACGTTTCCAGCCAATGGATAGCCATGTTTATGTTTCCAGCCCGTGAAGGCAGTTGTGCGTGCGCTGTTTTTCTCATCGTGTTTATTATACGAATATCTCATTGGTGTTGTCGGAGTATTTAATTGGTAGTTAATTATTTTTATTTGCTTTTTCCAAACATAGTTGGTTGTAGGTACCGTTGGAGTGTGTTTTGTTGAGTGAAATGTAATATTAATTGGCACGTCGTTAAAACTGCTCGTTCCACTATTTTCCTAGCCGCCTTCCACGATGAAGTGACACAAATATAATTTCCGTATATAAGTTTAGGTTTGTTTGCATCAGGAAACGTGTGCAGCGTTGATTTTACTGAATTATTTTGCAACTAAATTGTGTAATGCTAGTGACCAAAAAACGTGATTTTAGTGAAGTAAACTCGCAAGGATTGCCATAGAAAAATACGTGTTCAAGAGGTTACAACAGTAAGTTTGCGTGTTTTGTAAATGTATTTGTAAACCGTTAATATAATTATTGAAATGCACGTCGCGTGAAAAATGCCGCACTTTCCACACTTTTGTAGTGAGTGAATAATATTTGGTTGTCTACATCATAAATTCGAGTATAAGGTTAACTTCGGTCAAAGTTTGTGCGTGTCTATATATTGCTGCATCTGTACGAATATGTATCGCGTTTTGTATTTTCACTAAAGCTATAGTTTTTGAAGTTGAATAATTTAAATGTTATTTCCATACAAGCAAAATTTTCCACTGCTCCATCAAAACAATATGCATTTTGAGAATGCCACACACTTATGCCGGAATCACATAGACCTGACTAACACAGCACAACACGACCAAAAATGCAACCACGACACATTTCAAAGTTACTACTTGAATTTGCAGCACGAAGAATAGAAATAATTTCTAATCCAAAATTGCTGGTCAGACGACAGAATCGGTCAGGCTTACAACGACCTATCTTGTATTTCATTGGCTGTTGGCTATCGTGTCATGCACGTTGGGACTATGTGATTCCGGCATTGTAAGAATCTCAAAATAATCCTGTCTCAGGAAAGACGATAAACTAAAGGCCCTCCCCCCACTTTGCTCACTTTTTCCTTTTTCCCTCGAAATAAAATAAAAATTATACCTTAATTGGACCCACATTTCATTGCTATGAACATTTCTCTGTGTTATTATTGATGGAAACTCTAACACTCTGTTTCTGGAGGGTTTCAAAATTTAAAACTTACTGGCCATACAAACTTGTAAATTGTATCACTTAATTTTTTTAGAATGTGTATAAAATTTGTCAAGCTTGTTACGCAGGGATGCTTGGTAGCAAATTAATTTTAAAGTGTTTCCTGTTTTTAAAGGCTGTATTTGAAAGTAACATAATGACATGTAGGTTTCAACGTTGGAGTCTTTCATGAACATTTTGAAAATTTTTGTTTTGCAAATTAAAAGTGCTCATATATTTTTAACATATATTGTTATGAATATTGTAAGAGGAACAAAAGATTAATTCACATAAACAGGATTTGCATTGGAAAGACAACTTTTTGATATCAAGTAAATTACAACATGCTTATCATACAAAATTATTTCAATTTAAGCACCCAATGAAGGTGCTCCAACATAAAGAAGTGTCTCACGCATCAGCAGGAACTGCGACATTCCAAAATTTATCTCTAAGGAAAATGAACTTTATGATGTCTTCAATATTGAGTAGGTGGAGCATCTTTTTTGTATGTAAGTAACATGTTCTTTTGATACATTGTTGCTGTAGGTCACATCTGCTTCTCTAGAGCGCTTTGTAATATCTCTGAACTGAAATACAGTTTTTCATTAGGTACCCGAGAACAAGCCTAGGCCTGTATTCACAATTTAGAGGAGGGAGGTTGTGCGACTGAACTTCAGTGTAAATATCAACACTGAGTTAGTCAGAAATTAGTTTTTATTCACAGCATGACAATCTGAACATGTAGGTATTTGAGAAAAGTTATTAAAGTATTTTGTATGTAGACCTGCAATACTTAACATTTGAGTTACTAAATGAGAGTTATTAAAATTACTGAAATTAAGTAACATTTGCTTAAATATTATTTTATCTACCTATATACTTTAACATCCTGAGAATTATAACCACCATAAAAGTATCAGGCTGTACAGAGTTTGTTGTCATATCATATCACAAAGCTGAATTATGTACTTTTAATGCAATAGTAGGCATAGTCTGTATGAAAGAATGTATAAAAATGTATACTGTCTTTGAAAAAAAGGTTTGGAGGGTGGAGGGATCTTGGTATTTGTACATTCCTGGAGGGGATCTTGGTATTTGGTGTTCATGGAAACCACGCTAAATTTTAATGTTTACAAAAACTTTCCTCAAGTAAGTGTGACAAAATTAGTTGTCATTAAAATATTTCGAATACCATATATTAATAAACAGTAAAATATCTTATTCATTTGACAGTCAAAATACAGTTTCATTTTCGTGCAACAGCCCTTCACAGCTGCTAGGAGGAGGCACATGCAGTTTGTTTACAAAAACAGGTAGTCATGTTGTTTGTTTACAAATACTGGCAGTCACATGGTGTTTGTTTTCAAACAGTCACCTTCAATGACAGTTCAGCTGTGGCGGAAGGATACATAGCCACCCAAATGCCATTGACACTACTTTCTTAGAACTGTCAAATTTGAGACCACTTATATGAAATGGACTGTATACAAACACCACCATGACGGATGCTGCCACTTGGCAATGCCACCAACCTTACATTGGATAAGGCAAGTAATTAACATGTCCATAACACCATACAGCATCACCTTACTGAAGGGTATGAAATTGGGGAGTTTGTGGAAATTCAGTGAGACTACCAAAACTCGGGTAAATTGTATTTCAGTTACGAAAGGAGGTAAAACAGATTACTTTGACAAGGAAAAGCTTGATATCAACCCTAATTTGCTTCCTGAGCAAAGATTATTGTACAAATATCGCTACTGTTTTAGTTGGAAACTCTTGTCAGATATGTAGGACTCAGGAAGAGATGGTGACACTAGACACACGTAACAATCCTCCAATCATATACTTGCTGACTTTTTTTCTTTTTCTCAAGTTTTTGTTTTTAAGTGCTAGTGTTGCATAATTTTTAGTTTTTAAATATACAGATGCATCTCATATTCGCCAGAAAAGGGTGAATTAATGGTATAATTTTGTATTGGATGTAGCAATAATTCCTGATCATTTTCAATTTTAATATATTCTTGTTTGTGTATGTAAACAGGAATATAATATTTTTTATTATTTTCTTTGCTTATTAAAATTAAATTTTTTAAAACAGGGTCCACATTAGATACTTTGATATTTTGCTGATTATCTTGTTTTATTATTTTAATGACTACGTAGAATAATTTAGTAATAGCCCTTACAAGTGGTTTGAGTGGTCATTCAAGGTCATGGGGTCATGGCCAAGGTTATCTGCATTTAATGTGAAATCTACCAAGATGGTGGTCGCCTACGAAGATGGCGGTGTTGCATTTGCGACTAATTAGCCAAATGTAAGTGGAGTATACAAATAAGGCAGGCAGCCTCAAGTAATGGATAAACAAATTATGAACAAATATATTGCGGCCTCCAGTAAAGCATATAAATTTATTTTAATAGATTCTTTAACGATTTTTTAATTTTTTTAATTATTTTTATAATTTTTTAACAGTTTTTGTAATTTTTTAACAGTTTTTAATCAAAAAATTACATTTTTCTTTATTTTTAACAATTAATGTTTATATAATATTTTTAACAATTTTTTACAAAAATTTTAATGTTTTTTATAGTTTTTTTTATCAATTTTAAATAATTTTTATATATTTTTATAATACTTTTGAAATAATTTTAAAATTTTTTTTTAGGAATTTTTAATTTTTAAATTTTTTAAATTTAATGTCTTAGATTTACTTTGTTTCCATGACAGTTACAAACACGGACACGAACAGCAACTACCTCATTCCACTCAACTGATGACTTTCAAACGTAACAGTGTCACAGTATATTTTGTACAAACATATCGGCAGCCATGTTGCCTTCTCCCTGGTCTGCAGAACAATGGTACATAACAAGGACAATGGTAGTGCAGCTCGGCGCGTGGCTACCCTCATTCCTCGAACTAAAATAAATAATGGCACTTGGCCGGGGCTCGCGACCTCCAATTAGCTAACAACTGCGTCACTGCGAGGGCTTCAAAACAAATACTGCTAGGGCAAAAAAAAAAAAAAAAAAAATCTAATCTCAAAAGTGACGCAACCTTGCTTGGATCCTGGGAACTCAAAAATTACAACATAGTACAGATAACTGAAATACAGCCTTGCATTACAACTTTTACACATGGCATACAAGAGAAATTTAGAATATTACACCCACTGAAAAACTAAACAGGGGAATTTAGCTAAAATTCAGGTGAAAAATAATTATAAAAATGATAAAAATTTACATAACCTGCAATGTTACACAATTACGCCAATAAGGTAGTAATATACAGAATTTTACAGTCATTATTGGGAACCATTGAAAAAGTCCTGAAGATTAACAGAAAAATTTGAAAAATTCCAAATCAAATAAATGTATGGAAAATTATTTAAGAATATGTTCGTTACCCCACTGCGATAAATTAAAACGTTTATAATGTAGCTGCCATTAATTTGTATAGAGAAATTTTTAAAAAATTAGCGAAAATGTACTGACAATAAAATTACAGCAGGCGTGAAGTGCCTGGTGCCACCTGCCGTACAGTAGTTATAATGCATTATGTAATGGCACAAAGGGATGTTTTATTATCTACCAACACCTATTTTCTGCAATTCCCAGCACAATAGTTTTCCTATACTATATTAGCTCACATTACACATCACGCCTTTCACTCGAAACATTGCCCTTAGCATAGTGACCGTTGCATATTTGTTTGGTTTACGATTTTATTTATTTTGAGTTTCTGTTTTATACTCTTGATCTATTGGCGACCTCTACCACGATAATACGGCTGCTAACTATGCTACAGTATTGTTGTTTCAAAAAATATGACTATTAATGCAGCCTCTAAATGTTTGCTTTACCAAAATTACATTAACAGATAATAAACGAATGACTAAACATAAAATTCTTTACCCAGAAAGGAATTATTTCTAAAGCCACATGAAAATTTGGTACTTTAAATATGAGACACAAAAAAAATTAAAGAATTAACTTGCTGCATTAGTGGTTTCACTAAACTCCATGATTTAACTCACCACAGTTTTCTTAATTGTCCAAAATACTTGAAAGAAACTAAACACTAGCCATTCCTACTTACATTTCACCATATGTGTATACTAGTCTCTGCCAACTATTGGCTTCCTGCTACCCTAATCCTTCATAACTTCTCTCCAACTTTTCACTCTCTTTCTCTCTAGTTACGTACTACTTCTACTTGGAAATATATCAAGAAAGTTCTAAATCAAAGACTGAAAATAAAAAAAAATAGCACTTATCTTTCGATGACTACATTTTGCTGGCAAATCAGCAGCTTCTCCTGAGCCTTATCTGCCTAGCTCCATCACACACCTACAACAACAAAGTGCCCAGCCACATCAAGTGATGCTTTCTCATCCGTGACACTCCCCACTCCACTTGCTACAGCCTATCCTTGCATGGCTTATCACACTACACTACCACGCTGAAACATGTGTGATCTGCCAAAATCTCATGTCACAAGGGCAAAAGGACATTCACATTTCCCCTTTCCTCCTCTCGCTCTGAGCACATCTCATCCGGTACACACACACACATTGTGCAGAAAAAACTAAACAAAAAACTCAAGACTACAGATAGCTGTAAAAACAAGCCAAACGTAACTTCAAATTAACTTGTCATATTAACAAATATTCAAAAAATCAAATCTGAATAAAAAACAGACTTCAGAAAATGAATAAATTTTTCCAAAAACTAAATAACTGAAGGAAAAAACTCTAACAAAAAATGTATGTATTGCCAAAAAAAATAGCATTGTGACAATATTTTCACTGAAAACAAGTGCGTCTAGTTATAGGAAATTCAGTGATGTTTGATGCTAGGGATGGGTTACGTTGATTATTCAATTCCACAATTCCGGCAATTCTTACTGGAATCGGAATTGCAGATTCTCTTCTTGAGATTCAGAATTTTCATTTCATATTTTTGGTCACGGAACACTTAGTATACTGTTATTTTAATGCCTGAGGGGTGTATCTAAGTTCGTGAGGGATTGAGGTCTTAACAAAAATAAAAGAACTAAATTAGACTTTTAATTTAGTCACACAGCTGTTAAATTATCTGCCTGTACTAATACAATTTTTATTTCTGAGTGAGTGCAATATTTAATGTCTATTTCAACTCTAATTAATGTCCTTTATGTCTCTGTTTGGTTATTGTGAATTAACTCATACTCATCATTAACACATATTCACTCTATCTGGTGCCATCATTTGTAACGTCTTTCACTTTCTCATCCAGTCCAATAGTCCAACCTGCAGTCATACTCTTCGCTGCTCTGATGTTCGCAGTCGCAGATTTTCCTCCCGCTGGTCACTTCTCTCATTGTTTGCTTCTCTTCTCACGAGTCATCTATCACTGAAACTCATTCATACAACTGCCAGCTCAGAAGCCTGACACACTTTGTATAGCCACTGGCCTTGATGTGTATGGTTCGCCACACTCTGTGTCTAGCTGAGAGAAACAAGGTCAGTAATCCATAGTATTCTTCAGATGTCTCAAAGAAACCCGATACCAAAGGTTGGGAGCGGCTTGCGCCCTGATGGCATAACATGCATGCTTTGTAAACATGGCTTTGTGAAAAGCCGCTTCATCTCCAGTTGCAACTGATAGTGCGTCGTCCATGCCTCGCACGCTGAAAGAGTGGCCGCCCTTAACACTGCCCCCTCCTCAAGTCTGTTCATCCCAAGCAGACTTTATTACATCTGGTCCTTCGTAGTGTGACAGTCAGTGAATGTGGACAACCTTTACCTTCGCCCAAGAGCCTTGCCAACCAATCCAAAAGACCACATTATTGATATTCTTTGGAATCCTGTAGGGGCCTTCCCAACATTTCTGTAGCTTCGGGCAGTACCCTTTTCTCCTCTAGGTTGTACAGCCACACCAGTTGTCCTTCTTAAAATACATTGCCAGAAATTCTCCTAATAATCAGGAGCTAGAGCTTCCTCTTCTGTCGATCAGCCAAACAACAGGTCACTGGGGAGGCATAGCTCTCTTTCAAAAAGCATCCTTGATGGTTTTACCCTTGTGGACTCGTGCGGTAAACAAGAAGAAACAGTGACACCTTTAAATCCCAGTCCTTTTGATTGTCTGCCATGAAGATTGACAGGTACTGCTCAAGAGTGCGGTTAAGCCTCTCGACCATTCCATCCTACTGAGGGTGTAAGACTGTAGTCCAAGTCTTGTTCATCCCTAAAATCTTGGTTACCTCCTGGAACACCGCAGCTTCGAAGTTTCTTCTCATCAGAGTGGAGTTCTAGTAGCACCCCAAACCTCGAGAAGACATGCTCTATGAGTGCATCAGCCACAGTATGTGCTTCCTGGTTTGGGAAGAGAATGACCTCAGCCCACGTAGTAAAGTAATCTTGGGCCAACAGGAGATATAGACTACCTCTCTTTTTGACAGGCAAGGGACCCAAAATAATCTACTTCCATCCTCTCGAATGGAGCTCTAACATTGTATTTCTGGAGGTGATCTTATCTCCTGCTCCTTGGGCCCTTCATTGCAGTGCAGGTGTCGCACAATCGGCACCTCTTCTAAATCTTCCTCCCGAGAGTGAAGCCAGTAGAATCTCAGTCTGTCTGTTGAGTGTCCTATTAAAACCAAAGTGCCCACTGGCTGCCACATTATGTAGTTCTTTTAAGACCCTGGGAACCCTGCATACTGGGAGGACCAAATGTAAGCATGTGTATTTTCCATCATTACTTTCCCGATTTCTGTAAAGTACGCTATTCTTCAGTACAAGGGAATTTCATTGTGCCCAGTATGCTTTGACTGCTGTGCTCGGACTAGATATCTCTTCCCATTTTGGCAGACAGCCAGAATGTCCTTCCTGTCACGTCATCTAAATAAAACCGACATATCTAAAGCAAAAGTTTTTCCGTTAGACCCAAAAGTCTTTGAACTGCCAGGTTCCTTTATCGTGGACAAAATGCAGTCTTCTCTTAGTCCTCTGGGGCATCCTGGCACTGCCAATACCCACTTTTCATTTCCAAAGTAGAAAACCATTATATATATGCTAATCTGTTCAATGTGCCATCTATTCTTGGAAGTGGATAAGTCTTTCTTTGTCACATTATTCAGCTGGTGACAATCTACACAAAACTATAGAGAGCTCTCTTTCTTCTTAACACGTACAATGTGTGACAAACATGGACTTACAGATGTTTCTGTCACATTGTGATTCTTCATTTCCCTCAGAATTCCCTCAACTGCCTCAAGTGAAGGTAGTGACAGTCGTCTGAGTGGCTGCTTTATGGGCCTGGCATCTCCTGTTTAAATGTGGCGCAGGTCACGTTTGTCCTTCCAAGGTCATTTGATCCACACGAAATGGAATCCCTATTTCTCTACATTAATTCGGAGACAGCCTTCTCCTGCCACCGGTTACGATTTTCTTTGGCTCGTACTAGCAGTTCATTCATTACTTCTGGTAGAGGACATTCTATTTGCTCTACTCTTGAATCTTCTAGGACGTTTGGAATGACATGTGGAGGTAGCTGTGGGACCTGCTTGCAAATGCCGATCATGGCCCTCTCCTCAAGACGAATGGCACTATCGGACAAATTTATAATTCTAACAGGAAAACTGTCAGAATTAGTAGAGACCAGAGTCCTTGCTACAATGACATTACCTGGCAGAATGGTAACTCTTTCTGCTCACTCTATTAGACCCAAACGCCTGACAAATTTCCCTTGACATCTACCTGGAATGACAATTTCACTAGAAGCGGACAGCACAGTGGGTTGACCACATACTGGGCAGCTAATTGGGGATAACAAATCATACCGAGTTGACATCACTAACTCTGTACTCCCTACCGGTAGCACACCAAGTCAAGTATCGATACAGCACCCCAGCCTACATTGTACATCAAGCCCCAAAATACATTCATCCTCTATTTCTGCTATGTAAACTTTGTGCTCTGTGCTAAGGTAACCAAGCTGGAAGATAACTTTCCTCTTAACTTCGTACTGGTGGGGTTTCACTTATTGCTGTAGTCAAATAGCATCGTTCCATGCTTTTGTTGGGTGATCGCTGGGGGGAAGGCCCGAGGATGTCTGATATTTAAGCTGTTGTGGTGTCCCCAATGTCGACAATCATCTGGCAAGGAAAATCGTTCAGGCTCCCCTCCATCAGTATTGCATCCAAATCTTGTTTCACTGACTGTACGTTTACGAAAATTGGGTCCTTTTATCTAGCAGTCACCGACCTTTGCCCCCAAAGATAGGTGTTTACAAGTTTTCCAAATATGCTGTATTCTCACCTGCTTCTTGCTGCCTCTTTTATTTCTGCTGCTGTCATTGTTGTGGGGCAGTAGACTCTCAGGTGCCCCGGCAGTTCACATGACCAACACTCCAACCGTTTAACTGGGGGGCGGTGAAGCTTTGTATCACAGACCCTGAAAGTGATGTGCAACTCCTTCAGTGTCTTCATGCTAGCTTCATCATCTTCATTCAGCATCACTGTCCATACTGGACGTCAAGGTGCGGTCTACTGTCTTACTGACTCCACCTCCAATGCTCGGGCCAGGGCATCCTGCATATCGTAGGTTGCAGCCAGGCGTACTGATTGCTGTATCTCCATGTCAGCGATGACTTTAATGAAGAAACTTGCTGCGATGATGTTGTGCTCCTCCTGGGAGCACCCTTTCAGAGATAGTTGAGATGTCTTTGCCATAGCTTCTGCAGTGGTTCCCATGGTTGCTGGGTGCAGCTTCACAACTGTGCGTGGTGGACATGTCACAGGTACTGGTCGCCAAAATGTAGGCCGACACCGGTATGGAGTACTCCACTTGATGTCGCTATGGCAGAGATTGTAGTATGCTGAGTGCAGGGTCTCTCAGTACAGTCGTGGAGTAGTAAGCCTGCTGTTTGGCTGACCAGTCATTCAGGATGGCCATTTTTTCAAACTTGAGTTGTTACTCCGACCATGAAATCTGGCCATCGTAAGAGGCGGGCTTAATTGAGACGCCTTTCCCTGCTGCCGGATGCACAACACCAATGTCACAGATCTTTTTGCTCTCCTCTGAGGTTGCTGTATTGATTTTAATTTGCACTGCTTCTTCAATTTTCCCAGATGTCTATGTGGTGATATTGAAACTCTGCTGCTGAAGAAATTCCTGCCGTTCCTTCTTCATCGCACTTATATTGTTCTCAACACTGTCCATTCTTTCACTAACACGGTCAATTGTCTCATCCACACGGTCAGTTCTTGTATTCACTTACTCACTAATGCCTTCTATTTTCCTGTATACATTATCTGTTTTCTTGTCTACATTTTCTTTTACAGAGTCAATTTTCCTCTCTACATATTTATTTCCAGTGTCTATTTTCCTGTCTACATGCTCACTTACACTATTTACAGTCTCATTCACATTATTTACAGTTTCGCTCACACTTTCTTTTACACTAATAATTTGACTATTTACATCATCTTTTAAGCTTGACGTGTGTTTCTCCTTGCTATTAGGGGGATAGAGGTTAGGGCGCTGACCATCCTCCTTGGTGTACCGGAAGAGAGGAGAGACAAACCCCAGTGTGAGGTGTATGGCGATCGTTTCCCGCCCAGGGAGTCTGATCTTTCCCACAACTAGAGCTGTCAACAGGCGGGACGCCAGCTGTCCTGGGGAATATGAGTGTTAAAAGAAATTATATTTAAGTGAGGTAGATGGTGGTGGTGGGCAATCTGGCCGGAGCTATGAGGGCTATCGGCAGAGGACTCGTCGGGTGGTGTGCGGGGATGTAGTTGGCAGGGGAGGGGTTTGCACGAGACTTGAGAACGACCTTAGGCGGGAGTCGAATCCGGATGAGTTTTCCCAAAGCCAACTTTACTAAACAAGAGTTTGAATGGTCCTTCTCTGGGGCTACCTGGGGAGCAGTTACACTTGCCTCTGGTTGATTAGGATGGGGTGGCTCAGATTCGCTTTGTAACCAAAAAACACCTAATAGATAGTCAAGCGGGGATTCTTGTGTGGTTGGTAATATAGTAGAGTAATTCAGGGGTAAGTCCTCTGGTTCCATGATTGGAGGTTCTACCTTACTAGGGGTTGTAATGTTTACCTCAGCAGGAACCTGGCGTTGTAAAGCACATTGTTCACTACACTTTATGCGTCTCTTAACACCGCCTTGTTTACTGTGCAAGAGTAAAGACATTTGCACCCGAGGCTCTGTCATGCAGTTGTGAGGTCCAGTATTGGGACTACATTGAAGGTAAACAAGGAAACACCAGAAACCCAGGAGCAGCAGTATGTCCTTGCGGACTCAAAATATTTGCAAACTCCGTCTCCTGTGGATTTCAACATGCCACACGGTTATTCCTAAATGGGGTATTTAATTGCACATGCTCCTAAATTTACCACAGATAATTAAATCAATGACATGGGACTAATACTAAAAGTATGGTAGACAAACAATTCAATTTTCACCTAATATTTATTACGCTCAATGAAATGGGTGGAAAGTTCCAGCTGACTTACACAGAAATTAACTAGCTAAAATATTTGTAATAAATATTTACGCACTAGAAACATGCAAAGGTGAGCCTGGTAAAATAATTAAAATAAAACAAATCCCAAATCTCTAATCTACGCAATTCACAGCGTATCCTTAGCAACGGGGTTAACCAAGTGGCCGTAGTATCGCGACGATCTGCTACCGCGTGAGTCAAAGAAAATTAACTATGGTAAATAGTGGCGTGCAGGATGTTGGATTACCTGTGGAGAGAGAAAGCTGCCCTTGCGATCAGCTGGTGTAGACGAGCCTTCGCAAACTGCAGGGGTTGCGCTGCCTTCACAAGCAGCTGGAATGCTGCCTTCTCAAGCTGCTGGGCAGGAGTTCGAAGCCGTTCGTTCTCAGGCTGAGGAGAGGAGAGAGGTCTTCTTGCAGACCAGGAAGAGCTCCAACACAGGGGTAGGTTTTCAGGGTTGCGGCAGCACTGCTCATTTCTTACCTTCCCGCTTGGAGGCGATGACAAATTAATACACCTCTTTCTAAGGCGGGCGGGTTATGACGTCACAAGGTTGCTGGTGTGCTGCCATCTCGTGGGTTTGCTGGAACTTCTTCTGCTGCTATTGGTAGAGTAGGGGTTCATCAAAAATATTTAATTTATTCATAGGGGTGGCTTTTGCATGCAGGATTTTGGGCGGGCCGTACATTTCATAATTAAAAGTGTCTCAATTACTTTTACATATTCGGCTATCCAATGCATGGAATCTTCTTGCTCGATATGTAAAATTACTTTGCCACTGTTAATGACTTGCCCTGAGCTCTGGTCGCTCGTAATTGGGGGAGATCACCTGTAGAGCACTTATCTGCAGGCGCAGCATATTGGCATACGTCATGTATTCACACTTGTGTTCACACTGACCGTCTGGCTACCTACTCCCTCAGTTAATGCTTGCAGTGCTTGCAGTTCTGCAGACATTTTCTAGTTAGCATTCACTTTGATAGTTGTACGAAATAGTTTTAATTAATTAATTTTTAATCTCTAATTACTACCCTATTGATTTACTTGATTAATAAGTAAATACCTCCATCCGACTTCTGACACCAGTCTTACATGAATGCCTGAGTTGCGTAACTGATTTTGTGAGGGATGGAGGTCTTAATAAAAATAAAACAACTAAATTTGATTTTTAATTTATTCACGCATCCATTGTTTACACCATTAAATTATGTCTCCACTATTACTCTTTTTATTTCACAATGAGCACATTATTTAATGTATATTTCAACTCTAATTAACGTCTTTCTTTGTGTCTCTGGTTATTGTCAATTAACTCATTCTCATCATTAACATACCTTCACTCTTATCTGTTGCCATAATTTGTAATGTCTTATCAGTCAGGTTCCAGTGTACTAATGATCAGATGGGTCGGTGTATGTATTAAACACTATATGAAGTTCATTCAGAGTTCAAGCAGGAGACAGTACTTCATCAAAATTAAATGAAATTGTAGATAAGAAAGAGTTATTAAAGTTACATAAACAGAAATAGAAAATGGATAAACAACCTGTTACTGTAGCTAGTACAATTGTGGTTAATACAGAGATGTGTGAGCAGCAGCATTTGTGTTGGTACACGTGCAGTGTGCATTGTGTAATGGTATCATTGTGTGTTGACAGAGGAGACTGGCTTTTGAAGTTCCTGTACCGCACTCTGTCCGTGGCCCCGGAAGTGGCGGGACTGCAGCCCGTCCAGTCCAAGAACAGTCGCCTCATCAACGTTGACCTCAGCGACATTGTGGCAGGTCAGTCACTTCTCTATCTTATTGTGTCATTTTTGAATCACCATCATGCTTCCTGTGAAATACAGTGAAACCTAGCTATGACAACTGACAATGGCAAGATAAATTATCACCAAAGCAAATAATCATCATAACTGAAACTCGTGTTATGTGAATGCTGTTACATGCATGGAAGCTTATAAGTTGACCAGGGAAGACAATGCAGCACATGTGATAGCAACATTTTTCACACATGACCATAGTTCACAATAAGATTATTAAAATTATAATAACCCATAACCACTGACTATTAAGAAAATATTATTTTGGCTACCCTCCTCAGCAAATGCAACAAAGACTGAAAATAAATGCACATACATTTTACCTGAATCAATTGAGTTATATTGCTTCTAAATCTGATCAATATTGCTTCTAAATTGGATCTGTGATGTAAGTTAAAGTTATTTTATTTCCAATAACAACAGCAACCTTTATGTGATATTGTTTGAAAAGTAAACAGTGTTGAAGGTTGAAGTCTCTATGTAGTCTGCAGATGATGAATCTACTGCCACATCCTATAAATCCACTTTCTCTTTTGCTACCTCACTTTGTCTAGATACTAACGGGAACAGTACTTTTCTCCACGGCTCTTTGTATCCGTGAATGCGGCTCTGCCTGGCAACAGGATGAAAGCCAAATAAGCTCTTCAGGGAAGTGAATAGGAAGTCCTGTTTTGGAGGGGAAGGAAGAGATGCCATTCATTACTACTCCTTCCTTTTGCTTTCATGAGGGAAGAGAAGTCATTGACATGGTTTGACCTCTCTACACAACGTTGGCAACTGCTCGATTGTGGGTCGGATAGCGGCATCGAGTTTCTTCGCTTTAAGCGCAGACAGCTACTGCCTTTTTGGCACTTGAGTGTGGAACTGGTAGACCAGGTCAGTGGTTATGATCAGTGGTTTCAGTGATTGTGGAAAGCTTTGCATGTTGGGCCCTATCCTGTGGTATGGGGCCCAGGAGTCTTGATTGGTAGGTAGAAGAGTCCCTGTGAGATTGCCAGATCTCCGGGTACTGTGACCCTTCAGTCTTGTTAGGCCTGCTCTCACTGTGCTGTTTAAACAAATAGGGTACGACGTGTCCCAGACAGTTTGGGTCATGGCCCATGGCTACAGATCACCAGAGTCTTAGTTGGTGGGTGGGAAAGCCCAGGTCCATATTGCAGTGTCTCCTTGATTAGTTTCTGCCATGCAATTTTAGTGAGCTCCTTCAGCTTAGTGTACATCACTTGAGTCGGTGGTTCTTGGGGTGTTGACACTCGGGTTTGTTAGGCTGCAGCCATTCTACTCTTCCTTTCTCCCTCTCATTTGCAGAATTGCACAGGAAAGAGTTGGTTCAGGAGTAATACAGAGGTATCTCAGCAGCAACAAAATGTAATACTATTCCCTAATGGAAGATCAAGACTAGATAGACTCTTCACCATCCTTCAAACCTCTGCACCCCAGTTTCTGATCTTTGCAAAAAATGTGGTAAACAGTTTTATGGAAGGCAAAAAGCAGTAATGTGTTCTGGTTCCTGTGGGACGCGCGTCCATAACCTGTGTATTAGGGAACATGATTCTAGTTCTGATTTCAAGTGTATAAACTGCAATGATGATGCCAACATGTCCGGATTTTCCCCGAAACGAAGTGGTAAAAATACATTGACTGAGAAGTCGAGTACTAATTGTGGACAAAAAAACATTCCTGTAAATATTCTGCTTGAATATCCAACTGTAAGTGGTCAATCAAAAACATTAGCCGAAAATTTGGACAGTACTGTAAAAAATTTATTTGAAGTTCTATGAGCAAAAATAGACAAACTTAAACAGGAAGTTAGAGATCTGAAAGAGGATAATTCTCTTTTAAGGGCCATGTTTGAGAGTATCCAGGTGAAAAGGAAAAAGAAAAGACTGTGTTTTCTAACTGTGAATCATTTGGGTTTAAGTATGCCAATCAGAAGAAAACGTATAGTGAAATGTTTGGTAAAAACACTTCCTCTTATTCAAATACGATGAGCAACTCAAATAATAAAGTAGCAAATAATCAATCTACATCATCAATCAGCTAGATGGAAAAAGGTGAACCTCAGCAAGTAGCCATGGTGCAGAGACATGACGGCTTTGTCTTGGTCTGCAGACGCGGGACAAAGTCCACGGTAGAAAATTTATCACCAGCTGTATGACAAACAGTTTCCAAGAATCCGGTTCAAGTGGGTGTAAGAGATAATGTTCACAGCAAAATTGTTCCCAAAGTTTGAAAACCAGAAATGAAAGCGCTGTTCGTCTCTAGGTTTGCTTCTGAAGTTCAGGGCAATGACATTGTTCAATATATTAACAAAGAACTAAAAGTTACCAACCTCAAAGTGGCAAAATTAAAAACATGCTATGATACATATTCATCTTTCTATGTTTTGGTTGTAGAGTCTGACTTTGACAGAATTTTTTATACTGTCTTCTGGCCTGCCGGCTGTCTGATTAGCCCATTTTATGGAAGGTTGCAGAATGAGCAGCTATATAGTACTACACATGCGTCGAACACTATTATAAAAGAACAGCCCATGGAAAATAACAATGAGGCAGATGGAGGTGCTACTGGCTGGTTTCATAAATGTCTTTTAGATTCTTTAATATCTATTATCAGAATGCTAGGGGTTTGAGAAGAAAATCAGAACTATTTTTTCAAAATATTAATAGTGTTAAATACTCTATTATCTGTCTTACTGAAACAAGGTTTAATGAAAATAGTATAAATGCACATTACCTTCGAGATACATTTAGTATATTTTGAAAAGATAGGGATGTTAAGTTGACCAACCTCAGTAGAGGAGGAAGCATCTTAACAGCTATAAATGTTCTGACTTATCCACATGCTATCCAAAAATTAGAGTTTGTTAAAGAAAACATTGAATCTATTTGGATTGAAATTAGTAGTATAAATGCAAATAACATTCTTATTGGTAACCTGTATCTTCCTCTGCAACTATCAGTTGCAGTTGACTATTTTACATATTTAGAGGCCAAACTAATAAATTATCCTAATCAAATAATAATTCTCGGTGATTTCAATATACCGGGAATTGACTGGAATACCTTACATACACAGAATATTGTGCATTATTATAATAAACTCAAAGGCCAATCTCTTTTACAATTTACAAATTTACTTAATTTGGACTAATTTAATTTCGGTAAATCCTCTTCAGAATTATTAGACAGTGTTTTCAAATTTGTACATTAATGTTGACAAATCTGTTGATCCAATTGTTGTGGAAGATATTCACCACCCTTCCCTACTCTGCCATGGTAAAACAGAGACAAGACATTTGAAAGTTAATAATAATCCAAACTATATTAGAAATTATAGGAGGGAGATTACCTATCACTATACTATTCATTAAACTGCGTGAATTGGAACCCTCTGTATCAGATGAAAGATGTTAATCAAATGGTTGATTACCTAACTAAAACCTTACAAATTCTTATTGATCAGTACATACCAAAGCCTTTTGCGCCCTTTTGGTGCTACTGTACAAAAAGGCCTAAAAACAGGCTCTGTATAGGCATATCTGATGTTTCTAATACATACTGTCAGCATAAAAATATTTGTTATAATTTGACAGATTGTTCATTAGATATGATAAACTTCATTAAATTATTTATATTTCACCTTTAAAAAATTGTCTGACACACCCCTAAAAATATGTAAGTTTACATGCTGTAGTGTAGTTATACAAGTGCGCAAAGTTAGGTGAGAATTGGTTGTTTAGTCCTAGACCTATGACATAAAAGCTCCATTTTCTCTTATGGCTCTATCTTCATTGCTGGAAAACAAAATTGTTAAGAATTCGTACAATAACGCCTGATTTCGGAACTTTATTAATGTGTACAGAATGTCTCATTTACATGATTTTATTTGCCACCACATATTATTAGTGATGGGTTTATGTTTGTTATTGTGTCACGTAATTATTTTCAGAGTTAATATGTTTCTGCTGTAATGTTTACAGGTTTATTTATTTTTTGCCACAACATTAGAGATGTTAAGTATTTGATTTGAATTTAGCACTCTTTCCAATATTTTTATTGTTTGATTGCTCCACCCACCATGAAGCAGCGGTTCATGTTAGAGAAGAATAGAAGAGGGCTGGGAGCACGGCCTTAACAAATTATTTAGCATTTAGTTTGACACCCGCAAGTTTCGATGTGGTATCATAATGAACTGTAGTATCATGTACCAGGGGTTCGTCGACCCAGAATCAGGGAAGACTATGAGACGACTACATGTTGACTAGCCAGAGTAGCTGATTCTTCATGAGTTTCTACTTTATTAAGGTCGTGAGTTGGCGCTACAAGATACGCCATATTGGTATTGTAGTCGGATACCAAAACTGCTATTTCTTTAAACCCGCATTCCCCACTACAGAGTCAGCTCCTCGATATGGGTGTGAGCAAAGCCGATGTGCATAATTTTGAGTAAAAGAAACAATATTTTATTACGTTCCTACAGTAATTAGACGTGGTCCTGGAATATATGTTTCATTTTGCAGAGACAATCTTTAAAGAATGACGCTCTCTAAATACTTCATTTCTTATAACATGGCATAGGCAAGGTTGAATATTGTGTGAAACATCATAGCCAAGAAAATTTCTTTTAAGTTATTTTTCCTGTCACCCTTGGTAAAGATTATAACTAAAGTAATTTTCACTGCAGTATAGTGTGTCGATTAGTTTCTAAATAAAATCACTCCTATCTTTTGCAAGTCATTTTAGAGTATCATTCAGTATTCAGAGAAAGTTGAGTAGTACATAGCTGGCATGGTAACATATATTTCAGGTGTAGTAACAGTTGTTCGCCTGGAACTTCCAGAGTTATCTACATGATGGTGAGCATAACTGCCTGTAAGTTTGATTGGTTCAACTATGTTTGTGTTCGCATTTACACGTGTGCAATATTATTACCATACAAATGCTGTTACCCCGAGCAGTACAGTACATTCAACGTATGTCATAGATACTGCTAAATATTAAAATGGGTTGAAATTTTTGGGATATATGGCATACAAAACCTAAAATATTTACATAGCTGTTATTTTGAAAACAGAAAACATGTGACCACATTTTTAGTCATATAAATTTAAATGGGCTACAAAAGTATAAATTGTCACCATGATTTGGTAGGTATTGGTTAATTTTTTTTTGAGATAAGATGAAAGCTTAATTTTTTATGTGGTTCTATCTTCAAAAAAGGTGGGAAATGAGTTTATATATTATATTATTTTATGGTTGCATAAATACTGTCAGCATACGAATTTAAGGTGGAATTTGTTTAATTGTTTTGTAGATATTGCAAATTATGCTAAATTGTTTATATGACTGCTATTATGACATTAAGTCTCTGTTCCTCTTAAAACATGTCAGTTTACATGGCCTACTGTAGTAAGACGTGTTTGCCAAATTTGGTAGGAATCAAGTAATTGTTTTCGTAGACATGAAAAATCTTGATTTAGTCATGTGGCACTATCTTACAAATTGGTGAGCAAAAGAGGCTCTCTGTAGATGCATTTGACGATTGTAATAGATATTGCCAACATACAAAGTTAGTTGAAATTTATTACATGGTTTTGTAGATGTAGCATAGTGGTCTAAAATATTGCTGCCATTTTTAAAATTATAGTTTGACCCACAAAAGCATGTCAGTTTACATAATCTACAATAATATCAATTGAGGGCCACATTTATTAAGAGTAGGTTGATTGTTTGGCGAGATATGACATTGCAACTGGTGCTATCTTACAAAATGGTAGACCAAAGAGGTTTCATATTGATACATTTGATGCTTGTAAAAGATACTTTCAGCAGAAAAATTTTGCTCAAAATTGGTGAAATTATATGGTAGATATTGCAAACGATCCTAAAATATTTATATTGCCACTGTTTTGAAAATAAGCGAATTATCCATATAAATTGCATATATGAACCTGACCTACAATAGTATTACTTTTATGCCAAATTTGGCAGGAATCTGTATTTTAGTTACTGATATATAACAAAGAAGCTGTGTTATTCATAAACCACTCTCTTCTATAATGGTAGATTAATAACATTACCACTTTCTAAATTTGATGCTTACATCATGCACCATCAACTTGTCAAATTTGGTTTAAATCAGTTAAATTATTCCCAATGTATAATATAAAAACTTTATTTTTCAAATTCCACTATTTTTCAAAATGACCAATTAATCACATCATCGGTCTCTAAATGCAATGACTACATCATGCATTGTCAAAGTACCAAATTTTGTTTAAATGGGTTAATTTTTTTTAAATATGTAAAGGAAAAGTTTTGTTTTTTATTTTGCACTATCTTTCAAATTGGTGGACAAACAATTTTATTGCTCTCTAAATTTAATACTTTTATCATGTACTGTCACCATACTAAATTTGGTTTAAATAGGTTAAATGGTTCCCAAAATAAAACATAGTGCTCTAAATTTTAAAATTGCTGCTATTTTGAAAATAAGTACCTGGCGTTATCACAAACTATAAAAGTCTGATGTCCCTACTAAATATTAAATGTGTACCTAGTTTGGTAAAATTGGGTTGTCAGTTTTAAAAGTTATTAGGTGGGTGGCATACATTCCAGACGGACATTGGATGTTTGTATAAACCTATCTTCCCTTCGGAAAGTAGGCTAATGAAAAGCTTTAACTTTGTTATGGCTCATTTTACGCAAGAAAGTGTAACTGTTTATTTACCACAACAAAAACGATAATTCCAGAGGACCCAAGAAGGCGAGAGATCTGTCTCACAAAGCAATGCCAAGATACTTCCTGATTGTCATCTTGGAAACAATAGGCTTTTGCAACCTCAAGCAGTGGTGCCAATGGTGGAAACATCAAACACTGTCTTCTGAGGCAGGAAATCGGTTTCTTCATTCAAATACAAGTTGGTTTTAAGTTAACGATAAAGTGTTATTTCCAAATATAAACACCATCATCCTCCCCCACCAAAACAAAGTAAAGTTTTCCTTATTGGAAGGGAATAGGACACAGCTTGTGAGTTGGAAGCTGGAGAATACATCTTCCTGTCTTGACTGAGACCACTCTGTCAATTACATCTGGTCCTGGGTGTACTTGGAACACTGGCCACAATTTCCACTTAATGGTCGTGTTTAATCTTCCGTGCACAAGAGCACAAGAGTACTTACACTGAGGGAGACTGATGGATCTGTCCACTTGAATCTTTGCTACAGCATGTGCAGGAAATTTTGACGCCAGTGTTTCCAATATTGCTGTTTCAGTTGCCACTGGTTCAATAGTGAAGTACAAATGTCCAGCGTATCACGTTCTGGAATGGATGATAAAGGTTCCATTATCAAAAAATGTGATGGTATCAGTGCAGTAAGATCATAGGGATCCTCTCTGATAGCACAAAGGGGATGAGAGTTCTATATTGCCTCTGTCTGAACAAGTACAGTATTCAGCTCTTCATAAGTCAGAATTTGGCTTCCCACAACACACCGACTTCACCTCAGCCTCCCATAACCCACCAAAGTGAGGTCCCGCTGGAGGGTTTATGTACCTCTAGATGCCTTCGTCATCTAGTTTAGCTGACATTTGTTAACAGAAGGCAGGCGAGTTCACACAAAACTGTACAGTTCTTGAAGAGCTGCCTTTGCTCCAATAAACTTTGTTCCTTGGTCAAAATAAACATGAGCACAGACACCTCGACAACCAACTATTCTCTTCAGCGCTGCCAGAAAGTGTTCTGTAGACAGTCCTGTCACTAGTTCTAAGTGTAGCACCTTGGTGGTTCTCATGCAGACAAGCAGATAGAGGTATGACTTATACGATTTAGCACCTCTTAGCCTTCCCATGGTAACAAGGAATAGGCCCGCATAATCCATACAGACGTGAAGAAAGAAGCACAGGACTGAGGTGAATTGCGGAAACACTGATTACGCTGCCTGAGTCTGTGATGGATGGCACGACGAGTATCCAGTACTTCTGAGTACTGAATGAACTTGAAATGGACCTGCATGTGAAATAATGCTTGGCTGGAAGTAACAGTGGATTGTTAGATTGTAACTCTGGCCTGAAGGATGCATACAGTGAAACCCCTCCATTGCGACCCCATTTATTACGACCACCTCTCTATTAGGACGCAATCTCCAGGAACCGTGAAAATTTTGGGTTGAAAATTTGAGGCACATCTAAAAATAGATACAGAAATCCCTCAGCAGCATCGTGAACTGCAGTTTCAGTTACTTGCGGATTTGTTTTGTAGACCTTTTCTCCAACCCCGTTACTAGTTTCTATTATCCATGGTTTTCAGTCTATGGGAAACTAGCCCTTACTGAGGTTAGTGGTCTGGCATTTCTCAAGCTACCACCATATAGACTTTGACACTTGTTGTACCACGCAGCGTGAAGTAGTAAATTACTTAAAGTCAATAGGGGACACTGGTGTATTGTCCCTTGGAGAGGGGGGGGGGGGGTGAGTTGCTGGCCAGGTCAGTAAGGATTCTTTGTCCTAGTCACACGTGCTGCCGCCTCTGCCTTACCCTCCCTGTCTTCGTTCGCTTTCATTATCCCTCCTCTTTTACTGTAAAAACAGTGGCACACATTACACAGACTAGTTTCTTAATCAGTGTATGTATAACTTCAATTTTAATTTAATTCCCATTTTTTAATGATTATTTTTTAAGTTTATGTGTTTATGTGCACCCACGCCTAAGTAATATGCAAATTTTTTATGGTGGGCAATTGTTTTTTTTTTCTTGAGAAGTCAATTTTATGTGTAAAGTGAATAAAGATAAGTGTGTGCAAATAAAATGTGTTCTTATGTTACCGGTACCATATTATGGTAAGTAAGGCTGTGTGCATGTATAGGCAACGTCAAAAGTTTTTGATGAAAAATTCTGGATAGTTAATATTTCAAGTAGACCACACTAAATATTTATATTCCCGTAAACATTGCCGGACCTTATAGTTCCAGTGCAGAGACCAACACGCCGCCTACATTTCATATAAATTCAACACATTGGCGTGGATTGCCTCTATCAGCATATTTTCCCAATCCCGAGCCGCCATTAGGAAGTGAACCGGCCCTGTAATGATGGCAGTGGCAGTGGGCAGGTGGCCGCCGCCTGCCATCGTGTAGCAACTAGCAACTTACAGACAGCTGCCCATCCTGGGGATCTAGGGCCGAGCTTCAGCAGCAAATCGCCATGGCCGCGCCCGGCCACCCTTCTGAGGATCTAGGCGCTCGCCCAGCTGACAGCTACATACACGGCCAGATCAAAGCGAGAGCATGGCGCTCACACACGAGTTGCACAATGCCACCTAAACTTTTTCATTGCTATATGCCTCATAGCAATGTATGACCCACAAGACCTGCGTAATAGTTCTTTAATAATAACTTTATATTTTAATAATACATAGTCTAACCTTTTCACATACTTTCAATGGCCATGTCATACTGTATTTCAGCCTTTTTTACAACAAGGGGTGGTCCAATATGCCTTTCTTGGATATCAAATTAATCAGGAGACGTCCAGCTATTAAAAAATATATATATTAAATTTAATTTAAAAAGTGGTTTTTTATGCGCTAGAGACAATTGAATATGAACTTCATGCAAAAAATGGCACGTTTGGGGGCATAGGGGATAGGGGTGTGTCAAAATCAGCCCAAAATTTTCCAAATTTTTTATTACCCCCCCCCCCCCCCATTACGACCCTATTCTTGGGAACCATGAGGGGTCGTAACAGAGAGGTTCTACTCTAGAGAGGGAAGGGCATGCTGCAATTCTGTTGTGGTAAGTGATCCTGCATGTCGAGAACTTGACAGACAATTATGCACAAACTGAAAACAATACGCTACAATCCTCTGCATCTAAGTACGTGAGGAATACTTGAATAAAGGAAACTCACAGACATCCTTTATTGTCACGGAAAATACTTGCCGCTGTCTCTCAGACTCTACGGCTTCCATATTTAAGCCAAAGTCCCCATCGTAACTGTTCCTCTCCTGTGCTGTACGCTGAGTCAGCCAGGGTACTCCTTGCCTCCACAAGTGGTGATTGATGAGTTCACATGGTATCAATCCACGGGATGCACAGTCAGCAGAATTTTCGTCCAATCGCACATGACCCCAGCAAGCTATGGGTGCAAGGGACTGGATCATGAAGCAAACAGTTCCAGGCGAAGGGGGGACATAAATCTCATTAACCATTTTCATCAGCTGGCAAGTAACTGCACAGCACACAGTTCTAGTCTTGGTAAGGTGAGTGGCTTCAGATATGCCACCTTAGATATTGCACAGACTAGAGACACTGTCAACATATCCTTAGCATCTGCCCGCAGATAAACAACCCTTGAGTACTCTCTTTCTGATGCATCTGTAAACCCATGCAGTTCAAACTTTCTTGCTCCCGAGTGAGTTACACAGCATTGAACTGTCGCCTTTGAAAGAACACCCAATTCTTCTGTAAAGATGTTCCATTTTTCACCAAGGGATCGGGAGGGGAGTCATCCCAACCCAGCTGCAATGACCAGAGCTGCTGAATGAGCTAATATTGTAGCTGAAATGGACAACACTGATCTCTTTGTACAAGCCACACATGGAGCAGGTTGGAAAAAATATGATAAGCGATCTGCATTAGAGTTCCACAACAGTAAGTTCAAGCTGCAGACAGATGGCTTCTTCAACAGAGTTTGTTCCTGTTAAGATGTCATCCATGTAAACATTCTGCAATAATTTTTGAACTGCCCTTGGAAAGTTATCTTTTCCATCCAGTGCTAACTGGTGAGTGACCCTCATGGCCTGATATGGAGATGATGAAAGACCAAAGGTCATAGTGTTCAACTGATATTCAGACAATGACTGATCAGGGGAGAACTATGAATAACTATCTCTTGATAGTGGCCATCGTGAGGTTGCAATAGTATTTGACGATATATTTGTCCCACATCTGCAGTGAGTGCTACCAAATGAAAACGAAAATGAAGCAGGACTTTCACTAGCTCAGGCAGGAGCTTTGGGCCAATGAGTAAGTGATCATTGAGACACTCACCTTTGCTTGTCTGGGCCGAGGCATCAAATACTACCCTAAGTTTGTTGCTTGCACTATTAGGATGAGTGACACAAAGGCGGGGAACAAAATAACCATTAGTACTTGTGGGCGGAAGCTCTCCAAATAATTCCATCTGACCTTGATCAAGATAATCTTGCAAGAATGCATGATATTGAATTTTCAAATGTGTATTCTGGGCCAGCTTGCACTCCAGCAACTGGAATCAACGAGAGGCCCCCGATTGGGAGTCTCCCAAATTTGGACATTCCCCTTTAAAAGGCAAGGCCACACAATACCTTCTATCCCTTTCACGTGAAACTGTTTCCTTGAAGATTCATTCACGTGCTCAAGTGAAGAAACAAAAATGGTTTGACATGAGTGTTCACAGGCTTGCCTCTGGTTTACCTTACTCAGCAACAACCAACCAAAGATAGTATTGATTGCCACTGGCTGTCCAGGTGAACCTCGAATGCTCCCATCTCAAATAATTTCAGGAAATACTTCTGTATCAAGAAGCATGTTGACCTGTTGAGGTTTGTTGTAATTGGGATCTGCCAGTACCAGGTTTGATAGTGGCATTACTCTTGCTTTCTGATATGCATTTGTGGGACAGATGATGCAATTTGCGACAACACAATTGCTTCCACTGTAATTATTTCATCTGGAAGCACCTGGGAAACTACCATACAATATAACCCCATGTGGCAGCTGGTAGAGGGATGTGACCCAGAGCGGTCAATGGTGAATTACACAAGCGTATGGTAGTTGTAACTTTCGAAGGCATCTGTGGGTAATGAACGATGCCTGTGAGCCTGGATCAATGAGGGCTCTAACAGAATGTGACTGACCTGAACTGCCCAAAACTTTCACCACTGCAGTGGATAATAGCACTGTAGATGACTCTATTTAGGTTCCTGTGCAATAGACAGACCTTTCGGCATTATCGTTACCATCTGATGACCCATTTTCACTCTCCCCAGGTACATCAGATGACAGTGAAGCAAGATGCAAGAGCGTGTAATGGCTGTTCTTACAAGTGCGACATGTAAAACAAGAAGACCACTCCCTTACAAAATGTCCTGTCCTCAAACAATTAATGCATAGTTTAACATGAATGAATCTCTGTTCAATGGGCAGCTGTAGGAAGGGTTCCCATTTAGTGATGGAGTGCTTCCTATTGCAATGCACACAGCCATGGACTTCCGGTTTCAATGTATTCAAGACAAATTTAGGATTTTTAGCTACGCTAGTTGACCTCATTTTATCCAAACCAACTTGTTTCACATTAACTCTACCCGATTCAGATAGGCTTACTAGTGAATGTTTCTCGAAAAAGGACATTAGTTTAGCATACGTTGGCATCTCATCATGTGATAGAGTAAGTTCTCACTGTTTTCTTAGTTGACAGTTCACTTTCCATACCAAAAAATGTAACAATATCGCATCCCACTGATATGTCGGAAATCTGATATCCGTTAAGGCTCCTGTGTTTTCAGTAACAAAATTTAGTGGACCCTTTATGAATTGGACACAATCTAAACTGACTGAGGGAGCATTTAAATTTACTCTAAATGATGAGAAGCAATTTATTGTGGCCAATTATGTCGCTTAACTATCAAATATCTTGCTACTTCATAATTGGCATTTGTCACAGGCAATGTACTTACCAAAGCGCTGGCCTTGCCCTGCAATGACAATTTCAAATACAGGAATTTTTCCACTTGAATTTCAGCAGTTCTACAGCAGGTATCTTCGGTATAGAATGATTGTCGGCATCCTTGGTGTTTAGTGTACCAACAGCTGACAGCTGGAGTATCAATATTGATACTAAGCATGTGTTTGATAGCATAAGTTTCAAAATATACTTCATCAAATTTGGTGTAATTGCAAAGTGTAGTCATGGGGTGAGTTTGTTTCTGTTTCATAGCTGCAGATCTCAAGGTTGGAAATATCCTCGTCATATTTGTCTTTAATTTTTGTGAGCTCTTTGCACATTGAGCAAAAAAAAAAAGCACACTTTTCTACTTCGTCTGGTCTAGCCAAAGCGTTTTCCCACGCCGCAAGTGCGACTGTACCTTTGTTACCAAAACACGTTCACTTGACATTATGGAATTGAAAATAAACCCAGACAATGTTGATTCGTTATGTTGTTAAGGTGATTACTTGTTTATTTGTTAAGTGTTGACGCATGACAGTCCTGGCTGTCAGACTGCCCTCGCCCCTAGGTAACTTGGGCTATGCTAGATGAGTCACGTCTAATCTACTTTTTTCGGTCCGGGGCGCAGGTGCCTGCCCGGTGTACAGTACGGGCCTCGTGGATCGACGGCTAGGCACAAAGTCAGGCCCTATGACCTTGACCCCCCTACGAGGTACCGGCTTGGGTAGTGGTGCCGCAGTTCGGCGAAGTGGCGTGGGGTTGGCGGGTATCCGTGTATTCGCACTGACTGGTGTTTCGCTTGACTGGGGTATGATCTGCTCCAGTATAGGTGCTTCTGGCTATGGTTCAGGTTCGTCTGGCTGTCTGATGCCAAAGAGTGGCTTCTGCACTACAGGATGGTATCCCTCCGCGACCCTGGTGGGTGGCTCGAGCAATCCGACGGAAACAATGTCTGGAACAGATATGCTGAGGCATCGTTGGAGCGCAGCTTGTTCCCATGGACTGAGTAATCCGAACCCGCTAGGAAGGATACGTACTCCATGGGAAAGCTTAGCAATTCCCTTCGCCTTTCTGGTCCGTCTCTCAACTCCACCCCTGTGGATGTACTGCATGAGGTATAGATCAGAGCAGCAGGAGTTGGGCAGTTTACATGTCAGTGTTTAACAGTGTGCTGGTGTCATGTGGGAATAGACTTCCCTGCACCAGACTGTATCCCTCTCGGAACCACTAGGGGAGCGATGAGAGTTGGGCACCTGGTTGGCAAGTCCAATCCACCGGGTGTGTACCTAATGTTGTGGCTCTACCGTTCCTTCCACATGGTGAAAGGGACGGGTGGCCTTCCAATGGTGGTATGGTGAAGGTCCCACGGTCACTGGTCTCCCCGAACTCAAAGAAGAACCCCCTCCTCTGCACCACAGAGGGAGCAAAGGGGAAGGGGCGACTTCAAGCTGACAAGCCAATTTCCACAGGACGGTATCCTAATGTCGTGGCTCTACCATTCCTCCTACGACGTACAAGGAACGGGTGGCCTTCCAAGGATGTACTTGTTCTGTTGTGCAGTGTGCGTTCGGCAGTATCAAAACCCGGTCTCCTGCCAAGTCCTGCAGCCCCGATGTGACACAGGAAGGAGCTTGAGGTGAAAGGTGAGATGACTGGTAAGAACAGTGTTTATTTACCGAAGTGAAATAAACACTAATAGCAGGGGTGCTAACTCCTAATTCCCCCATGGAGTATATGGAAGGTTAAACACCCTATCATTAAACAGGGGAAGGTGCAGTGTGCAAAGCTGGGTGGATTAGGCAGTTACTTAATGTGTGTTTCCTTGAGGTGAGCTCTACTCTCAGGTGACTGTCCGTAAGGGACCAAACATGTCTAAGTGTAACTTCTTGATGTCCGCTGGGTCTTCCTTAAGATTCCGCTGGAGAGGAACTTCGGCCCTGCGAGGAGAGCGATGAAGCTTAGGAGAGGTTGGAGCCTCGGCACCAGTAACTGGGGCGGTGAGAGCTCAGGAAGCGAAACGAGTACTGAGAAGAACTCTGATCGGGAGGCTTGGCTGCCGGCCCTTTTATACTTCTCGGCCATCCCTTTTTCTGCTGGCATAGTGCGTTTGGGGAGGGGGCACAGCAGATGCGAGCCCGGCACCTGGATCCTCCGAGTGGGCGGCGTAGTGAAGAGCGCCAGGATCTACGTCTCTTGTCTGTGGCGGCATCTAACGGTGTGCTGTGGTACACGCAACGGATGTTTTTCATAGTCTCGGTGGCTCATTGGGGGAAATAATAATTATTAATGGGACGCTTGTCCCGGCCCTATAGGTAATACAGTCTTGCAGACGTCGGCAGCAGCGACATGACTTGTGGACGAGCTGACAGGGGTGTAGTTGACTGATGAGTAGCAGTTGTTTATTATGATAGAGAAGACGTCATGCATCACCATGAATAACTGACATAATATGATGACTTCACCAAGAAAATGAGGGCGCTGGAGTACACTTGATCAAGTTCACATAACTTCACTTAATGAAATTCTTTAATAATTCTTTCTGCATCATGCTTCTTAGTAGTTCATCATACCATCTCCCAGGACACAAATTACTTGCTGATATAATGTAATATACCATTTGATGGGAATAAATATTATCACCCGGCCCATTTTGCACGTGCGTCATGCAAACCATTACTTTTCAGTGACGAGAGAACCATTGGTAGACCGATAAAGGCGCTGATGCAACACTTAATGTAATCTGGCCCAGCATTGTCCATGTTTATTTACCACAATGAAAATGAGAGTTCTGGAGGACTCTTGTCTTTTCGAGTCCTCCAGGACTTCCCGATCGCCATCTTGGAAACAACTGGCTGTTGCAACTTTAAGCAGTGTGTCCAATGGTGGCAACATCAAACACTGTCTTCTGAGATGGGGAATCAGTTCATTCAAGTACAAGTTAAGTTCACAATAAAGTATAAACACCAACAGTAAGAATGTATTTTATTAATAATTTGACTTTCTAGGTTCTTATTAGTTTCCAAACATTTTTCGACACAATCTGTGTGTTATGAATTATATGCATAAACCTGTTCTTGACTGCCATTTTTCCAATATGGCAGCATTTGCTATACTAGAATCTGTAGGGATTATTAGTATATTAAAAAGGAATATTAGATAAATGTGTAAGCAACAATTCACCTTTATTGGAATTAATTCCTCATTTAATGCTAATTTGACTAGACTATAAAGACTAGAAAGTGCCTTGTGTTATGTACAGTTTTGATTGAACAAAATTGTAAATAGATTCTTGTTATATAAAGTGTGTCACTATGGCTGTATCCAGCTGAACACATTTGAAAGTGCTGCCTGGTTTCTCTGTTGAGGCCACTACGTGTCCTACTCCATATCTTAAAAATACAAATTGCCACAGACCTCAAGTCTAGTAGCAGTGCATGTGTCAACTCATGTTTTGTCTTTTTGTTTTAATGTAGGTGTAATTGTTAACCATGTTCAAATTTCTGAGTGCCTAAAACCAAAATAAATCAAATTTAGGGACAGTTAATTGAAACATAGTAATTTTCAATGACATGTTAGACGTGGCACTACTTTTTTGTAGTCATCGCCAACCTCAGTGGGTGTTTATTTTAAAATATGGGTAGTTCCAAAGAGGAATTTTTTTAAATTTGTTATTTAATTTCTCAGCTATAAACAGCATACATACCCTGTTAATAGTGTGGTGTGAATTATTGTGTTCCTAATGCCATTTCAACTGATTAAAAAAATGTTTTCTCTGCAGGTGTTATCTGGTAAGTACGTACATTTTACGTAATTGTTAGCTCTGCCATAAACCATTTTAGGAAATAGTGTTATCTGACTAAAGAAAGTTGTACCCTCTATGTACTATTACACTTTCCATGATCAGTTTACACAGCTACCGCCAGAAATTTGGCATTGATGTGGAATACAGCCGACACATACATATTTCTGGATAAATGAAATGCGGATAGTCGCCAGTTTTTCTGAAGTTATACTTTCAGACTGACTATCCCTCAAACTCATGCAAACATAGTCTAAATTAAATAAGTCTTAGAAAATTACATCAAAGGGACAATTCACCGCATTTGTGCACACTCAATTTGATAATATTTTGCATAGAACTATTTTTCCAGGACTCACATTTACTCTTCCTGTCTATTCATAATAATTTTACATTAAATATTATAATTAAAAATAAAACATAAGTAGAAATTCAGTTTAACAAATAATAAGATATTTTTATGTGAGCTTAATAATAAAACATTAGTGATACAAACATATTTTGGACACAATCAAAAGCTCATACATAGGATGATTTTTCAAATGTTTTATTAAAAAATTGTGAAGTTACTGTGAATAGACTATATTTTCAGAAACCGAAATGGTTGCATCGAGTATTACTAGGAAACACTGCTAGTAAGTCTACCATATCAAATTTGTAATAAAATGTATTACTGTTTCAGTTAAACTCTTTATGATATTAAAGTATTGTTAACAGTTAATAAAAATAAAAATTTATTCATCAGTCAAATTGAGGATGGTTTTTGTTCTTGTGTTGTATTGTTAACATTTGCAGATGACTGTTAGCTGTTAGAGTGAGGAGATGTTCATTGTGGTCATGAGGAAGTATAGGATATAATATGTGGAGCACGGTCAGTAACTTTCATTGAGTGGCTGACAGTGTATACAGACAGCTGTTGTGGGTTCTCCCTGTCTTACGTGTAACTGCACTGGTCGTAGAGTGAAAGCTTTGCAACTGCTGCTGCCATCTCCGTTTTCAATGTTAAGTGACTGTCAATTGAACTTGCTTAATTGTATGATTGTGTGCATGCTCCTTTGTTCTTACAAAACGAAAATGAAAAAAATGTTATAAACTTTCATGAAAATTAAATTGAAATTAAAAATAATTTCATAAGAGCTCAGGCTTTATGAATGTCTAACAAATTTCATAACATTTTAGCAAGCTATTCATCATAACAATTTTGTTACAAAGTCAAACCAAAAAAATTTAGGATATGGAGTATTTACTACTGCGGTTTTTTTCCAACATTTAAATTTCACTTTTATGTAATTATTTTAGTTATAAAATAGTGAAAACAAATAGGATAATTTACAAGCCAAAATTTCCTTTGCTGGTGCACTAAATGAATATTAATTAAACATTCAAATATTCATTGAAACCGAAGGTTTTCATTTTGTTAAAATCTTAGCAACGAATTTCTCACCAATACGAAAATGAAGATATTTTATTTTTATTTTTTTAGGTATATTTGTACAACCCTAAATTATTGTGGTATTGAAATGTATATTTGAGCTATATTGAATGTTGACCAGGTCACAGTGAGTATCCAGATAAGATAGATGCCATTCTGAAGGTGGTTGGGGTCCGCACTCAGGACGACATGCATGATCTGGAGTCGAAGCTGAAGAAGTCAAGCTCTGATCTACCAGGCAGCGTGCAGGCCAAGGTTAGATCAACACATATTAGAGGATAATTGACAAATACTTTCCATTATTATTTCATTAATTACCAAGTTACTTGGAACTGCCTGAAACGCACACTGCCTGCATTCAACTGTTCTTGCCCCTTACTGCATTCAACTGTGCGTGCAGTTGTGGTTAGAATGATGCAGGTCTGATTAAGACTCAGCAAGTAATAACTGACAACAATTGTGGCAAATAAATCAGTTGTCACTTTAACCAAGAAATTGAGTATGGCACAGCCTACGAAAGAACACAAGGCAAAAATATTAGTGTAATCTGACGCCGGCTAACAGCCAGTGGCGCTAGAGCCCATGACGGCGCTCACCATGCACGTTTCACGTGTCCTGCATGTGTGCAAAGAGGCCAATATTCTGAACTCCCACATAAAAAATATTTTTCAGTGTAAAATGTGTTTTATATTTGTATTTGCAGGGTTTAATATATCTTAAAATGTTTTTGTGTGTGTGTGCGTTTTTTTTTTTATTAATTAATTAATTAATTAATATATATATTTATTTATTTATAAAAAACCGCCAGCGGCACCAAGATTAGAACACTAATATTCCCGCGAGAACACCATCATAAAGAGGCACTGAAATAATATGAAGAATTCATAAGAAAATTATAAAATGTAAAACAGTATTTAATTTAATTTCTGCCATTTTATTTTCACTAATAAAATATTTTACTCGGTGTGCATAGCACTTCCGCTTATGTGAATCCCTTAGGCGGCCATGGTAGGTCCGTGTGACGCTTGCCTCTGGACAGTCTGTCGAGGAGAGCTGGCGAGGTAAGACACTGTCACGTACGCACTACAACCTTTTGTTCAATGATGTAGATTTCAATAGTCAATTTAGTTTACCGGTAAACCTTTGCTTGCGTAAGTTTTGCCAGACATTTCCCCAGCATTATGCTTCCGCTTAACTAATTAATTTCGCCCTTGTGGCATTTTTAACTTAATCGAGGAGAAGGAGGAGAAAGATGTCTTAGAGGTCACGCGACCCGCGCAACTTGAATCAGGTTCCATCTGCCTATGTTAGTGGCATTTCCTCGTAATTTCTGCATTATTGCTACGTGCAATTTTAAGAGCTTTGTTTTCATGTGTGTATTTGAGGGTATTTTTCATGTTTGAATATTTTACGGCAACATCACATATAACCATGTGGCTGACCGACGCCAAGTATTTTTCTACACCATCATTGTGTTTTGAGAGCTTATTTATGTAATATCGTATGTGCGATATTTTATCCAGGGTTCTATATTAAATTTTGTTAGGGTTCCGTGTAATTTCACGTAAATTGATGCTTTTTGTACTTAACCACGCGGTCATGTTAATGTTTGATTTTACCGCCATCAGGCAAGTTACAAGCCTGTAATCACTTAAATCGTAAAGAGAATAATTTTCTCATTCCCAATAATATTTTGTGGGAATTTAATTTGCAGTTTTCACAAAGAAATATTGCAAATCCACCTGCGCCACGTGGTCCGCTATGAACTTCATCCAGCGGCATCCACACCATCTAAACTTGTTTTCACACATTTGTGTGCTTATTGTGAATACTCATCTCATGCCCCGATTATTTCATGCATCTTTTGAGGGTTTATGTAATTTTGTAATTTGTGTATGGTGCAATTATTCTCGTCCTAGCCGGCTCTGTGTATAGGTTGTCACCACACTAACCACGTGCTGGCGGGCGAGCCGTGATGAGTTTGCATTAGTGATGCCGAGTAATCACATGTGTTAATGTTTTCATCAAGGGTTTCATTTGTAATTCACCGTGTCCTGTCGTCAGGGAAAAACCGTCAGTCCACCCTAGCGGCTGTCTGCGCTCTTCCCTTGTGAACTCTGTGTTTTTACGCACCTCGGTGAGATCATCCATCTAGACGTGTGCTAGATTAATTGCGGGCTGGGGAGTACCCAAGTGGAATTGGCTAGTCATGACAGAGGTAATCATAGTTTCATTGGCACGTTGATGTGTACGCATAGTAACAATAAAACAAGTCTACAGTGAACTTAACTGTTTTATTCAGTAGTGACAGTGTCCTAGCCACATATATTTTATTAAGTGTTTATTTCAAAGTGATGTTTAGTAAAAGTTTAGTGTTGCCTATGTGTTGGTAAGTAAGTACGCACGGGTGAGACGGATACACAGAACCCACAGCATCCCTGAGAACTCTGAGTCTCAATAGTGCGGTGATTGAGAAGCACCGCTGGTGCCCATATTTCCAGTAATTATGTGTCATCGTTTGTCTCGTGTCTCACCGGACGGCGTCAAAATAAAATTAAAATTTTGCCCAATTTCAAGTGAATTGATATAAATAATTTCAGTGAGTTCTTTTTAATGACATCTTTAAGTTGTTGGTTCAAACAAACATGCATTTTGAGGTTATGTGTGATATTTCTCAGGTTTAAAATCTAAGTCTATATCAGATTGCCTGAATTTTTGAAGGTTCTCTTTAATGAAGTCAGTTTGTTATGAATGCTGTATTGTCTAGTAATAGTTTTTGCTTGACTGATAAGACACTTATTTGTCAAGTTAAACTGTCTATCTTGTCATTTATTACTAAAATTAGTATTGCAGTAAAACCCTGTTAAGATGTTTCTTAAGGGTCTTTACTCCACAAACTTCTTAGCTGGGGAATCATTTTAACTGAGAAAGTTGCATTCAAGGCTAAAATATTACTTGCAACATCAGAAACAACAGTTATTAAACAAAAGTGTTTTTTAAATGAAAATACTGTTTATTTTATCTTAAGGCAACCAAAAAAACTTCTCAAAACATAGATAATTTTTTTTACAGCTTCACATAAAATATCTTCATGTTTAGACACAATAGAATTAAGTGTTGATACTGGTAGTCCAAGTTTTTTGGCTATACTAACACATGTAGCCAGTTTTTCTTTTACAGTTAATGCTTTCCGTTTTACTGCCGCCTAATACAAGTTGGTTAAAACACTTGGGTTCTGTTTACTTTATTTTGCAATGGAGAAAAGGAAACACTGTTTGAAAAAAGGTGGAAAAAAATAACTTTGAAAATTTTAACTTCTATGAAAAAACAAAATGCAATATATACGTCGTTCGTATTCATACAGATGCAGCAATACACACACACACACACATACACACACTTTGGCAGAAGTTTACCATACACTCGTATAATTCACGATATAGGCAAAAAAAAAACAAATATTATTTACACACTTCAAAAGTGTTGAAAGTGCAACTTTTTTAGGCCACGTGCATATCAGTAATTATAGTAACAGTTTACAAATACATTATTTACAGAACATGCCTAACTTACTGTTAGTTAAATTCTCAACCTCTTAAAAACGTGTTTTCCTATGGAAATCCTTTCAAGTTTACTTCACCAAAACACGTTTATTCGTCATTAGTATTATATAGTTTAGTTACAGAATCAATCAGTACAATCAACACTGCGCACGTTTCCTAAAACCAACAAACATGCCCTTGGTTGTCGCCGTTGCTAACTCCCAAATACACACGTTTCTGGCATTTTCCCGCCACTGTGATGTCAGCACATGAAGCATTTGTGCTTTTTCCTTGTGCAGGTTATGCGTGAGATTAGCCGGAAGTTGAATGATGTAGTAGGTACGACGATGTGCCTATGCGAAGGGATCGGAACTACTGCGCGGTGCATATTTCGCATTGTGCAAGTAACGGAACACGGCCTTGCATCAAACATCATGTCGTATAATCTATGGTCGCTTTTACACAATGTAACCTGTTAACGAGTTATAATGTTTCGGCTTTTGTAATTTCTATCTTTTAAGCTTCTTACACAATAAAAAACTTTAGCATTTGACTTTGCATTTCCTTTCGTCTGACGAAACCACCACTACACAATACAATATTGTAAAGTCAGAGTTCAGATAATTGAACATCAGTTCTACAAGTTTCGTATAATTGTGTATCTTGTTATGTAAATAATTATGATATTGTCCAGGAATGCATTTTATGCTTTTTTTTAAACAGGCTTAAATTTATATTAAAAGTTTATTTCAAAACAAAAACTCATTAGTTTACTTTATTAAAATATGTCAGTTCGTATATTTCCACTAAACATTATATTTGTTTCCCATTTATTTAATTTAAGATGAACATTGTTTAATATACCAACATTAAAATCGCCCTACAATAAAATTGCCTTACAATAAATTAACGCACTTTCCACATAGCCTCTGTTAGATTCTCGGCAAAATGGCTACTTGATTTTGACTTTAAATTTCAACATTTCAAAATCGTAAAGTCAGGAGTGCTTGACTTTACCTTTGACAGTTGCATTGTGTCAAGCTCTAAGAAACAACATGTCGGAAAGCAAAAGTAAAGTCAAAACGTAAAGTCAAATGTTAAAATTTTTGAATTGTGTAAGAGCATTTAAAAATAAAGTTTTGTGTGCACATTAATATGCAAATTCTCATATTTACAATTTAAGTTGACTGTATTACACGGGAAATCATGAACTTGACGATGAATTATATCTGGGAAATTTCAACATGGCTTTTATGACGAAACTGAGGGGACCAAACAAACCAAATGTTTCAGCTGGGAAAACATCTGTTGTGGGAACGTCTTAAACGAGTTTTACTTTAATTTCTATGCTTTAGGCACCTAATACCATGTACTTGAAGTGTTCACGAAAAATGAAGACTTAAATTTCAGTAATAAAAAATTAAAAGTACTTCTAAATATTGGGAATTGGGTATTATGATTGTGCTCATCAAAACTGTTACCGGCATTGCTGTAATCAGCGGCATCGGCAGCTGAGAATTGGTATCATTGGTATCGGCCCGTCCCTAGTGTTTCTCTTAGTGGTTTTATATGTGTATAGTTATTAGTGCATATGTTAATAGTAATAATATTAAAGAGCAACGGAGGCTAGTCCTAATTGAAAAGGTGACCTGGATGCAAAGCTAATTTGTTATGTGGTGTAATTAAGTTGGTATGTAAATATTAATTAATAAAAGTTAAATTAATTGAAACCTTAATTGAATATTGGACATGTTCTAATGGAACCTAAGTTGGGGAGGTCATTACCATAAGGGCAGTGAGAAGAGGTTGCTTGGCTAGAGTCAGTGGGGGGTTGTCCAGCTGAGATGCCATCGTCATAACCTGTTACCTCAAGGTATTGAACCAGGAAGGCGGGGGGCAGGATCCTCTGGAGCTGGTGGCTGCTGAAGAAGTTGAGAACCCTCTGGTTGACGCTGGCTTACCTACGCGAAGAGCCCTCGGCTATGAAAATGGTGGGACTGTAGGGCTTAGTGGCTAGCGCAGCCTGAAGATAGTCTCCGACCTTGCAAAGTGGTGCAGGGTTGGCAAGCACTTGCGTGTGGCTGACACTTTCTGCCATAACAGTGGTGGACGTGTAGCAGACTGCCCTGAGGCCTGCTCTGCTGGTCCTTTTATATTATATTTCAGAGCTTGTAGGGCCTCAGAAGGGTGAAGGGGAAGCTACCCTCCCTTCTCGGGGGTTGAAAATTCCTACTTCAGAAGGGGTATTGATTTTCTTATCTTCTGGAAAGGAGACGTCGACATATTTTATCACCTCTGCATGAGGCTCTGGAAGCTGTGTTGCTCCAGTAGAATGTGTGCTGCCCTCCAGTGGCACACTGTGGAACTGGCACAACTTTCCTGGAGGGTACCGACGGCTCTGTAGATAGTACAATTTTCGGAGAAGGGTGTTGGCATGACGGCTTCTGGGCGAGTCAGGGTGAACAGTACAATCTAAGGCGTAAGTGTCTGTAGTAGCTGTTGGGCTCACCAAAGTACCTTGTAGGCACATGTCCTGCTTCAAGTACTGTTTAATTAGCTTGACTTGCCCCATAAGGAGTATTGCATTCCAAGATGGGGCGAAGTTGTTTAGTAGAGTGCACTACGTAAAAGCACAGAAATGCGTCATGCATCAAGTTTAACAGCGAGATTGTTGATGTCTCTAAATGTACAATGCGACAAGTTCCAAGGAAAAATATTTGGAAAGTCAGCTTTTTATAAGGAATTGAATGATGAGAGGAAGTTTGTAATGAAAAACAATTATCTTACAATTGTGAGGACAGAGAAGAAGAGCTTGTGATGATTCCATTACAAGCTACAGAAAAACAATGAACTATTTTTTTCTATGGTACATGAAACTGTAACTAAATGAAAATTATTACATCTACTTTTTTAATAGAGGTTCATACTCAGTAATGTTATAACATGTTTACTACAAACATAAAAATTTAGCAATGCGTCTGCTCAAACATTTTTCTAATGGAGTTAAACTTCCACATTTATCACTTAAACAGTTTATAGATTTCTTGTACGGCTTTATTCAAATGTGTTTTTATTTATAGAGCGACCAATGTTTGAAAGATGTGGCAACAGGTCTTGATAATGCTCGCCGATAGGTTGATACTTGATGGCCAAGAAGTTCTGTGCTGGATTCAGGTGGTTGCTATGAATGGTTTTTGCATTGTAACTAACACAATATTTCTTTATAACCAGGTGTGAGTCTTCCACTAGTTCTTTGTACTGTGCTGTTTGTTGTGATATTTATTTTGTGTAATTTAGTTCCTTTTTTTTATCCACCTGACACAGATGGTCGGTGAGATAGAAAGTAACCCTATAGTGAACTTCTAGTTTCTTGTAGTGAACTGACTGGGATGGAAGTGGGATCAACCCTGTCATTCTGCTCCTTCTGCGGCAGGATCTGGGGTTCCTGTTGACTATGATGAAATTTGAGGAGTCACACCACTGCCTTAGAGTACACCCTGCTTAGTTCTATCCAACAAAGTTCTACCAGTTGAGCTGTGAGAAGGGGGGTTAGTTATGGAAAAGTTACTACTACTACTAGCAGCCTTCTTCGTCCGTTATCTTGGTGTCTCTGTTATGTATTGAATAATGTACTTGCTTATTTTGTTGGTAAATTTTCTTATTTATACTTCATAGTTGATTACAGTGTCCTCATATTAAGGCTCTAACCATTTGGAGCACTCCAGTCTAAAAATAAATAAATAAAATAAAAAGCTTCGACATCAAGTGAAAACCTATCATGTAAAATAGAAAGTTGTGATCATGTTGCATTTTAAAGAAACATGTTCTTTTGCCTCTTTTCAACAAGCAACATAAGGAAACAACAGCACTGGTTGCAAGATTGGCTGTATTTGCAGATAGGTTCTTGTTTTTTTTCAGAGTCTCTTTCATATAACTTCAATAAATTTTGAAGCCAATCTTTGTAAACAAACTACGAATCCAATGGCAGGCATTGAAGGACTGACAACTTCTGTCCAGTAATTAGGCTACTATAGCTGGTTGCCATTCCCAACTGTTTTATTTTTGTTATGATCACATAATATACTAATTAGGGTTCTGTTTTATTTTATTGGTGGGGTGGGGAACTATTGTTTTACGTCTTTCGGGAGACGTTATTTTTCTGTGGTTCATCTTATAAGAGAGTGGCGCTTGGAACTTGCATTGTTTTGATGATGCATTCGAAAATGTTGTTCGTATGGAAATGACAATCAATTTACTATAACTCAAAAGTTTTAACTTCATCGAAAGAACTAAATGCAATAAATATGTCGCTGTTCGTACAGATGCGAGAAATGCTCAACAGATAAATATCATTGCATTTTTTATATAATGAACTTCATGAAAAAGGCGCTTATTTAAGCCACGTACATTTGAAAACCTCCCGCAAGAACAAAATATAATAAATACGTCACTGTTAATACCGATGTGCGAAATGTCCATTGTAAACATGTTAAGCAAATTTAACTGCTACGTAAAAATCGTTAGAGTTTCAATGAAATAAAAGTCCAAATACATTAAAAATATTCTAACAACAATTTAAGAAAACATTATTTACAAAACACACAAACTTACTGTTCACTTTGTAATTCCTAAACACGTACCGAACTTTGGATGATTAATCACGTGTCGGCTACTGATATGATTATTTATTTGTTGACTTATGCAATTAACAAAACATTGGAACTATTTCTTGAAACCAATAAATTCAATCTTCATAACGAAAATAATTTTTTGCTTGTGCTTTGCAATGGCCGCACAAAATGGCGGACCGCAGCACCCAACAAACCATTTTACAAAGCGGCAGACGCATGTCGATGATTCAATTCACTGAGGAGACTGTTCTAAAAAGACACCTATGACTAACTACATTTATTGAAATATGTAAATACAAAATTAATTAACTGCATATAAAATATACTGACATCACCAGCATAGAATTTTTGCTTATTGATAAATTATGACGGAAGAGAGACAATAGCAACAACGGCTTTTCACCGGGTGGGTGGAGACCATAGACAACAGACTCAATGAAGATTGGTGGAAATCTTTCACATAACCGTGATGTTCACATGCTCTACCATAATATTTTTAAATATTTTTAAAGCCCTTGCTCTATAACTCAGAAAAATTGTGTATTAGTCTATGAGTGTAATTTTAACCCTAAATATTGTAATTTTTAATTCTGAGTACTATTTTCTTTTACAATCATCGCCAAGAGCACCAACATAATAACGTGCATCCTGCAACAACCATCAGCTGGTACAGTACTTTGGAAATGTTTACTGTTTACATGCTCTGTAGGTTGGTCACAATGTCTGTCAAATTTGATTGAAGTTATATGAAACAGAGTATAGCTAATGATGCAGTAATTATCAGCTGCACTGAACTGTTTCTTAGATATCACTGCTGTCGCTGCGAGCTTCAAAATCCTACAACGCACTGCACAGAAACATGGACAGCTCACCCTCGGCTGCAGACAAGACTGACTCATCGAGCGAAGACAGCTCGGAGGCGACTGTGCTGGCAGCTGGGTCGGCCAATAGCGAGCGGCTCCTCGTGACAAACAACGCTAAGGAAGGCTCGGAGGAAGACCTGCACAGCTCCCTTCAGGAAAAACCTATCCGTGACTAGCAGACCTGTGCCAGGATTTTCTGCATTCATTTTACATGACCAAAACTCTGTTGTTACCAATGCTTCACAGAATTATAAGAGATATATATGTACCTGCAGGACCTGTTTGTGAACCTTTTTTGTATATACTGTTATCAGTTTTATGACGGGAAGGAACACAGTTTATGTATATTTGAACTTGAAACAATTCACAAATAGCTAGATACAAATTTTACGTTAAGCATCACTTTATATAATTCATACATCCATGCTACCTTAATCTTTTTGTATGAATACTGTTAGTCTGTGCAAATATTTTTGTAATTTTTCTGTGATTTTCCCAAACATATTTTGTTTTTTTTTTGGGTGGACTGCGATATGGTTCTGAGAAACCACATCTCTGTTGTTAGCGACCTCCTTTGCTACTTACTACTGCCTGCTTACAATTTTTTTTGTTACGTTGGCAGCAAATCACTCAACTTGGACTTTACAAATGTGTGTACTTATTTTTTTCATAAATTTCTGCATTGTAATGTAGTATGATACTGAGAGGTGTACTTTCTAAGATATGACTGTAATAGTCACATAGTTAAAATAAACAGAATATTGAAACAGTCCAATGGTTCTGCAGGTACTTCTTGCAAAGTTTCAAGTTTTAACTTTGAATCTTCACTAATTCTTTGATAGCATGTAGTGGGCGGTGTGTTGTACATTGCTCATTTGTTATATGTTTTATGTCTGTGTGGTTTATGCTGCTCAGTTAATATATTTTATCTGTATGTTCTAATATCTACAAGAAGCATAATGTGAATATGCTTTAGACGTGCTTTACTCTCGTACATATCAGAGTGGTGATAGATTGCCACTCCTTAGTTGTAAGGATATTTTTATAGGAATATTTTGTGTAGTAGGAAAAATTATAGTACAATTGTTACATGTATGTTTTAGATATGTGGCTGGCCTACCAAAGTTGGGAGACCCCACCCAGTATTTACATATTAACTAGTCTTGTAGCCAGTGGACATGAGCTTGGTATTAACTTAACGATACATATCATGCTAATCCTTCCGTTCTTTTTGGACGACTTTACCTAGAATAAGAAGCTGCATTAAGTGTAGTGTTAGTGGATCATAGCAAGTGCCTCATAACTCTACATATACTCAAGTTTATAACTTTTGTGGTTTGTGCTTACTTTTAATTAGTGCTGAGCCGATACAGGTTTTTACTGATACCGGTACGAACCGATACTTCCTGCTGATACAACTGATATCCGATACCGATACAATGGACATAAGAGTAATGGACTGAAAGACTTCTACTAGCACTAAAATATTTTAGGAATCTGATGAAAATCTGTGTTAATGTCAGTGTCACATTTTTACTATTAGATGCTTCTCACATACTATTAGATGCTTTAAGTAAATATACAAATTATTACGAGAATTAATTTCGCATTCATTCTTCAAAATCAGAGATTAAAATCAGCACTCAAAATATACTTTAGTAATTTATTTTTTAATTTAGGTCATGGCAATTTAAGCATGTACTAAACAAATAAAATTAAAAATATTAAATCTACAAGGTCATGTATCACAGTTCTCAGCATAATTCAACTTTGTTCATATTCAGCAAATTAAAAATGATTAATACTGTATGTATAGTTTTTAAATTCGCACTCCCTTATTTTACTGAAAGTAAAATTGAAGCACTGGCTAGTTCCTGGGTTATGAATGTCAGAATCATTGCTTTTAAAAGATTTTGAATAATGATATGACAGGGGTAAGGGAAGTGGCACCTACAATTCTGGTAATTTGGTGACCTGCAATACAAGCTGTAGATGATTATCTCCTAAAGTTCCTGTCAGGTCAGGCGGCCACAGTGCAGTGGGAGCTGCATTTCTCTCTCTCTTCCTCACTCTTTCCTCTTCTTGTAGATTATTAACTCACAGCAGGGAGGCATGTCCCTTTCTCCCTTATTGCCCTGGAGTGACAATCTGTCAGTTTAGTGCTTGGAATAAGAACGACAACTGCTGACTAAAAACGGCAGCAGTTGAGCCCCTCTTACTCCAACATTGCCACCCTATCATATTGGGTCTCAGTATCGGCTAAAAATAAAATCTATTCAGGCTGGGCCGATATTTGATATCGGGTTTTGATATTTGGTATCTGTATCAGCTCAGTACTACTTTTAATATACGTTACAAAACCAGGATTCGTATTTGTAATACTTTTAATGGGCTCCTGTTAGGGGCTGTCTCTCCATGAAAGTTACAGTTAACACTTTATAGTACAGTAGAACCCCGATTTTACAAAATTCCATCTTTCTGGAAAACATTTATTCTATTTTGCTGGATTCTCCAAATTCACCTATTTTAACACTCCAACATTAACAAGTTGTAAATATATATATATACACGGCCCCACGTGCGTGCACACACACACACAAACACAAACCCTTCCTATCTTAAGCAGGGCCACAGGTAGGAGCCTAGTGGTGGCAGCTTTTGGGGGCAGCATATTCGAGAAACCAATTGTATATGAAAGTAGTTCCATACAAATTTAATTCTAAGAAAAAAATGTGTTTGTTTTAATACTGCCAACAAACTTTTTAATCAAACATTACTTAAGTATTAGATTATAAAATTATTTTACAGCCAAATCTAAACACTGACACGTAAGAGTTATATACGTACGTCTGATTTTAAGGCTATTAATTTAATAAGAGTGATCGATACGTTCTGCGATTGAGGTATATTCATTACAGTTGGTTGGCAGCCATTGTGTATTGTTTGTGGCGAGACATCTAGCGACTAGCACCCACGGCTCGCTCACTATTTACGCAGTTCTTTTATAGTGCATGTGCCGATGTGCAACAGTGTGCAAGTCGTGTTCTTCTAGACAAGTGTTTTAAAATAATGTAATAAATATACTTCATAAGCTGCAAACAGGTACATGTAGCTTCCTGTAACCTCTTAAGTTCTGACGTGTGGAGAACGCAACAATTATGAGTGACAAACAAAAAAAGTTGAGCAGGGCAGCTGTCTGCAAACGTTCTAATGAAAAAAGTGAAAGAGAGATTAATCTTTTAAAAACTGTGAAAAAAGTTGATAGTTTTTTGAAAAAGACGTTAGTCAAAGTGAAAACCAATGCCAGGAGAAGGGAATCTTTTATGTTTAGCAAGTGTACAAATTCATTGAAAGCAAGTGACACTCTAAGAAAAAAGACAGTTAAGCTATTGACATTCGTCGCCGAAGACGGGATTGTGGACTCAAAAATTATGATTTTTTCGTGGGGGGGGGGGGGGGGGGGAGCAAAAAATGTGCCTAGGGGCACCAAACTTTGAAAGCGCGCCCTGATGTTAAGACAGTGTTTCATCTTCTGCTGTGAAAATTACACTTTAATTTAAGTTAAATATTAACATAATTCACTAGACAGATGTTCTGATAATGAAATGATACCCCACAAGTTCATAAACAATCTGTAGTTGACCAGAAAGTTTTAACATTGTGTGCTGCTCAACTTTGAACCAGTACAAAATCCATTTCTGATTGCTTATTTGTACAAAAACTGAAGTATTTACTAAGGAAATTGTAATTCATTTCAATAGGAAGGATTTCTCTCTATGATTATATTATATTATATTATCACAAAACCATAACGACCTCACGTTAACAAGAGAAAAGTTTAAAAGTTGAATGCCGTTTAAATTTTAATTAGTGCCACTTAGCATTTAACAAGCATGAAATCCATTCTAAATAACAGTTTTTAAAAAAATCAGAAGATTTATCAATGCAATACAAATTTATTTCAAAAAGCATAAATTTTTTGAATAGTAATATACATCCCATACAGCCGTGCACCTCCACTCATCGTCACAAAAATGTACATGTTGTGACACACGCTGCTATGGATAAATTATTTTACCACGCTACATTTTTAGGCACTGCGAAGAACTTTCTTATTAGAATTAAATAAATAAATAAACAAACAAAGCAACAATGGATTAGCAGACCGTACCACAATCATGCCTTCCTTCATCCATCACACTGACTGTCTGTAGCGGCATATGTAGTCAGCCAACAGGCATGTGTACAGCTAGTGTCAAGGCTGTTGCCTACTTTTCAAGCACAACTGCGACATGTGCAGGAGAGAAGCGAGGCGAGTTGCAACGGAAATGGGCGGTGTTGGCACACTGTTATTATTGGCATTATATATATATATATATATATAGACATGCACACGCACGTGCGCATGCGCACACACGCACACTGGTTTCCACTCATATCTTGAAATTTAAATCCAAAGTTGAAGCCGAAAAACATAAATGAGTCTTCAATTAATAAGAAACGCAAAGCCCAAATCCAAAACCATAAATAAAATAGTATTCCAATAAAAATAGCGTAAGCAGGTCGTCAACTGGCAATGCAGTCAATCCCAATTGCTATCCATTGTCAAAATCCAAGAATAAAAGCCAAAAATCAAAGTTACACTCGCACTATTGTAAAACCTACTGAACATTGCATTCCATGCACAAAGCCACAGGAACATGGCGTGGTCACGAGATAAAAGGTACTCATGAAAGGGAAAGGAAATATCTGGAACCCAGATTGTCATTGGCTACCACTATTGCTATGCATGGGTGATAGGAGGGTAGCCATGCACTCAGAGTTTGGATGGCTGTTGATGCAGGGGGGGAGGGTGGTTATGAGCAAAGGTGCCCTTCATGACATCATGTCTCACACAAAGTCTCTCTCCCTATGTGCGCCACACTTGCTCAATTAAGTTACTGCGGCGAGAGTTTTTAACAGATTTTAACCATTTTTTGTATTTAGGCAGATAAGTGCGTATTGAGAAATACCTACATGTCATTGCCGTGGCCCAGTGAATTATGATTTCATTCCAATTTATTACATTTTAGCAAAAATATTTTATTCCTTTCAATGATTTTTTTTTTTTTTTCTCTTAACAATTCCTGGAAACATTTATTTAAGATTGCTGTTTTTGTTGCTTACACATGCATTATATTGGGGTTCGGCTGTATTTTTCAAATGTTACAACATGAAGTAAGTTGCAGCTTGGTATTAATTGTTTTTACTACTTGTTTTTATAATTAACATTAATACTAATAATAAAGTAGATGTAATTTGTTGGATAAACAAAGCTCTTCTTATGTTTGTCATAGCAGCTACTAGATGAGCACTCTTGCTATACACCATTCTAGTTCTTGTAAGATGGTCACTCGTGTGTTTGGATTTTACTTTTATTAATTTATTATTATTTGTAAATTGCTGCAAAATATTATTTCCTGAGGATGGTTAAAGTGATTACTTCTTTGTTAAAATTGTTTTGTACTTTCCAAATTACAAACCATGAATAGGCAGTCCTTTATTTTTATATATAATATATTTTGAAATTTGTATATTAAATTTTAACATATGAGGAAATGTGTATAAAAAGTGAACATATGAAATAAGAACCATTGATCTATGTACAAATGAAGTTTCTTTTATGTCAGTGAAGTGTTGATAAACATAAATACAGAAATTCCAGAATTGCTCGCAACACTGGCCAGCAGGGAATAAGAGAGTGTGATATCTTAGTGTGTTCCTAGTCACCTGATCTTTAAAGGTGTTAATTTCTTGTATTGAAGTAGAGTTAAATGTGTCATCTGGTGTATGAAACTCTCAATATGTATGAAAGTGGTAGATTCTGCACTTGTATGTTTATTGTGAAAACATTCGTAGAAGTGTTTATAGATAACCGACTAGGAGGGCACTTTTTACTATACAGTAGAATCCCTGTAGTGAACACGGCAACTGTGAGGACACTGGTATAACAAGGTCTTTTTGAGGAACCGTCAAAAAATCAAAAAAATATTCCATGAAAAAATTTAATTTTACGAATTGAAACATGGCAGCTAGAACGGGTGAAGCAGGCTTGCGGCGGGACTCGTGACCATGTGATGTGTGCTTTTGTTATCTGTATGCCGTATCTTCACTCCCTCACCCTGCCTCCTTGTTTCCCTCAGTACCTTGTGCCGCTCTCATGTGTCACATTCTTCCGCCTTGCCACCTAACCCCCCTTTCTCCGTTTTCATGAACCAGTTCTGCTTTTCCGTAGTCATTCATTATCATTGTGCGGTCAACTGTGTATGGTTTCAAACAACTTGGCGTATGTGGGTCGAACGTTATTGTTAAATGAAAACTAATTTAATTTAAACACAACAGTCCAAGCGATAGCTGGAATCGAATACAGCTACATATTAACAGATTTTCGCTGGGTTTTTTTCCATACTGTCGTATAACAATGAAAGGGAGGGACACTACTACTACTACTATATTTTATCGCTGTGCTACAACAAACTTAATTGAAATCCATGTTAATAAAGTTTTCTTGAATTTTTGCTTGTTTTGAGTGTCTTGCACCATGCAGGTTTTGTTAGTTGAAAATGTATAATTTTCCAGTGACTAGCGTATTTACTGGCATAATTCTCGAACTGCCACAATTTACGCCCCCGTTTTTATGGGGGCTGAATTGGGGGGGGGGGGGGGAACTTTTCCTTTCTTATTTCATGCAGCAATGTTTCTCTCAATGAGGCATGTAATGCTAACGGGCGTGCACGGCACGTACTTTGTTCGAGTGCGCCAGGTTGCTGACACTTCAAGGTCACTGGTCCCGTTATTGATGTCTGGCTGCCGTGCCTGTGCTGCAAACATGTAAACAAAATCAGTCACGGAGTTTATTTGTATAAGGGTGGTTTTTTTAATGTGAAGGGAATAGTTTACATTTATATTAATGTTCATTTAGTACGAATGCATAATGGGTAAATATGCCAGTCAAACTGCTGCATTTAAACATCAGGTAATTGCGTATGCAGAGGAACACTGTAGTAGAGAAGCGGGCCAAAAATTCATTGTATCTGATTTTAACGTGCATGTTATATTTTCTTAACACCGGGCCGCTGTTACGAAGTGAATTGGACCTGTAACGACGGTAGCGGTGGGCAAGCGATGCCCGCCAGAATAATCATGTAGCGACCGACTGAAAGCTGCCTAGCCCGAGGATCTAGGGCCGAGCGACAGCAGCAAAATGCTGCACCCGGCCGCACTACAGAGGATCTAGGTGCTCGCTCAGCCATGCTACCGAGGATCTAGGAGCTTGCTCGGCCACACTGCAGAGATCTAGGCACTCACCCAGCTACGTTCACACGGCAATGTTTTGGCTGCTAGCCCCAGCACACGAGTGATTTAATTTTGATTACGTATCTTCATATCTTTTATCAATAAAAAAATAAGGGGCTGTGTTAAAAAATAAACGTATACCCTGCTGTTGGCGAGGTAATAATTACAGTAGACCCCATTTTAATGTTTACATGCATGTATCTTGGCGATTCCTTGCATAGTTCACATACCCTATTTTCACACTAAAATCCTGTAAAATAGGTGCGAGAATTATACCAGTAAATGCGGGTATTTGGTTTGGGGCAGTCGTGTGGAGCTGTGACAGGCGAGTTATCGCTTGCAGGGCAGTGCTTGGGTGGCTGAGTAAGCGATAGCAGGAAATGCTGCTTAGACTGGGCAACTGATTGCAGGACAATGCTGCGTAGGTCAAGTAACTGATAGTAGGCTTAGCGGCTATACTTACGTGGCATGGTCAGATTTTCCGCTCATTTCCACACAATCAATTTCCATATAACAGGATATTTTTACGTTATGGTGATTTGAACACAATTTAAAAGCAATTTTAGGGCGATTTTTAAGTAGTAAACCCTACTGGGGATCAAAATCTGTCTAATTCAGACACAGCGAGGCCACTCTTATAGAGAGGATTGAACCTGGAACCGTGACATCTCGCTATAACAGGACTCTACTGTATTTTCATACAATGAAATCCTTTTCTTTCAGTCTTCAAGGGATCATAGAAAATGTTAGGAAATTCAGGTTAGTGTATAATCTGGGACTACAGGGGTTACACTGTATTGTTGTAGTAATGTAATTGTAAATATTCCAAGTTAAAAATGTAAATTTATTATTACAACAGAACCTCACTTATCTAGCTGTCTTCAATCCAGACTTTGAATTTCTATTTACACTACAATATATTTTGGCGTAAATAGGCCATTTTTACAAAGAAAATTATTACAAAAACTGGGGTGTGGCCTATTTACGAGATATTGGCATTTTAAAAAATTGAACCCCCAAAACATGTTTAGAAATTTATCAATATACAGTACATTTTAATGTTTTAATTTAGTTTCTAAGGATGGAAAAAAAAAAAAAAATGAATAGCTTTTCACTCTCGTAATAATTTGTCAACTCACATTCATAAACAAAATAATCTTTATCTCTCACGTGTAAAATGTAAACATGTTGGAGCTCGGCGATAGATGCTGTACACGAGAGAATAATTTTGTTTCTGTGCAAGAGAAAGATGATATCTTACATAGTTCGCACGCCCACCGCCATGCCAGAAGCGCGCATTGATAAGATGCCGTTTTGTGTACCATGTTGCAGTGGTTTTGTTTTCTCAAGTCACGTTGCCTCTGTGGAATAATAATCACGTGACGTATATTTGTAAACATTGCAACATAACCCAAATTTTCTGTCTCAAATGTTTTGTAGGGGGGAAATTAAATTTGAATTTATTATGATTTTACGTAATAGTGACTTAACAATTTGAACATGAATACAAAAAATTCAGTGCTGTCTATACTTGAAATATTAATTATCCCTAATTTTTCATCAAAAACTTAGGGTGTGGCCTATACATGCCAAAATACAGTATTTTAGCTTGTCATATGAATTTAAGGTATTTTGGAGATAACTGTTTCTCCTACCGACTGTACAGAATTGGCTGCAGTGGTGTAATACTTGTGTGATCATGCTGCATGTCAAGTCATACGGATCTAGCACAAAGGAACTTACATCAAACTGACAATGTTTTTGTGTGATGTACTTAACTTGTGTGATGGTACTGTGTTCTGTGTTATACTCTTACATTCCACATTACCAAGATTTTTGTTAATCTGGGTAATGTTTGGTCTGGGTGAATGAGGTTCTGACATAATTAGGTATTTGTCTGTGCATCTGACATGCTAATGTATACATAGAATGTTCTTTAAAAACAATGTTTTTTTAGTAATGTTATTATATTTTCTGTTGAAAATGGTATTGTGTTTGTTTTGTGAATACTGATACCTACTTGTTGCTTCTGTTTCTCTTGCTGTGCAGTTTTGGTTTCTGTATTGGGCAAGTACTGCAGTGATTGATGACCTTGCCTGAGTGGTAACAATTCAGAGTAAACTCCTCCACTTTGGGCGAAGTTTGAACTGAGCTGTTTAAACAAGCTTGTTTGAAAACATACAAATACATCTGGGCCTAATATGACAGGGGAGAGGATGTGATTATCTTACATTGTTTCTGCTAGGAAGTCAGAAACAAGGTGGTACTTGTAGTTTTTATAATGTGATTCAAACCAGGAATATGGACATCATTTTCAGAGTATTGAGCAGGAATTTCTGGATTATTATAAACCAGCTTTGGAGTTGATTCAACAGAGAAGTTCATTTGACTGACGTATGGAAACCAAATGGCGCAATAGCTGAACAAAGATGTGGTGTCATTTGCATGTTGTCGGAGGCCAACTAGGTAACAGTTCTTAATTAAAGCTTAACTCACAGTTTATTGATGGTATATCATTTTTCTAGCGACAGTTCTAAGTTCTCCTGGCATGAGGAAAAAACTCCTTAAAGGCACTTTTGAAATGAGTGGCTACTTCAAACCTGTCAACAATGAGAATTTTGTAAAATGGTCAAATTAATCATGTTTTATACGGATACCCATTTCATAGGTTTGTTAAGCCATTATAAACATTTTTAGGAAAGTGACAGTCAGTCATTCTTCTGCAAGTGCTTCTATCTGCCCTGTATTCTTCCTCCATTCTCCTTTCCTTTACTGCTGCTGTTATTTGCTCCTTCCACCTCCTTCTTGGGGTTCCCTGGGACCTTCTTCCTATGTATTTAATTTCAGTTGTTTTGTTTGGACAGTCTTAGTACATGGCCATATTATTCTTGCTGGCCTTTTCAGTAGTTTCATTCAAATCCTGTACTCCTGCTCATGCTTGTGTGACGTGGTTTCTAATCCTGTCCTGCCTTGTTGTTTCAGAATACGCCTGATAAACTTCATCCCCAGTACTTTTATTCTTCCTGCATCACTCTTATGGATTGTCCTTATTTCCACTGCATATTAAAGTGTAGCAAGATTGTCAACACTTTGAAACCAACTCCTCTCTCAGATCACAGTGAAGCATCAAATTGTGATGTTGGCAAATGTGGAGTGAGAAGTGTGAACCATCAGCAGTGCAGTTGGTAGGACACAAGTTTTCCCTCAGGCAAGCGGGCATGTCTTAGAGCCAAGGTGGGTTGCATTTACCAGCATTCCATGTTACGACTAACTCCAATCCCCTCCCACTGTTCTTCATAAAGTATAAATCTCTAGCAGAGTCAAGCCAAGCATTCAAAATTTTACGTCAAGCCAAACGGATTTGAACCAAGCTTTAGAACAGTTATATCATGTCAAACCAAACTTTAAGGGGTTATAAAGTGATATTTTAATAATAGTAAAAAAATGGCCTTGCTTTGAAACATAAAGAATGCCTATATACAAAAAAATTATATTAAAAAAAAATTTAATATGCAAATTTGTGCTTAATGATTGCACATTTCCCACTAAAAAAAAAAATGTAATACTTAAAAAAAAAAAAAAAAAAAACATGAAAAGTGCCTGTTTGCAATTTTAGTAACACGTATTATATTTTCACTCTGCACTTGGCATCCATTCTATGTAAAGGACGCATATGTCCCTTGAAATTGATTATTTAAGAAAATGTCTGGTAACGCGGAGTCAACTGCCTATCAACAAATTCAGCAACCATTGCGCTCTCTATTTCCGTTGAGCCCACTGCTCTGCATCAGCACTCAGCACAACCTGGCATCGTAGACAGGAGGAAGAGCTTAGTTATCTCCTACCATCTTCAGGCTCAGCTGTTATTCTGTGAGATATTGCATCCTCCCCTTACGTGCTTGATGAGAAGGGAACTAGTTGTCTAGCATTTAGTGAAGCTTTCTCTCTTCCTCTCCTTTCACATCTGGTGAGAGGGGATGTTCGTGCTAGCACAGCATCTTTCTGTACTTTCTATGAGCAATTTGGTGGGAAGCAGATAGCCTCCACACAGGGTCAAATTTGCACTCTTTGTGAGGGCAGGTGAAAACACTTATCTCTAACTACTTTGACTCGTCCCCTCCATTCTTCCTGAGAATCACTCTCTCCTCAAATTTGTTTGTGGAGGGGCATTTGGAGAACAGCAGACTATGAAGGGAAGAGGCAATACCCTGAAGAAGGGGAAGAGAGGGGTGAGAAACATTGTCTCCTTTCTAAGAGAAGTCTGTTGACTAGGGATGTGCGAATAGTAGATTTTGATGATCAAATATTTTTGAATCAAATAGTACAATTTTTTAATGACATGTAAATAGTTTCAGAGTTGAATAACTACCAGTAAACATTTCAGTAGATACAATTTGGTTGTCAGAAAATATCTGGGGAGTTCTTTGCAAAACAAAATAAATGCTTTATCAGGAAAGGAATTTATTTCCTTGGTGTTGCAGTTTTATTTTCGTAAATTTGGGTAGTGGGTGAAGACATTACTTTAAATAAGCATATCTGATTGGTTGAATTGGTGGTATATTCTGCAAACACTGAGATTTGGTGTATGCGGTTGCAGTACTATTTGCTAACGTTACATAAATTGTTTGCCTGTGTTTGCGATTTCTTGTTACTGCAGTCATAATTTGTTTTCCATAAGTTAAATTATAGTAGATAAAAACACTTTGTAAAAGTAAATGTTTCATTGTAAACTGTTGGAATCAGTATTAGTGCTATTAGTTAGTGTTCCAGCACAGCTATGGCGTGATGCCATGTTGGTGTTGTTCATGTCTACCATGGCACTGTCTCATGCTCTCATTAATGTACCAGAATTTTATACTTTTGAATGTGTTTGCAGAAATAAAACACTATTTTCCTATAATTACCAATAAAATGTTTTTGTGTTTGTTATATGGGGTCTCTAGTATGTGAATAAAAGCAATGGTAATGCACAACCGCAGTAATATAACATTGACACGTGCCAAATGGGGATGAATAATTGTAACAGCACTTACTTGGAGGGGCTAGTCGCGTCAAATGATGATCTAAGACCTTTGAGGTTGAATGTAATGGTGACATTCGTCACACAGCTAATGTTGTTCCGATACCGATACTAAGTATCGTATCGGCAGACACTTCGCCTTTTTCCGATGTATCTGTATCGGGCCGATACTTTAGTATCGGTTGTAAACAATGAAGTCAGTTTATTACTTTCTTTAGGCACAAAAATTAATGTATTTCTGTTTGTATACGTCGCACATTAAAAGACAGAAAAATAAGAACAAATTCTGTATTTACTCGTGAATAGCGCACCTTTTACTGCTACAAAACCATAGCAGCCACGTGTTTATGGCCCCCCATCCCCTTGTAATAACACCCAGATGTTGCCTGTCAATAATTCTGCCATCCGTCTTTGTTTCCACGGCAGAGGCTAGCGAGCCATGTTCGCTAGTGGAGGGGGGTTGGGGGAGAAGGGACGAGGAGACCCTTTTTTTAGATAAGGGTAGTGCAACATTCTAATGCAACAAATAAAAGAGAGCGCGTCACTGCTAGAAGGAAAAAGGAGAAAAAGAAAAAGAAGCTGGAAATGTTGAGTAGTAGGAGCAGGAGGGTTCCGGAATTTTTTTTATTTTGGCTTTTTGTGCCCAAGTTATTTAATTTAAGTATTTTCCAAACATGACACAATCACCACACGTTAATGTAAAAAGGAATCATTTGTTCCATACTTACTAGCAGGCGTCACAAATTTTTGGTGCAATTTTATTTTTAAACAATTTTCCCTGGGACTTGTTGTGAAATCATGGTGCTCGCTATACATGAGTGCGCACTATACTCAAGTAAATACGGCATGCGTCGCCCAAAATAGTTGCACCTAACATCACTTGTATTTCAAAGCAAATGGTTTCACCTGAAAATGTTATGCAAAACATTTTAACAAGGAAATATTTTTTGTAAAGATTTTTTCTTTTGTGTTTAAAGGTTCTTTTTTCCGGTAAGGTAGTTGTTTCAAATATTTTTTGTAAAGATTTTTTCTTTTGTGTTTAAAGGTTCTTTTTTCCGGTAAGGTAGTTGTTTCATACTATCTGGCGTAAAATTAACATGACTTAAAAATTAATATTTATTTAACTCAAAGGGCAGCATCTTCGCGATTAAAATTATATGCCCAAAAGCATATACTCTACCACTTGTCAGCAAAAAATTGTTTGAACATCGCGCGTTTTGTATTATAAGTGTTTATTTTCAGTAACTTCTTGCGAGGAAATCTGAGGATTTATATTAATTTATTTCAATAGACACACATCTTTGAATAACCTGATAATATGTAAGTGCCTATTTGACACCTTTTGCCATGTAATAATGGGTAGGTGAGCACTGAGCCGAGTGCAGTGTAACTTATAACAGGGAAAATCAGAGGACGGGGTTTTGAATGATTAATTATTAAAGACAGTGGAGAAATCAATTATTATCACCTCATTTGTGTCTCAAAATTACAAGTTTTCTGTGCAGTAAAATATTATTAATTGCTTTAAAAGATAGACCTTTGCCACGTGTGCAAGGTGTCGCCAACGGGTAGCAGCGTGGAGTCATCCTCCCCCCTCCCCCTCATTAAACCAACAGACATGGCATTGCTCAATCGATAACTTCTCCGTGTGCGTGTTTATGTTCTCCAGCTGATAGTACGTGCGGGACATTTAAAATTTGACTTGCATTTGATGTCATATTATTTGCATTTTCAGAGGGTTTAAAAGTTTTAGGTCAGCTTGCATTTTGTGTCGGATTACAATAAATTACACACAGTATTTGAAGACATTTATTTATTTGAATGAGTCTAGGAAAAATGTTTTAAATATATTATTAACAGTAATACTTTTCCTAAAATTCAGTGTGAAAGGCATTGCTATCAGCAGTGGTATTGGTATCTGTAAACATGATATCGAAACAACTCTACTAATTTGTATTTCTTATCTTACTAAATACGTGTTGTGTCTGCACTGCAATTGAATTCATATAATGTTTGTTATTGGCTGATTCTTGTATAAACTTTAGTAATAGTTCTTAAATTTTTTACTATTTTTCAAACTCATTTTGATTTCTTATTCACAACGAAAACTTTTTTTGTGTGTTTTATGTTTAATTTACTTTTACCCAACAGTAACACCGACTTTTACAATTGTGTTAGTGGCCATTTTCTCATTTGAATATCTTCTATTACTACATGTGTGTCTGCCTTTATGTTTCAATGATATGCCGAAATCGAACTCAACATTTACAAAAGGTTAATAACATTTCTAGCCAACTTTTATACAGAATTATTGCCATAGTTATACATTTCCAAGCAAGTTTTTGTAAATTTACACATTTAATTTGTAGTTTTACTAAAAAATATATTAGGTAATGTGCCCCCCTAAAATTTAGAGTCATGCTACGCCTATGGAACAAAAAATGAAGTTTAACTTCCAGTAAAGACAAAAATTAAAAAATGTGTATTGGGCTATATTCAAATAAGTACTTAATTGTGAACACAAAAAACAGGAAACATGTATAAGGTTGTTTAAAGGTTTTGTTGCTGTTGACAGTCAAGGTAGGCTTGAAAAAAAAATAGTGGATAGTTTTTATATATGCATTGGTTCTACAATGAACAATAATATTGTTACTTTCAAAATATCTACTCTCAAAACCTAGTTCTTTCACAAAACCAAATGTGGACTAACCATTTAGTATGGTATAAAATATTTATTTATGAACCGGAAGATTCAAAATAAATGAGTGTTACAGAATTAATTTTTTTTGCATGAAACCTTAACAAATTAACTAGTAAATACAATACCACATTTCTTATTATGTGTCTGAAGGGAATACTTTCTATATTCGCTATATAGGGCATACTTCACTTGTACACATCTTGAAATAATATACAAAACTGATACCATATATCAGATAAACATATGCAGAGTACATTATATTTTTAATAACCTGTGGGAAAACATTTTATTACTGTAAAATATAATAAGAAATTTCTAATATAATCCTAAGTCAAACTGAAATACTAACCTGTATGAATAGTTTTTCATGGGACCAAAATAAAAAAAACTGATGTATGTTAGCATGCAATGCATTCAGACTTCATCATCATTGGACCATAGATACCAATTTGTATAAATTTTGGTTTGGGCAGGAAGGGAGTTATGTTCATTGGTTTTAATTTAATGCCAATTACAGTACATTACATAAATTTGCCATGCGCGTGATGTGGCAGCTGGTGAGGCTGTTAGTTTCTTGACATATTACCATAACACTGAAGCACATTTTAGATTTTTTAAACCACCAGATACAAGGGGAGGCTGTACTTGTATCCCAAAGGTTGGTAGAATACCGCACCCGCCGAGGCAGTAATTTGAGGTTTCAAACCACAGTTGCCAATGCGTGTGTAAACACTAATGTACACTAAATAACAGACTGTTCATCCTAGTAATCACCAAGGTGCATTGCACACAAATCCTGGGCGTAGCTCTGTCGTGGGTCGCTTCCCACGCTCGTGAGATTATGAATGGGGTCTTTTTGTGGCGAGTTTATCGGAGAAGATTTGGGGATTGAAACCTCAATGAGGAACTTGAATTTGAGTGATCTATTGTACACTGTGCAGGTTTGAGAGGTTATGGTGGCCTTCAAATATCTTAACGTTAACGCCGCGGAGATCATGCCCTGGGGAACTATTCCCTCTTGGGCAATAAGTCAATGTGAAGGGTAGGGGTATATTGGTTTTCGGGAGGGGACAAAGTCAAGCACTGCAGTAGATATAGTTCTCCGATGGGTTACCTGTGGTGTTGGTGGTAGTGGCGCTCTCCTCTGCTCCGTTGACTGCGCTGGGGCGGCCGGCTGAGGAACAGCAGCCGACTTTGGTATTGTCGAAGAAGAAGGAGGGGAAGGATGAGGGGGTAGGGCAGTGTATTCCTCAGTAAGATAGGCAGGTTATATTTTAATTACTGAATTTCCAGAATGTAAAAATATTAAGTATTCATATGGCAGTCTGCCTTTGACTCTGGAGGGTAATGCAAAAAGTGATTCACTTTTAGTTTGTAATACTCTCCTTCCTCCTGAATACTAATTACTCTTAATCTCTCTTGGACTCCAAGTTCTCTATACTCGATCCAACGTTAACTCTGGTATACTGCAATAGGCGGCAAGGGGTGTACATGGGTGATAGTCGTATGGTGGCTAAATAAATCATATCATTTAAGAAAATATATATCTTTATTATAACAACAATTCTGAATAACAAGACACAGTATATTTACGTAACAGGACAACAGTAGAATTTCACATTATGTTACTGGCAATAAGGATACAATAACGTTATGCCACAAGGGCTTATAGTTACAATACATCTCAACTATGAGTTTACAGTTACGTTATAAATTATACTCAATCAATCAATGATTAACTGGATTCTCAATATCCGCAGCTATGCCCTAACCTAGGCGCAATTACTTTACAAGGTAAATGGGGATGACGGCTCGTAACAGGAATGGCTCCCTACCGCAAATGCGTTTATGCTCACCCGATGTATCTGAAGTTCTGGTAGGCCTCGGCTCACTGGGCCTAAGTCGTCTGCTTCCTCTTCAGCCTGCAATCTCACTCACAAGTATAAAGCTTCACATTGTGGTGCCGTCTTGGGGGGGGGGGGGGGGCAGCGTCATGCAGGGTCGCTTTTATAGCTGGACCAAGTAGGGCAAGATTGCGACATCACAGTGCACGGCCATGGCTATATCCCGCACGACCTAAAGTGGTGTAGCCCTGCCATATAATGCTACAAGTTGTTTCAGGAGTAATTAAATTGTTAATATTCTCTTCAAGTAATTTGACAGCTCTCTTCAACGTATTTGTACACCACTTTTATAAGCTCGCAGCATGAGGCTGTTAAAGATTCTGGCAATGCAAACTAATAAGAAAAACAATTATTCGTAATAATAAGTCTGTTATAGCAGCGGTCCTACAGTGTTCGTCCAGATGTACGGCTATACCCAACGTGTTTCACCACATAACACCTTCTAACCATTCACTAGCCTGGAGGGTTATACTGTGGAGATTCATAGATAGTCGTCATACCTGGGTATATTGAGTTCCTAGTGAAGGGCTCCCCCTGAAGATTAGCCAATGCAGTACACTGAGCATTATCGTGGCCAAACTTGGAATGCCGTTTGGTGTTACTTTTATTTGCCGTGTGGCTGGCTCGCAAAGCTGGCCTTGTCTTACGTATTCAAGAAAAAGTCAATAATTAAATATTTTTTTGATGAGCTCTTATTTATAACACTAGGGACAAACAGGTTACTAATAACTAATTGAGAAGGCCCTAGAATTCACTTGGTGGAATATAGTTTTTATTACATTTACGTGATATATATGAAGAGTAATACACTGAAGAGAAATCAATAATGTTATGTTAATCGAACTTAACATATATATTCACTGTAGATAAAATACTGCGGAAGTTAATTCAAGTGCAATTCAGGTCGAGGTAACCTGATTATGTTACGTTTTTAATACTTGGAAGATTAAACAATGCAAATTGATTAATTTCCTATTTAGCCCTTGTAATCGTAACGTTAATTAGGGATTGTCCAGAGGGGACCTCGTAGTGAATAATACAAGGCTCTTTATCTAACTGGTAAAGATGTAGCTGGGCTAAGGCCTTACAAGGTAGTCCTTAAGGAACGACGTCGTGACCATGGTTTACCTTGGCAAAGTGGTGGGAGGGGGGTAAAAAGGTTAGGACGATGTGTGGTAGCTGCTAGCGGTGAAGACAACCCAGGAGGTTGGTGGTGCTGCAGAAAGTTGGTGCCTTCCGGTAGAGGCGTCCTCTGGAGCAGGTGGCATTGTTAGCAATCACGAGCAGTCTATTGGCGTGGCTGAGGGCATCCAGCTCGTCAGGATACTCCAGCCTTCACAACTTGGGGTGCTGCAAGACAGAGTTGGCGTCGCAGTTAAGGGCTCCAACCCTTAGTCTGGTCTCTGGCCTTCACAGCCTCGAGGACGATGAGCAACTCCTGAGCCGTGGTTGGCGTGGCATTTTATACTAATTTCTGCTGACCACAGGCACTGAGGGGTGCTGGGGTGTTAGCACCGCCTCTTAGGTGTGACAACACATCCATGAGCCATGGATCCTTATCTTGCCTATCACTTGACGCATTGTGTTGAATTATCTGGTCCAGAGGCACTCGAGGAGGCAGTGACTCTTTGTTGATTGACCTGCTTCCCACAGCAGTGCGAAGCATGAATTATGCACGGTCTCTAGCAGGTGCGGCAAAGTAGAGCGGTGTTCCTTTCTGGCAGGGGCAATGACGTGTCAGCTTCTTGGAGATTTGGGTTGATGGTAAAAGCTAGGAGCACGGGTTTGAGGTATGTTGAGGCTCTGTCATGTCCTGCCCAATTACCATACGTTAATGGAATTGACTTGCCCAAAGAACTTTGGCACTATTCAGATGGGGTGAAGTCGGTCATTGTAGTGCGCTTTCTCTGAGCACAAAATGTGCCATCCATCAATTCTAAAAGACACTGCACTTTACTTTGCATGACTTAAAGAATTCTACTCGATTAATTATTTCACAGATAACCATGCCTTAGAATTTGATGAGAACATAATCTTATACGAAAGCCTTCAGTTATAATGAATTCACTAGCAATTTCATTGAGATCTAAAGAATGGGTAAGATCTCGATGGCAGTTCGAAAGCACAGAATTTAGTCTGCATTGACTCGTTTTTGATCTCAAGTAAGTCTTCAGTCTTCTTAAACTCGAAAAAGAACTCTCAGCAGTATAAGTCAATACTGGGATGGTTAGTGACAAATGAACCAAATTCACAAATTCTGGAATTATATCTCATGTAAATGTCCTTTTGAAGAATCTTTATGATAGAGGCTAAACTGTGAACCTTTTCGCTGATTTTGTGGCCATTCTTTATGTCTAGAAACATGTTCCTGTGCGAAAGATGTCTTTGTGGGTCAATGTCATTCTTATGGAAGGAGCACTTTCATCATAATCATTGGTTGCACCTGTCAGAAACTATTGATCCTTAGAAAACCGAAAACTTTTTATTCACATATAGAAACCAAACACTGAACAGAAGTATCAATTACGTCAAAGTACACATGCTAGTGCATGTCTTCAGGGGTGCAGAAAGGATACACATTACGGTCACTGCTCCCCTCATCAATGTGTATTAGATTGTATTTTTTACGGGATTGCTGTGGTTCAGGCAAGCGAAGAGTAATTGCTTGGCATACAATTTCCTCCCAAAAAGCACTCAAATCAGTCCGAAATTCCGCCAATGTCTGTTGCAAAGTATAAATAATAGGAGAAGCTTCTTGAAAAGATAAGTATTTCTTCTGTAGTGCTCTATTAGCTGCATCAGTATGTCTGAATACCTTCTTTAGCAAAGCCAAGTGGAAAAAAAATCAAAATATTGCATTTGAATGTAAAACCCATATGCTTAAGCTCCTGCATCAGAATGGTCTGTATGTGAATACTCAAACATGAATCCTGTAAGCTCTTGGTAGTTAGAATAACATGATGACAAAGATAAGAACTTAACTGTCTACCTAGTAAGACAAAAAGTTCGCAAGTGTACATCGCCTCCACTTTGTAATTGCTTGAATATAGCCCATCTCCTTGGTGACTGCCTTATAAAAACTAATTTCTTGTGCCAAGTTCAGAACATTTCAGCATCCTGTGATGTGTTTCACTGTCTCTTGCACACTGAGGTTTAGTGAGTGAGTTAAACAATACACAAATAGTGCTCTTGACTCTTGATTCAATTTCTGATATTCTTGCGTGAATTCCTTTATAAATGCCTGCTATGTTGGATGCACCATTAAAACACTGGCCGCTACAGTTTCTCTATTTACGCCCGAATCTTTGGAGAACATCAGTGACAATCCTGTAGAGTTTCTGCTAGTGTATTGTCTGTCGAGTGAAAAACTTTAAAACACTCGAGGCCCCCTAGAGTCGGCACCTATGATTGAGACTTCAACATCGGGTTTGGTGGTGTGGGGTGCAGAAGTCACAGAAAATATGTCATTTGCTGGATACACAGGCACACAATGGTTTCCGCCCCCAATTGTGATATCTTACTTGCAGAATAATTGAAAGAGAGAATTAGAAGTACCATCGTAGCTGTGAAAACAATGCCTCCCTCCCTCCCTCCCTCCCTCCCTCCCTCTTTACTTCCACTCCGACCCTCGTCAGTGTCAAGCTGGTACATCGTTATCTCAGCAGTGTGGAGCTTTGGACAAAAACTACAAACTTTGTTTGAAAAACAGTGGATGTTGATCCACTAAAGCTCTAGTTTCAAGATGCGCTTGATTACACGGGAAAACTTCCAACATCGACAAATAATGCAGAAGAACTATGAGTCGAACTCAGCACAGCTCAACAACCACTTAAAATGGAAATGTAAATTATTCACAATTTTTGCATAAGATTTTGAAAGTTTGAATGTGAATGGTTCGTAAATTACTATATGCAACTATTCAAATTTTTGAGTATTTGAATATTCATGCACCCCTACCACTGACCTAGTTTTGACCACTGACTGCTGTTTCCGACATGTTTCCAGACAAAGAAAGACATTTTTAAGTGCTGTCATAAAAAATGGGCAGGATTAGAAGATTGTGGCTAATCTGCAAATCAGATGATCAAGTCGCTGTAAATCAGGGTTGTACTGTAGTTGTTGAAGTGTAAGTGTCAACTTTCCTCAATTGTTGTCCGTTGGTAGGCCCATAAGAGCACTGTTAGTACTTCTCCAGACAGTCACAATAAACACAAATGTTGTACAAAGAGCTGCTGTCATGTGTAGCAGATCTTGTGTGCAACGTATGTGTAACTTCATAAGTAGTATTATTTGTTGATATCATCTTATCACTGTCATCATCAGTATTATTACCATTATATTCCATATATTACCATTGTGATGTCTACAAATTAAGTTTTATTTGTAGGAGTTAATGTGAAATTTTAGTGTAGCGTTCTTCCATGTCTTGTACTACAATTAGTATCAGGAGCATATTCATCTGTATTGCAATTTTTGTGGTTCTATGTGTAGAATATCACACTCCACTATTTTATGTGATCATGTAGAGAGTGTGGTAATGCAGTGCACATGAGTGTTACAGCTGCAGGTTGTGTGTTAAAACATGCTACAGTCATTCATTGATTTTAGTTACACTTTTTGTTCTCATATTTACGGAAAGAGTTCCAAGAAATTTTAAAATATATTATGAGCTGTTTATAAATGTAGCCTATGTTTTTTTTTTCTTCCCATTAAGAGCAAATTTTATTATAAATACCATTTGTTCATTAAAACTTGTCAAATATATTGGTTCCGGTCGTGCAGAGAAACTCCAGACCTCTTCTAAGCAAACATGAGTGTGCTCCCCCTCCCCCAATTCCCCAGAATGCAATGTAACTGTCTGTTCTGGATTTATATGTATTTTATATATATATATATAATTAATATTTATACTTTATATATAAATCATAAATACACATATAGTTCATATGGAGTAATGGGCAAAAGTCTCTGCACGTGAATAACATAAAACATTAAATAAATACAAAAAGAAATTTTTACTCATGCATTCTAATGATAAAATTTTAGCCCATGGGGAACTCCCAATGCAGTAGACAGGAGCTGGAGAGGTAGTTAAAAATTTTCAGATGAAACCCCCATTGAGTGAGCCCATAACTATCAGAAAGTAGTAGTTTTTCTACTCATTATGATCTCTGTATTATTAGTCAGTATTCAGTAAAAATGTAATACATTAGTGGTAAAAATGCTGTTGCCATCATGTTGAATTACAAAACTATCAAAGAGCTTACAGTACTCTATATTTTTGTTTATATCACAAAATAATATTATTTAAAGTTGTAAAAATCTGCAGAAAATCATGTTAAATTGTTTTAAAAAATATCTGACCCCCTCTGACCTTTGTCTTCTCAGAAACTGCGCCCGTGGGCAATTTCTCCCTCACCCCCCTCTCATTGGTGGGTCTGGTTTTTTAAATGCTGTTATTCCTTTATTAACAGTTATCTTACGCAAAAGCATTCTGCAGTTTATAAAATTCCAAACCCTTGAAGCAGTTGAAAGAAAATTTGTAAATGAATATGGATAAAATAAGAATTGACATTATATATAAAGGACAGGAATCCAAGTACTCACAGTCTAGTACTTGTCAATAGGCACACACACTAAGTAGGACGACACAGTTTGTTCATACGGTTGAGTGATGAAGCTTCATCAGGCGGTGAGTTGTAGGACACTGCAGTATAGTGGAAGGGCGCTGTTAGTAGTAAACTTAGCGGCCGGGTGCCGAACTGTGGGGGGTGGGGGGAAAATGGAAAAATTGAAAGATTGCAGGTATAGTAAGGAGCTGTGATTATCTTATATTGAGGTCACGCAGCTGCCTAGATCTTGTTATAAATTGGTGAGCTATTTCTTGAAGGTGGTAGAGCTCTCACAACTCTGATACTGCAACAGGAATCAAAATCTTTGTTGTGTTATGCTGCACGTGCTGCAACTGGTTTGTCCTGCAGTTTATTGATGTGACCAGTTATGGCTTGTTTGGTATCTGCTCTGTGGCCATTCATTCTTTGCCCGAGTGTGTTGGTAGTGAGGCAGATGTATTCTGCATTACAGTGTTGGCACTGTAGCTGATATATCAGATTTTGTTTGCACAGTTGTAATTGCCTTGGATGGGGTATGCGTGGTTAGTGAGTCTGCTGTTGAAAGAAGTTGAGGTTTGGTGAATGGTGCAGGTCCCACAGCGAGAGCTATTGCAGAGGTGGTATCCTTTGAGGTGATATGTAGTTTGATTGGCATTTGTGGTGGGCTGCAGCTTTGGATGAACCAGTTTGTTGCAGAGGTAAGGTGGCTTTTTGAAGACCCATCTGGATGGTTTGGAGAGCAGGTCTTGTGTTTGCGGTGAAGAAGCTAGACTTTTGTAACTAGAGTGGAGAATATTTCTGAGTTTATTTAAGCCTTCGTGATATGAGACCACCAGGGGATATCAGAGTGGTTGACCTTTGTTTGTGTTCTGGTATTTGAGATGGCTTGCTGAATCTGTTTGTGAATGAGGTGCCGGGGGTAGCCCCTGTAGAGGAATACTCTGGCTATTTGTTCACACTGTTTGTTGAGATCACTGTTGGTGGAGCAGATACGTTTGGCCCTTGTGGCGAGACTGTAGGGTAGGGATTTTTTGCTATGATATGGGTGGTAGCTGTCGAAATGTAAGTACTGGAGATTGTTGGTGGTTTTGGTGTGTACAGCAGTTTTGATTGTGCTACTGTGGAGAGAGAGTTCAACATCTAGGAATATGGCACGTGTTTTGGAGTATGACCAGGTGATCTTGAGTGTACTCTATGCATTTAAATTGGTTAGAAAGTAAATTAGGCTGTCTTCAGTGAAAGTCTATATCAGAAGATGTCGCCGATGAAACGCATCCAGCAGTGCGGTTGGGTTGGTTGGTGACTGAGGAAGTTTTCGTCTATCCGGCTCATAAACAGATTGGCATAGGATGGGGCCACATGTGTACCCATTGTTTTGCCTTTGAACTGAAGGTAGTGCAAGTCTTGAAATCTGAAGTTGTTGTTGCTGAGTTCAACAAGGAATGCCGTAGAATGTTTGCTGTGTGGGGGTCTTTGATCGAGGTAGTATTCTGTGGCCGACAGTCCAGATGAGTGGGGAATGTTGATATAGAGAGACGTAACATCTATGGTGACCATGTATGCATCTTGAGGAATGGAGCCCAGGTGTCGCAAGCGTTCCAGGAAGTGGCCAATGTCCTTGATGTCGGATAACAGCTGCTGTACCCAATGTTGAAGGTGGACATCTACAAGGGCCAAGATTCTCTCAGTGGGGCTGCCAATCCCTGATACAATGGGACGTCCTGGGGGTGGCCGTTGTACCTTGTGTATCTTTGGAAGCAGGTATAGAACTGGTGTGGTGGGTTATTCGGGGTGAGCAGTTTTATTGAAGCCTTGGATAGGTCTTGGAGGGGGCCTTGGTTCACAAGGAATTGATTGATGTGTTCTCAGAATCTGGTGGTTGGGTCTTCTCTTAGATGTTTGTAAGTGGATGTGTCCTTAAGTTGTATTTCTGCTTCTAGATGTAGTCTGTTTTGTTGAGGATCACTGTGGTTGTCCTCTTGTCAGCCGGTAGTATCAATATGTCTGTGTGGTTTTGGAGGTTTTTGATGGTTGTTCTTTCTGAAGAGGTTATGTTGCTATTGTTAGGTAGTGAGGTGGCAAAATCAGGGTCTTCAGTGTTGACCAGGATGTATGTGATGAACTGTTCAAGGGGATGTGATGGTGGTAAGGGGGGAGGGTCCCAAGTGGATGGGTGTGCAAACTTGGTCAGGGCTGAATCAATGGAGCTACTGTGTAATGGTCAGGTGTGGGGAGGCTGTCAAAAAAGTGTTTGAGTCGGAGATTGCGTATGAGGCTTAGGACATCCTTTACAGTGGCAAAATGGTCATACATTTTGGAGGGGGAGAAGGAGAGACCTTTTTGTGTAATATAAGCAGTGAGCTTATGGTTGGACAGGTTCAGTACATGTGATTTTTTTTTTGTTGTGTGGATGTTCCTCTTTCGTGGTTATGCATGGGAATGATTTTAACAGCGTAGCGGCCTATTTGCAATCTTAAGAATTGACATTCTTATGTTACACATGCAAGCAAATTTTTGGCAAGTATGTGTGCATGTAGGATTGTTTCTCTAGCATCGTATGAACACAGTGACATATGTGAGCGCTTAGACAGTTGTGTTTTTTGTTTCCTGCTACTACAATTTGCATTCACACACTAACCTGTCCAACTCAGTCAGCCATCAAGGTTCACTGAAACTGAAGTGTGACTCAGTGGGTGAGTCAATGTTAGTTGCTTAACTAAATTGATTATTAATTAACCAAAGTGTGAGAAATTTGTCATTCTAATATAGTTATGTTTCAACAGTGGATAAGAGGAACATACGGAGAGAGTAAGGTACTGTTTATGAACACCAAAAATTATCAGATCTGCAAAGTGTGGTACGGTAATGTGATTGTGTGTTGATTATATTAAGACATATCCCAAAGTTAAATTAAATTATTCATGTAACTGTTTGTTTCATGTTGGGAAAGGTACAAAGATATTGGTGCTGTGATATGTTATAATTAATATTTTTTAACACTATGGATGTTCAGGAATGGATCAATCACCGACCCAGAAAAATTGTAGTAGATTATTGCAAGTGCATTTGTGTATATGTAATGGTGACAACTACATGTAGGTATGTATGTTCTTTCTCTTTCCAAGGGTTAAGAAAAATATGTGAATTATAGCCACAACATTTTGCATACCAGAATCTCTGTTATTGCGTGTAGGAAAGTGTTGTGAATGTCTGGGTTTGGCTGGTAGGAGCAAACAGTGTTGTGTATATCATATGGCTGGGTCAAGCAGGAAAACAGGGAAGGTTGTCATTTTGTCATTGTAGAGTTTTTGAGATGCGCCGGGGGGCTCGCGGGACACTTGCAAGAGGGTTAGCAGAGCGCAGTCGCACGCTATCTTAGCCATAGCAGTGTCTGCAGTGAGGAAGCCCTCAGCGTGACGTGTCGCTTAGATAACACAGAACTAGTCTGCTTCATCTGCCCTGGGGGTCCACGGTAGACATCTGTGAATCAGTGTTTACAGCTCAAATTACATTTTGAAATCAAATAAAAAATATTCACAAATTTCGAATTTTTACCAAACAAAATTTTTTAAACCACATCCCAAAGTGGGTGAACAGCATTACTATATCAAGGGATATTAACCTCCCTTATCACATAATTACAAACATTTACTGTAGCATTTCAATATATAATTTTCAGAAATTTTATTCCTCCTGTTTCTTGCACGAGTTCTACAAATAAAATGAAATCTGAATATTCAGTTTGATGCGTATAGACTACTGAAAAAGTAAAACATTACCTGCAAGATTTTGTGCCTGAATGCAACAGTCATTTGTTGTTCCTGATCATTCATATTATAACAAAAGTTTACTGATATTTAAAAATAATAACAAATTAATAGATTTTCACTAGTGCAATAATTTGTTCACTCATGTTTATAAACAAAATAACCATCATCCTGCACGGTAAAATATAAACATGCCAGAGTTCGGCCATAGATGCCATATATGAGAATATAAGTTTGTTGCTGTACAAGAGAAAGATATCACATAGTTTGGATGCATGCCACCGCAGCACAAGGCACATTGAATGATTGATGCCATTTTGTGTAACTTGTTGCCATGGTTTTGCTTTCTCAAGTCACATTACCATCTGTGGAATAGTAATTGTGCTATTTATATATGTAAACATTGCAACGTAATACAAATTTTCTGTCACAAATATGTTGTAGAGGAGAAATTAAGTCTGAATTTATTATGTTTGTTCTTTATGTGTGAATGAGAGAAAAAACCAATTTCATAGATACTTACAAATTCACAATATCATAAGTGCATTTCCCCTACCCATATATTGTTGCGTGTAAAAAATAACATTGTTTATACGTAAAGTAACCTCTTTACGTGAAAATAAATGGCAAATATCCTGTAATTTTTGTAAGTGATTTCGGTACTTCTCGTTATTTTCTAAAAACAAAAACTGAATGTTTGAAATTAATATTAAAACAGTTTTGTGGGAAACATGGGTATTCGAAAGACTAAAAACAACATATCACTCATGTAGCTATTAGACTAATAATAAGCATCCTAATTGTATTGCCAGGAAATTTTCAGTTGTCGTAAGTGAAAACAAACATATAAGAATTTTTGAACAAACAGTTAGGCTAATTCAGCATGAAATAAATGATAAATGTCAGTGTAGTATTCAATTCCATATTTTATATTGTGTTGTTATTTAATTTTTATAATCGGGTACCGGTAGCAAACAAATATTTTCAGCATTATTTTTAATACTGTATTTAAGTGAATGTGAAGGGAACACCAACATACCCATATGTTTACTGCAATCTATTTATTGTTTTAAATTTTATACCTAAATATTTATTTTAAAAGAACACATTGGCTTTGGTTAGTTTCAGTTATGTTTAATTGCACACGTTTTTCAATCACCAAGAGAGAAAGTTACATCCAAATGACAAAATCGTAGCACAAATCTTTCAGCATGATTTAACCATTTTCCAGACAAAAATATTTTGCTAAAAGAAAATACAATCGAGTACTGAAATAAATTGCTGTACCTATTTTAAAGTGTGAACATTTGTACACATGTATTTTCAGTACTAGCTATTTATTTTGTCAGGTCTATAAAAGTGAGACAAAGTCAAATAAGGAAGTCGGAAATCTTGTAGGTCTAAGCACAGCATAGGTTGGTTTCAAGGTAACTTTTGAAATTTAAACCAAATTTTAGGTTAGGTAATGCAAAAATGATCAGTAGGTTAGGATTTATTTCAAGTAAGGGTTTATATAGTTGATTCATGATAACATCGGCCTTTTCTGAAGCCCTGCCAAATTTCTACTTTTGGTTACTGATTACGTATCCTTCTGCTACACGTAAATACAAACACTGCCATGTGACTTCTACTTTTATAACTGTCAAATGTGTTGGTTGCTGTTTACAGCTGTTCAAAGAATTATGTCATATTGCAGAAACCATTTCCTATGAATGATCACAATGTAGGCCTATAACAATATTTAGGTCAGTTACACACGATATAGCACGTTACACATAATACACAATAATATTTTGCCACAACGGTGTTTCTTACAACTGTGGCGGAAACAACAGTAGTATTTAACCTGTTGTTATTAATATGTGTTTGGAATAAAAATTTTAATGAAGGGACAACCAGTCCAACGAAACGACGCAGTAAATTCAAGCATGCAACTCATGTCGCTTATTTATTGTTTGTAGCATCGACAAACGTAAAAGATAGTGGTGAACATGCAAACACATAGGCCTACTGTAACCTTTAATCTGCTAACATTTACGTGCATTGGTACTTACTGGTTTGTAGGTTTATTTTATAATTTATTTAAATTTATCTGGTTGGGCTTTGTTGCAGACATTCAAATCACATAAACGTAAGCTCGTTACACAACAGTTTTCCAAGCACCTAGCGCAAAGGTACAATGTTGTGATAAACAGACGTGAATGTAAATAATTAACTTTGTCATAATATCAGTTCATGGTTAAAACGTATAAATTTTGCACGTATTTGAAATCAACACACACACCTGGCCTGAGTAACGATTACAACGCAGCCACCACACCCTTTCATACATAACGATCACAACACATTTCACTCTGCCATAGAAACACATATTTATCACAACATTGTAACTTGCCTAGGTTGTTTCAAAAACATGCGTACAAACTTGATGCCTCATTGAGAAACACACAGTGTCATTGTATATCGCCCGCCGCCACCATATTGGGAACGCTTTCCACACCACGTCTGCCAACCTGCTGGAATTGTAAAAGTGTTGCGCAATGAGCTGTGTCGTGCCATCGCATCTTAAATATAATGTTGCATCTGAATAACATATAATAGGTATTTAAACAATAAAATCTCGTTTCAGTTGTAAATTACACTTTCAGACATCATTACTGTTACTGTAATTAGGAAGCTATGTGCTGAAAATAGAAATAACAAAATGTATACCTTTTTGTATGTTGTATGTATTATGTATGTATGTACTATGCCCAGCTGGTACAATCTTTCTGAGAGCGAGAGAAGAGAGACAGAGAGAACGAGAGAGACACAATCTGCTTCGCTTATTGAACGTTTATTCCGGATGAAAAAAACACCAGCCTACACACTGGAATTTGCGCAAATATTTTTAACTGTAGCCATGAAATGTATTTCAGTCAGTATTACCTAACAATACAAATGTATCAATTGGCAACATTTAACTTACAAATAGTATGCATAAAACGTGGTTTAACAATATTGTAACTGTGAACTATCTCTTACCGGCCATTGCCAACACGTCAATGCTCTCGCTGTTGTTAATTCGTATTTAATACAAAATTAATATTACAAGTTATATAAGATAGTAAGGTAAAGTTTCATTTATTCAATAATACAAAACTAAAGTTAATCACTGTGTTAAATATTTGTGGAATACAAGTTATTGGAAAAACAGGTTGACATATTACGCCTAGGGTGATTTTTCAAAGGTTCTATTTCAAAAGGCCGAAGAAAGCATGAATGGACTACACAAGCTATTTTTAATACCTGCAATATACGTACTGTATTTACCCGTGTATAGTGCGCACTCGTGTATAGCGTGCGCCATGATTTTTACAAGTTCCAGGGGGAAAATATTTTTTAATAAAATTGCACCAAAAATTTGTGGTGATTGTGATATGTTTGGAAAATACTTCAATTAAATAACTTGGGTGCAAAAAGCCAAAAATAAAATTCCGGAATCATCTTTCTCCTACTACTTCAACGTTTTCAGCTTCGTTTTTCTTTTTTCTACTTTCTCCTTTCAGCAGTGCCTGGCTCTCTTTTTTTTTTGCCATGCTAGAATGTCACATTACCCTAAAAAAAAGTGCCTCCTCGTCCCATCTCCACCCCTCCCCCCTTCCGGAGACATGGCTGGCTAGCTAGCTACGGCCATGGAAACAAAGACTGATGGCGGAATTACGAACCGGCAACATAGGATGTTATTACAAGGGGTTGGGGGGGGGGGGCTGTAAGTAAACACGTGGCAGCTCTGGTTTTGCGGCGTGACAAGATGTCATTAGTATGCGGGAGGGGGGTGTTTCGACCCACACATAACTGAAGGGTCACTGAAAGAGAAAGCGAGAGAAGGGATAGGAGTGATGTAAGAGGGAGAGAGAGACAACAGACAATCCTGCCACTTTCCTCAAAATCCCCGGACAATTTATGGCTACCACTTCCCCCTCCCTCTTTTTTTTTCCGTGTATAGCACGCGCCCCAGAAATGTTTTCCTTTATTTTGGCAAAACACTGCGCATTATACACAAGTAAATACAGTATTCATTAACTCCCGTAACTTTGGGTGATCTACTTTTCCCAATGGAATGTATCTCCCCTTGTCGCCTCAACGCCAGACTGGGAGGAATAAGTTCAACTTCAGAGAGCTCGTGGCAGATCCCTACTGATAGAGCTTACAGTTTAAAGCATTCCAAAGGTAGTACAATCACCGAGGCCAGTGAACCTCATGTGACCCTAGCTACAGAGGCTGGAACACAGCCTACTCCCGCAGCTATCTCCCTTGCCAACACCCTGGCCAAAGATGGTCGGGAACACCAAGAGAGAACATCGTCTGATGGTGTAAACGTCTCCCCAGCCTTCTCTCCCATAGCGGAAGAAGTGCTTCAACAGGAACTCGAACTGGATGAGGCATTGAATCCACTGCCCCCAGGATTCGTTCCATTCACGCCAACTCCTGAGGGCGTGGAAATCTCCCAGGATAAGGATGCATGGACACACAGCTTGCTACCCCTCCTTTCCTATCCACAAATTCTTGGCAGCGGGAATTCGACAACTGCCAGTGGAGTATGCAGCACCACCAATACATCGGTCAACCAGGAGATCAATTCTGTCAAGGTGCCACCAACAACGGAGATGACAAGCACCCTACTTAGTTCTGAGGAAACAATAAGTGCTACCTGGGCGCTTGGAAGCGTCGGCACTGTAGAAGTAGCTCCTCCCACAACCGGAGCGGAAGAAGACTGCGAATGTCAAACTGGGGATTCCGAAGAGCCTCACAACCAGATGAGCCATTCAGAGACATCCACCCAGGCAGACATCAGTCGAGTAAATCAAGCAGATGACAGCTTTAACCAGGCCCGCAGTCCAAGGTCTACTCCACACCATTGTCCAGCATCAACAAGAGCCACCACTTCGTGCCAGGCGCACGACACACGTCCCAGGGCGCTACAGAGAAGCTCCTTGGTGACCCCCTTCAAAGTTTCGCTGGCCATCAACATCGTCCACCTTGACCAGGAAGCAAGGACAACCGCAGCAGCTCCGACGGACGAAGCGACATTGCCCAGCGTAAGGACGACAACTAGTAAATACCTGGCTTCCATCACTTTCTTTGCCCCTATTTTCGAATGGTACAAGTGTTATAGCTGAAAGATAGAGACTGATAGGTGTAGGGAATCACGAGAAAACGAGAATGTAAGAACTTAATCAAGTTTGTTAAGAATAGGATTAGGAATACCATGAGAAATCCATGTTAATGCCTTAACATGGTTGAATTTCAAAGGAAAGATAATGGGCTTGGTGATCATGTAGGTTTGTAAACTAATCCGTATTCTTAGGTTAGGAATTACAGTTAGGGCATATCACATTTGTTTTGCTGGAAAAAGTGTACAGATAAATCTTAAGTGTCCAGGCACAAATTGTATATAATGTGTTTCACTAATTTTGTGTATTAAAAATTTTAATGCGTAGGAATTCATAGAGAGACCAGGAACCGAGGTCCTACACTAACAAGTGCCCCGTTAACATAGTAGACTTTCCTCCCTCCTGACAATGGGCATTATATAATGTAACCAAGAATGTATAAAAAATTGAATTTGTTCCATAGTTTTGTATGAGGACACGGGAGGAAATATCACAGAGTCAATCCCTTAACAAGCAAAAGAGTTATTGCTTGGTTTGAACCTGACCGTACACGTGCTCGCATCAGAATTAAGTTGTACACGATTATAGATTGTTTAAAATCTGCAAAAGGTAAAGTAGAGTCCCAGAGAATGAGTGAGCACGGTTAGGAAGTAGGAGTTGCGCGGTAACACAGCCTGGGTCTGAATACGCTGAATACTTTCCTAACAATACGTCACTGAATGACCTTGAGACATTGGGAATGTGTAATAATCGTAAGAGCACGAGTGATGATGCATTGTGAGTGTGCCGCTATAAGCCGCCCAGAAAACTTCCATTCCTTGGGTAAAACTTACTACATGGATGTCTAAGCAAACTAGTCACATGTGTGTTAGGTTTTAAGAAAGGCCAGTTTTTATTCATGCAGCGTGTTTATGTAACTTTGAGCGGATTGCACCGCATATGGACTTGCAAAACTAAAAGGTCGAGTATAGAGGTGGAAATATTGGCGTTGAGAAATTCATTAATTTGCAGAATTAATGTCATTGAAGTGTGCGAAATGGATTCCAGTGTGTATGTAGGGAGTAGCAGACAGGGACTATGAATAGTCCAATGTGTATGTAGGGAGTAGCAGACAGGGACTATGAATAGTCCAATTGTTCTCTTTAAGTGACAGAGTATCACTAAGTAAGGCAAAGAAGTAATATTCCTATTAGGATGTATTTTCCAAAGAAATGAACGTTATATAAGTTCCGTTAGTTTTAGACTAGTTGTTGTGTAAGTAATTTCTTTTGCTGCGCCAAGCAGATAAAACATTATTGAATGATTGAGGATTACATAGTATATGTGAGTAGTATACCTGAAGCTATTTAATGAGTAATCTTATGAACCAAATATTCAGAGAGATGATTGAGTAGTGGTTGCAATGTGGTTAGAGTTTTAGACAAGGCATAGTACAGTAGCTAGCAAAGTAGTAAGTAAATGTCGGATATATTTACTACAGGGAAAATGGATTGCTGTATGACGTAGCCTTTGCAAAGAGTAAACTGTGTGGCCTTAGACAGTAAGAAGTGATTACGAGGTATGGGCCTGTTGTAAGTAATGTTTCATATACAAACATGAAAATTGTAAATTACCAATTTACCTGCAATCATTTATTAATGAATTAAGAAGGCTTAAAATATGTGTCTTTGAAAGTGATTCATGTTCTCTTCTTCTACTCACTGTATGGGATGCTAGCAAAAACTTATTGTTAAGGTTGTTTTGAATAATAAATAACTCTTACATTCATAAATTCTATAACACGTAGAATCTGCTTTACTGTGCGACAGTGGTGGCATATAGAAATGCCGTTAAAATCACTCTTGTCCTTTGGGAATGGGACTTTTTGCTTAGAATTCGTTTTATCTCGAGGAAAGAGATATAACCAACTGTTTTTAAGATAACATGTTTTTGTTCAACAAGACATTTGTAATGAGACTAACAAAGATTTTCACTACCAATGTGACCTTGTACTAGAAATAGGAAGGCCAGGGTTCATCAAATGTGTGACCTGCTCCCGTCTCCCCAACCTCATTTTTTCCTCTCTGCTAAGAACCCATCAGCCATCTGAAGCGAGCCGACACGCTGTCGCCCAGGAATGCAGCAGAGGAGAAGAGAGAGAGACCGAAGAACAGAGAGGGAGGAGGCCATTAACCCAGATATGCGAAACAGATGTTACTCTGGCTGCCTGATATAAGGTCCCGGTATAGAAACGAGATCAAAATATTGACCATGTCTGAGGATCCCCTGCAGTTTTTTTAATTGAGGACCTGATCCATGAGACCTTGATATTTTGGCTGGAAACTGCGTAGAAGGGGGTGGGTGGATTAAAATTCACTTTCATGATATTGTTGAATGTTTTTACCATTTATCATATATATAATTTAAAGTTTTAGGATTCTTCTTAAGGAACTTCTATTCTACGTGAAATATGAATGTGACTTGTTTTATTTTTTTTTCTGTTGTTATCATTTACTTATAGGCTGGATGACACGTGTTCACCCTGTCCTGATGTTTGGTTTTCAATAACTATAATTAGTATCAGTACTATATCTACCCCCAACTAGGTAATAAAATGTGTCTAGATGCGGCTTCCCTACTTGAAGTTAGATGGCCTGTCTTGACCTATGTAGAGAGTGGCCATTAAAATATTTTCTATAAAGTATCAGGTGCATGAGGGGTTTATGAGTGCTAGTTTGTGATTGGTGCTAAGTTAGTGACATACGTGATGAGTGTGAAAAGAATTAGTAATCATGATGGTGTGCTATAGTATTGTATGTGATTGTGTGCCTCCTAATTAATTGGTTGATTGATAATGATGTGACCTAGTGCTCATTTGGACCTAGTGGGTATCACCCAGTTTTCAGGGTTCCTGGCAGGCCCCTCCGGCTAACGTGGTTCTCAAGGGTGATACTAACCACCGGCACTGATCCAGCCAGGCAATCTCTTACTCCGAGTCTTTCCCTCCAGATCGTCCCTGTGAGGTGAAATAAATTTGGGAGTTCATTTTGCAGTTTTAGGTTGTTGACGACCTTCTTTTTATTGTTGCTGCCCCGTAACTTCTTGCTTCATATTTTTCCTGTGTAAAGCATTGTGGAACGTAAAGTCGCTTTAAAAAGCAGGAGTTTGTTTTTTGTTGTAAGTTTTCTGGACTTTAGTAAGAGGTATGCCTTAATGAATTTTCTCATTGTCGAATTTGCTGCATATGTTGTATGGTGCTTCCTTGTAAGTCCAGAGTCAAAATGGATACCTAGATATTTTATGGTTTTTTTGTGGATGTATAGCTTCGTTGTACATTTGTACTTCCTTGTTGTTGTTTTTTGCTTTTGTAAATATGATTAATGCACTTTTTGTGGGATTAACTTTGATTGCCCAGTTTTCCCAGTATGCCTCCAATTGTGATATGTAGCTTTGAAGTTTTATCTTTGCGTAAATCAGCTTTTTATCTTTTGTATATATTACTGTATCATCTGCATACATGACATTTGCGACATCTGATTTAAGTATGTCACGCATGTACAGTGCATACAAGAGTGGTGAGAGCACAGATCGTTGGGGAACTCCTGCTTGAATTTTTCTTAGCGAAGATTTGCTGCCATCTAACATGGTATAAAATTGTCTGTCTTCAAGAAAGTCATTAATTATTTTCCATTAGGCATCAGGTATGTTGGCCTTAATAAATTTGTATACTAAGAACTCGTGGTGGACTTTGTCAAAGGCTTTATCAATGTCCATGAAAAGTGCACTAAATTTTTCTCTTTTATTTTGGCCTTGCATGATATATTTTTCTACCCTGGTTATTGCATGATTAGTTAAGTGTTGTAATCGGAAACCCATCTGATAGTTGGACAGAAGCTTCTTCTTTTTAACGATTTTTTGTAAATGGTTATGGATTATTTTATTGTATACTTTTACCATGGAGTTCAGCAGGCTGATAGGTCTTCGGTTCTGTGGAAAAAGCACATTATTTCCTGCTTTCAGGAGTGTTATCATTTTGGCTTTTCCATTTTACGGGTGTTTTTCCAGTTTCTGTGGTTTGTGGTGGTAGTTTCTTAAGGGCCTTGTTTGGGATGTTGTCCGGACCTGGTGCTTTGTTGTTCGGGAGGTTTTTAACTATCTGAGTTACTTCTTGTATTGTTATAGGCCGTTCGTGGTTTGAATTTGTTATGTTTGATTATTTTGCATTGAATTGAATTGTTTATTTTTTGCAGTTCTTCTTCCTGAATGAGATGATGGTTGTGTTCATATTGGAGTTCTAGGGAGTCTGCAGTTGAGTTGATTTTTTCCTGAGGTGTGTACTTTATTCCATCTGCACCATGTATAGCTGGAGTGAAAGTCTTTAGCTTCTTTCCCGCTAATCTACAATTCAACTTCCAGATTCCATTTCTGTCCTTCATGAGGCTTTCAATAGCTTTCTCCCATTGTGCGTTTTTATGACGTTCTACTGCAGATTTAATTAGTCTGTTTTGTGTTGCTAACAGGGTTTTTAACTCCAAATTTCTTGTCCCCTGATTCCTTCTCCTGGTTTTGTGTCTTTCTATGATGGGGTTTTCTATTTCTGCATTGTATTCCTGTATTGATGGATTGATTTGTTTGGCTTTTGTTGATTCTTTAGTATGATGCTTTATAGTAAGATTTGAAGATAGATTTAATGATGCAAAATCTCTAATATCAATAGGGATACAGAATATTCATACTTGTGAAACAAGATTAGAACAACTTTAACAAATATGAAATAGAAACAAATTTAGATTAACAAAACATTTGAACTAAATGATGATGTTGAAGTAAATAGACTTAAACAAGAGGGGAAAGGGAAATGTAAAGATGATGTAATGAGTAAACAGGATTCTGTATCAATATATGGTAAGTGTATATTGTATGCAAATGAGAGTCTGGTTTCTGAAAGGGTAGTGGAGAAAATTTGTGTACATTATCGGGGATTAGTACTATTGAGAAACAAAGGTAAATGAAGATTGAATGCATTGGGGCTGTCCGAGGAACAACAATAATTCAAAAATACGGTGAGAAGTAAGAAAATGGGATGTGTAAACTGTGATTGTACACACACACAAGGTGAGAAGGACAAGCCAGGAAACGGGAAAGAAAGAACAGATCATTGGGGAGAGGTGAGATGAAAAACAGAACCAGTCAAAAATAGGGTAAGATTGAAGAAAACAAGAGTGGCAAATTTTTTTCAGGTGCACAAAACCACAGAAATTTTGAGTAAATGGAATAGAAAAATGGGGGTTATAGTTGGGTCAGGAATGAAAATAGGAAAATTGAATTGCTGTATGAGAAAAGTAATAAGGAAAAGAGGCCAGAAGATGAGAAATGTAGGAAGTAGGGAGAAAAGAAAGAAAATAATAAATAAAGACAGACCATATACAAAATTGTACAGTAAGATATTCTTAAAATTCCGATGTATTGAAGTTAAGTGTTGTATTTAAGGAAAAAAATTATAAAATCGTAATATAAGCTACGTAAATTTTATTGAAAGGAGAATTTCTGTTATAAATAAAATGAATACCTATCTTAGTAAACAAATGCCTGAAATAAATATGCAGAAAAAAATTTAAAAGAAAAGAATACAGATTACGTAAGATAGTAAAGAATTTAAAGTTAGCTAACCATACATTATTTGTCCATGGAAATGTTATAGTAAAACTGGTAACAAAATGTAAATAAAAATGTATCAATATTAAGTTAGTTGTTCTATAGTGTCATGATAGTATACGCCAACAAAATTGTCAGTGCTACACATGACTCACATAATCTATAAATGTATTAGAAACATGGAGCTAAGGAAAGAAGGTAGCGAGGCTTATCTTTGCTGTAGTAAGCTTTGAAGCTAGTGAGTCTGCTTAGTCACCATATTCTGGTAGGCAAAACAAGTGGAATTTAGAATTGTGTATACGGGACTGTAGCACTTTAAAAAATATGTTTTTTAAGTGTTTCAATAGAAATTGTTTATCTTCCGTGAAAACTTGCGCCAGAAAAACCTCAGGCAACATCCTTTTTTCAGTTCCACTTGTCATTCAAGTTTATGGTGCGATAATTGAAGGTGAAAGTACCTGGACATTTGGGCTGACATTAAAACAAAGCCAGATTACAGTGTCTCTGTAACTGTTTTTCAAAGTATATAAAAAAAATTGTCATTTATTATGCATGTAAGTGAAATTAGCTACATGTATAAACGACTCGAAACGGTAGCACACAAATTGAAAGTCTCATGCTTGCCACTTGTCTCGTGGATTGACAAGCTGGCATGATGTCAGAACTCGAGTGTTTGTTACAGTGTTATTGTATAATGCAGATAGTTTTAAGGATTAGTTGTAGGGTTTAGCATGTATACAAAATTACGAACATTATTGGTTAATTATCTAAAAGGCCATGTTATCCACTTAAATACAGTGATGTAACAAAATAGCATTTAAATGTTTAATCCATCATCCTAATCAACTCCATAATGGGGAAGACAGTGAAACTAAATTAAATATCAGAAAAAACTGAAATTCATATATTTGTTAAACATGCACGTATCCTTATAAATGGCATCCATCATGGCATGCTACACATCATCATTTCTAATATGAAGCACGCTTGACATAAACATACATCTGTGCACCCAAACACAATTGCCATTTTTTTTTTCAGAAAGCCTGCTGAATTTCTCAATTATCAAATTAATTAAGAATACATCAAAATGCATAATCTTTTGGTAATAATGAAGAATAGCTTGGGGACTTAATGTATATGCCTCTATACAAACACGTGCGCACACACATGCACACACCAACCAACCACTATGTATCACCAGCACTAATCGTGGTGAATCGTAACTGCATATACACTAAAAGGGTTGGTCACAATACCAACTCGGTAAGTGTGATAAACGAGTGCTTTAACCTCAGGGTCCAATTAGGTAGGGATTTCATCCAGTACTTGCAAAATCTGAATTACCTCCCTGATGTCATCTAAGGGTGCTCACCTGTCCCTATCTAGCTCATAAGTGGGGTTAGCCCTTCATGTTGGGATGTTTCATTAACTTGACGCATGCCGCTCTCACGTATTATTCTCCAACGATTAGGACTCATCTGACTCAAGTATTCCTACTTCACCTGATAGAGTCAAACCTCGCCAACTTATTTACATGGACATCTTGGATCATCACAACCCTGGACGGCAATTTCAAACGCATGAGAAATAAGGTTGCACGAACTAGTGGACCCCCCCCCCCCCCCGCACTGTTGAGCCAACTAGCTGTCAACCGCCTCGGGGTAAAACCGAGCACTACCCATTATGCATGGAGCTAAGCGGTCGTGCATAGAGTAGCTACCCCCACCCTGGTCTCGCACGAGACGGGCGTCATGAGGCGACAACACACCTCACACCGCAGCCCGGCGCTGCGCTTGTCCTTTGAACTATATAAGTCGGTGCACGACCGGGCTCACTAGTTATTCTTCATTATTCATCAGCTCACTCCTTCACATTGTGTGCTGGGGTCTTCAACTGGTCAACAGTCTTCAGCAGCCACCAGAAGCTTCTTGTGCACCGCGTCAGTTAACGAATTTGCTACTTCACAAGTGCGACGAATAGTGGTCATGTAAGCGCTCATGACGGAAGCGCAAGTGCAGAGCAAGTCAGTGCAAGGTGCAGCGCGACCACCTACTGCCAGAGGCTTCATTGTCGACAACCACCACTGTCTATCGGAAGCTTCTACTTCTTCACACTACACCTTCTGCTGCTGTTCCTCTTGGACCAGCAGTCACCTCTACTTGCTGGTAGAGTCAACTACATCCACTGCTATTGCAGTAGTGGTTCCCTTTTATTATAATTGTTCTTCGAGACTTCCCTTGATATAGTTAGCTGCGACTGAGTTGTTTTCATAGCTGTCAATGCCACTAGACTTGGGTAGTTTAGGAACAAGTCACCTGTACCTGTCTAGTGTAGGTTACTTCTATACTTACAATCACTTGGTTGGGAGATAGCATGCATCACTGTGTTTAATGAGTTCGTAATAAATACAAATTTGTTCCTTCACCCTGAGTATTTGTTCTAGAGGGATCTCCTATGACCGCTAGAAATATTACTAACTGTGCGTTGTCAACCGAGACCGGGTTTGAGTATACCAGTGCAACCTAGAGTGGGACTGCTGATTCCCATCAGGAATCCGCACGTCTAAGCACGCGCACACCATTCCACGGCCACCTGTTCTAGACCTCTGGGGATAGAATGTAGAGCCACCACCAATAGCAACTCATCCAACTAGGGAGAGTTGCATCCCTACCGGAGCACCTGAGTGCTGGCTGGGGTATTTGCTCGAATGTTACGGCCTGGCCCTTGTGACCTACACCCAGTAGTAGCAGGCCATACGATTCAACACTTCTACTCCACCTGCCAGAGGTGAGGAGCTTTCTGGAGCACTGAGCTCGTGCCAGCAGCCACTACTAGAAGTACTCTTAAGTTAGGGAACTGTCTCATGTTCACGGCGTACAGTAACTAACATTAAGTGGCAACCTAACTTCTGTACATTTTTCAGTAAGGCACGGCTAACGGAGGGAGGAGCAAAGGACAGCCTGTATCGACGCCAAGCGAGTGTGTGTACTAGACCCTCCTATTCTTAGTAGGCAAGCTGACTGGGACAGCGCTAACCTAACCCATTTGTTAGAGAGGCCTGCCTCTCCTGTGTACTCATACATCTATTTCCCGCCTCACATACGTGTTCCTAGGAAATACCACCGCATTGTATAAGGGTTATTACAGGTTACTGAGGTAAGGTACGGGGTAGCCTACCCCAGGTTCTGGAGCCCGGAGTCAGCAGCTTGGAATCGACGGTACCACGTTGGCCAGCACAGTATCATCATCCTGCAGCCTACTGCTAGCACCACCAGTTCCAGCCAGTCTACACAAGCTACATTGTCTTCGGCCACAGTCTCATTGAGTACGCCATGTATTACTGACACATCCCGCCAATTGATTACAACGACAGCTATTCCCACCAGGGGGAACTTTGCACCAAAGCCATCTTCCCGAAAACCGGTCACCGTACCGATAGTGCATAATTTTATTCCCAGTCGCCAACTGACATGCCCAGCGAGAGTGCCTAGCATAAAACGTAAGTTGAAGCAGTAATACCAGTTTACCTGCTTGTTTGGTCTCGCACAAACCAAAACCACTATGACTGTGCACACTACTAGATAACCCGGCACTCTTCAAACTATTGTGCGTTCCTGTTGGATGGATGACATGGGGACTGTAACCCCTATATTTCATCTTACTTTTTTTTTATTCTGCTAGATGGATTATGAGTACGGGAGATGGTGGTGGCCTCCAAATGGAGCAATGCCAATATCGTGGAGATCCTACCACCAAGACACTACCCTTGTCGGGGCAGAACATTGATGTGGGCTTACAGGTAGGTACCAAGTCAGGGACCACACACACTGTAATGAGACGGCACTTTACCTGTTGTTCACGAGGCAGCAGCCCCTCCCCCTTCTTCTCAGACTGGTTTGCTGGGGCAGACTGCTGTAGCACAGCGGCCGACTCTGTTTGCAGTGGAAGAGGGCTTTCACTGCTCGCATATTCTTGTGGTATGTGAGGAGAAATGGTAGCGTGAGATTCTGGGAGGGGAATGGGTTTGTATCCCAATACGCCGGTGTTAAGAAGAACTATTAATAAATGTTCTAATGAAATCCTATTTATTGCCCTAGTAGGTGGAGTGAAAAGAGAATCACCTTCTTGTGGTTCAGGAATAAATAACTCATTGATTTCACTTTCAAGTTTCCATAAAGACTGTTTTAAGCGTAACTTTTGCCCACTCCTATTGGTTCACGGCATATGGACAAATTTAAAGAACTGTTAAACAAGGCACATAAGACAAAGCCGGGTATGACAATGGTCCTATTGTGTGCTCCTAATAGGACAGCTGACTGGTGTAACCCGCCGTATAACTCCAGTCCGGCTATTCTCTAACCAAGGCGGAACTGTAGAGTTGGGGTCGCACGTAGACAGTCAAACCTCTTAAGTGTGGTGAGTTCTTAGCGAAGGGCTCCTCCAAAGATTAGCCACTGCAATACAATTTGCATTACCTTGAACAAACTTAGACTGCCGCTAACGTGTTTAAATGTGTCTGCCGTTTGGCGAGATACATGTGTCCATCATTACCTTACATACAACACAGGTTAACTCTGAATTCAAGATATCTAAAAAACATTTAAAATGGTTTAAAGGTTTCAAACTATAATTAAAAACAACCATCAAATAGATTGGATACTAATACATTTATTACTATACGTATTAAAAGAAAGCAAATGTTACATACATGTGAGCTGCACTCTATGTAAAATAACATATTTAAATAAAGTATTTTACTCATGTGGAAGTTGAAACCAAAAGCCAGGTGTAGGCAACCTGGTAAAAGACGTGAACGTGTTGTTGTAATTGAATCAATTTAATATTTTAAATAATGGAATAAAATGATTTTAAATAGTCTTAATGGTAAACCTAACATTAATTAGGCGGGGATGTCCTGAATGAAGTAGTCTGGCTAGGGCCTTAAAGCGGTGTCCAGAAGGAATACGTCGTCATGACCTACAATACCTGTTTGGTAGAGACCTGTAAAATTTGCATTATTATTTGAGAATATGTTAAACCGGAAACACATGTACCTTTGCATTACGTTTGTCATTGGACCATACTTTATGTGACACCCTGGGTGACTCTACACCAATAAAGAAACACTTCACAATTGTGTACCCCAATTACGTGTAGTTCAATCAGAGAGGGAGTGTCTTCACATCTATGCAGCAGCCAATGGATAAATGACGGTGACTCTAATGCATACAGTACTGTGAAGTTCAGCGTGATGCCAAATAACAACGCGAATTTTGCATGTCCCTACTGATTGGACAAGGAGGAGAAGTATTGAGGGAGTGATTAGGACGACGAGCTAGAGCCTCTGATGTCTGACCCTGGTGCTGCTGGCAGAGGCGGCTGACGAGGTTGCAGACCTTCTGGGAGATGGTGGTCCTCTGGAGCTGTAGACGTCATCGTCGACAACTGGGCCTTCCGCGGTCACTGGTGCGGGCGAAGGACTTTGCCCTGGTCAGCTTTCACATTCAGACAGTGCAGCAGTCATTCCTGAGGCCTAGGCTGGGGTGCCTTTTATAGTCATTTTTCCAGCTTCTAGGAGCTGAGAGGGGAGCAGGGAATTAGTCCCACCTCTCGGGGGTGGAGTTTGACATAACATGTATGAACCATGGATCCTTATCTGCAGTGGCGCTCTGCGTTGACACATCTTGCCCTGATGCTCTCGTGGAAGCCATGACGTTCTGGCGGGCAGCTCGCATCCCCACAGTGGCACGAAATTCAAAGTGCGTGCTGTGCATTAAGCTGGAGCGATGAAGTAGTAGCAGGGCTTCTTCGGAGAGGGGCCTTGATGTGATGACTTCTGGTAGAGTTTAGGTGCACGGTAAAAGAAGGGAACACCTGATTATTTGGTGAGTTGAGTCGCTGTCAACTGAGGTTGTGTGTTGTGTCCTGCCTCCATTACCATTTCTAATTGGGAGTGACTAGCTCCTTGGAGAGTAGCCGTCTGAAATGGTGCGTAGACGTTTATTATATGTGCACTTTCTCGAAGCGCAAAATGCATCAACACATTGTTATATTTACAGTACATACTTAAAATTGTGATCATTGGGCATGGCTATGAAGATCAGAAAGATTGTGGGGTGAAAGTTGTAAGATATGAAAAGAATGATAAATTCACACAAAATTTGCATCACTGCAATTCACTGAGTACAAGCAATAATTTTGCACAGAGGGCACAGCAATTTACGTGTGTCATACAGGTTTAAACGTTATGTACAAAGTAGGGGGAAAAAATGTGTGAAGCAGGTAAATCAGTATCTCCTCCACATTCGATATCACTTGCGATCCACAAAGGAGAGTGGAACAGATTTGCACAAATTAAGTTTTCTGGGGTTAACTATCTAACTATCATGAATGCCTGTAAGAAAATTGCTAAATAACTCACCCTGCGACAGAAATGGCATATATGTTGACAATGTTAAGCAGTTGTTAAAATGGTGCAAAATAATAATAATTTGTTTATTTTATTTACTTATTTTATTTGTATATTTGCACCCCATATACATTCAATACATATGTTTGTAACGCCTAGTACGAGAAAGTTCTGATGCGAAATATTATTACACTGAGTACAAATGTGGTGCATTGTCCCTTTGGTGTATGAAGCAGATAAATGTCCTGAAAGTAGAACTTTATCAGGGCTTCAGAAAAGTTGAAAGTAACCGTGAATGGCGTACATAGACTATAGAAGTGTGTGTGTGTGTGTGTGAGAGGGATATATGGTGTGTGTACGCATGCATGAGTTGGTGCGTGCGCACACGAGTGAGAGTAGTGGAAGTGTGGGTGGGTGAGAGTGAGCAACCTAGTGGGTGTGATATATAATGTATTAAAAGTGCACTACCATTAATATCATCCTGACAATTGCCCTCTTTCTACAGAATTCATATTTATTGTATGGACATTATGTATACTTGTGAGCAGCACATTTTCATTCTCAAATGAAATACTGTAACCAAGGGTTCACGCATGTAATTGTGTCCAGTAAGTTTGCAGTTATAAACAATGTCACCTTATGTGCAGTGGTAGCAGGCAACATGTACAGACATGAAATTTCATAGGTGGCTATAAAAATGTTTCTTAAATCTTTCACCTCTACCTCCTGTTGCATGGCCTGCTGCAATATTTGAAACAACACATTGATTTTTCTTTAAACTTGTTTTCATGGTCAGGTAAGGAAAATTTGCCAGAATTACTAAGGCAAGGTTATATATATATATATATATATATATATATATATATATATATATATATATATATATATATATATATATATATATATATATATATATATATATATATATATATATATATATATATATATATATATACACACACACACACACACACGCGCACACACACACACACACACACAAACACACGTACGTGGTATGACAGCTGAAATGGTGGAAACAAACATGTATTTTTTTAAAGTCGGTCACATGAATGAGAACTCGTTGCTAAGAAACTGGCATTAATTCACATTCATGATATTTGTGTTAAGAGAATTGGGTTTATGCATAATGTGCATGTGTCCTGTCATCTTGAGGGCTGCGCAAATGTAAATTTTGTTTCACAAAATTTTGTGTTTGAAATTCGCAAGACTAAACAAAAATGAAAAGTCATTTCATGAGAGCTCAGCCTTGTCGAATGTTTAACAAAATTAACATTTTATCAAGCTTTTCACTATGAGTTGTCAAACACATACCGGCATATAACCAAATTAAATATAAAGTATTAATTCAAACTTGCATAGTACCATTAATAGTTTTACAGTACAACAATTCTTCCAAATATTTTTTAAGACCATACAAAAATTATTTAAGGAGATTGCGTAAGGTAGAAACAAATGCTGCAATGATATCCTTAAAATTAGAGATGGGTCAAATGTTCGAATTTCAAACTGAACCCGAACTTTAAGGTTGTGTTCGGGTTCGGTTCAAAATTTATTGCCATGTCAAAGATCCGTTCTAGTTCAGTTCGAAAATGTGCTAGAAAGGAACATCATTAATGAACTTTGAAACAAACTTAAGTATTTACTCATGTACAGCGTGACCTTTTTTTCCCCCAAAATAAAGGAAAACATTTCTGAGGAGTGGTAAAGTGGTAGTCGTTAATTATCCACTCCTAAACTGCTCCGAGATGTTTAAAGGGAAGTGTAGTGGAAGAGTCTACTGGATTGCTACTTAGGGGGAGAAGGGAAGATGCAGCGCATTTTTTTAGAGAAGGGTAGCGTCTCACATTCCACCAAAGCAAAACAAAAGGATTAGCATGCCACTGCCTAAAAGAAGCAAAAAAAGAATGCAGGCCGCCCACCTCACTTGTTGACACTCTTCTTTTAACAACTGTAAGGTTCAGTGACCCTACAGAATGCCACAATATTTTGGCTTTTAGCCCCATGAGTTATTTAATTAAAATATTTTCCATACAAATTGTTGGTGCAATTCTAGTAGAAAAAGGGTTTTTCCTGGAATTCGTTGCAAAAATCATGGTGTGCACTATACGGGAGTAAATATGGTACTTCACTTCAAAGAAGTTAAAAATAACAATGCAACACAACAAAAATTACTGAACAAGTCACATTTGATTATTATTTTTGTAGCAGTGATGACAGCATTATATCTTGAACTCTATATTATGTAAAACCAGGTGCTATTCTTTATTTAAATGATTTTATACAAAAAAAAGTGATTTTCTAGAGTTTTTGAGAAATTACATTTTCAATTAACATTTTTGTGTCGCTAATTTGTGGTTTTCACATACCATGTCTAAATTGACTAGAAAGATACATTTCCCAGTATTATGATAAATTATCATATCAACCAAATCTATAAAAACCAAAAGTTAAAATTTTGTACATTTTTTCCACTCTAGAAAAAATTTGACTACTACATTTTGGAACTAATAGTGGTGAAACTGTGTAGGCTGTGTGTATGCATGCATGCGCGTGCGTGTGCATGTGTGTGTGTGTATATATATATATATCCCCTCCCTCCCTCCCTCTGTGCACTGTGCAATCATTCATGTCATCACTTGGTTTACACAAACTGTTGGTCATTGTTTCATAAATGAAATAGGCCTTGTGTATTTTCATTTAATTTAGATTTTTCAGTTTTGTGTTTTAACTTAAATTTTGATGTCATGTGGCATAGCAACTTGCATTTCAGTTTTAGGCAGCATATAAATGTGGCATTTCGATGTTATTTCGGTTTTATCGCTCTTTATCAGATTGGCTAGGCTAGGCTTTGCTCTATTCATTGATGTACATTGAGATAGTTTTTCTGTATGTTAGTCCATATTGTTCGTACCACTAGTTTGTGTTTCTTAACTATCATAGTGTAGCGTCTCTTAGCAGTGAAAATTGTGTAATTGTATACTGTAATCAGTGAAGAATATCAGTAGTCTTAATGTAAGAGTGTTGATAAATGAGATTGAACTTTATCTAGTGTTGTGGAAGGAATATTTTGGAAGAATGAAACTTGTGAAAAGTACCTATAGGTCATCATCATCCTCATCATCATCATCATGAATGGCATTTGGAAATATTGTTACAACTTTGTCATGCATCATTATTTTGTGTAAGGACAAACCACAAACATTTTTTCCTTCCTTCTTTCTTTCAACGGCCCACTGATGCGTCGGATACATGGATGTACAGTTCAAAACATAATTGGCGAGAAATATGTTTGCTCGTGTGACTTGAGTGTCAAATTGTCTTGTGCAAACCATCTCATGGATGGAAAATGTATAGTGCCATAATATTGAAATTTGAAGGAAAGTAACATTAATCACTCTAGAAATGCTTGCAGCAGTGTGATGGAAATTGACTAAAACATGTCAATTAAATACATAAATTTAAGAAAGTATGGTGTATTGTAACCTATGGTGTAAATACAATAGTTAATAAACTGTGTACACAAGTAGTAATATTGGTGTTTTTACCACATTTCTTTTTTCATCAGTCTGATTCTTTTCGCAGCCATAATTACATTTATCTCTGTTGCTATGTGTATCTGGGAAATTACGATTACTTGGAAAAGTCAGAACAGTCTTGCAAAAGGAATGAAAAATATTTTACAAGATATAAACATTAACAAGATCTAACATTAATTTCATTTCACTTCAATAAATTAAAACATTAAATTAGTGAAAGCTGTAGGAATTCAAGATTGGCTGCTGGGCATGGTGGCTGCTGGAACTATCAAGATCAAATTTTGTTTAAGTAACTGCAAACACAAATACATTCTTTTGAACAAAAAGAAAGGCAGCATTAACTTACAAAAATTACACATTGAATTTAAAGCGTCTCCAAATGTAGGTGGCTGGGCACTCTTTAATCACAGAGCACTAAGGGGAAGCAAATGGGAGATAAAAATACCCATATTTACTTTAAACTCTGCTTTCTGGGGATCACATCACTTGACCATATACACCACAGACACGCTGGTTCTCTCTTGGCGAGGTGGGTCATTCGATTCATTAAACGGGTCACTTAACCCACAGTTTAACAGTCTTGCCTGGCTCGATTCCTTGTGTGAAAATCCAGTATATCGACACTGCCAGAAGTCGAACCTGGTTTGCTTTGGGGGAAGGAAAGCACTCTACCCACTGCACCACTATGGCCCCTTTAAACCATCACGATCCTCAGTGGCTCGATATTCAAAAGTATTTTCACTGTTCCACACCAGCGCAATAACTCCGACCTAAAAAAAAAAGAAAAAAACAGCATCGCCAGCGCAACCAACTGCTGAGCCAGCGAAACCCTAGTTGTTGACCTGGAGACTGGCCAGTTCTCCTATCCACACATTTTGCAACCAGCAGCCTTTGATCGCTGGTAAAAACTGCCTATTTACTGAAGTAGTACACTGAACTCAAGAATGAAGGTGCACTTCTGTGAAAATGTTAGCACAGAACAATAGACTGTTTATAGTAAAGAGAGCACTTTTTAAGGTGTTGGTAAATTTTTCCTTTCAGCCAATTTATTTCCATCACTTGTTAATACATACTAATATTGCCATATGACTAATAAACACTGTGTAGCTGTAGGCTGTACATTATACTGCTCTCAAAGGTTATGGCCTGATACCGCAAGAAAATATATGTATTGGTGTGACGCGTGACTGGCTCGGGAACTGTCTATGCCAATGCCATGGTCTGTACTAGTTTTAGTGTGCAGGACAGTCACATAGGGTTAAAGTTTGCGTTATCTCAATGGTGGCCGGGGCCCAACTGGTGTACAAGGTTGGCCAGGTAGCGGCTACTGGACGCGCTAGTGGAGACGGATGTTCCCCAGGTGCTGTGTCGGCTGAAAGAGTAGGAGTTGGTTCCTCTGCAGCCCTTAAACCAAGGGCAAGCAATGCCCAATGGAATTTCCTCCCCTCGGCAGATGGTGACGACCACTGGATGTAGGGCACCAAGTGTCTTCGTACAGGCTGAAAATAGAGAAGGGGAGGGAGCTGGGACGCGAGGCACCTCCAACTGGCGGGCAGCAAGAGATCGTTCCCAGGGGTTAACGTGGCAGATTAGTTTATTGGACGGGGTGCAGCACCCAGGTAGTCTTGTAGGCGGCTGTGGCCATTTTCTCCGGCAAAACCCTTTCCACCCGTTTTGGTGTAAGGCATGGAGGGGTGCTACAATTGGCCTCGCAAGAGGGGAGCAGGCAACAATTGGTCCCTAGCTAAGAGTATTATTGGTGCAACTGTCGCAGGGCTGATGCAGAGCCATACCCAGACTTGCCAACTTTTAAAGTTTTCAATCAGTACAATGGATAAAAACTATTAAAACACACGTAAACTGCCCAGCAATTTAACATACACTAATTTTCTTATCATTCGCTTGTAATTTAAAGTAATAAAATTCCCATTATTTCACAATGAAAATTTAATATAATCTAACATTTGTTCAGTGTTTTAGGCCAGAAACTATGATTTCTCCTAGACAAGACTTATACATCAACAAAATGTGTTTGCTTAGTATGACATGCAAAGCAAAAATATACTTATTCCTTGCCTTGGGTGAACTATACATTAATTTAAGATAACTTCCATGCCATACAAGTATAGAGAATTCACTTTCTAGCATTTATTTTTTTCTGGATTAAGTCGGATAGAGGAAATGTGAAAATTATTTATCGCCGGATGAAAAACAACAGTACCAATTCTACCGCTACCTGAAGTAAGATTTAATATTTTGTTTGTGGTTTTGTATTTGTCGTTTTCACGTATCGTACACACACAAAACATGTAAAATAAATATGAAATACTGGTTGTGAACACAAATGGCACGTAAAAACTTGAAATATGTACTTGCACTCAGAATACCGAACACAAGATCACTAAATTTTGAGTTTTAGAAATGTAGCACGGTCGCAATGTATCTTTGTTAAACAGCTGCTCTGTCTATGAAGAAAACGAGTGTAAAAAATTCTGTGATCAATGTAGGTTACCATTCCAAACTACCTTGTTTCTGTTATGGCTAAGTCATCTGTTAGGCCTCCATTAATTTTATTGCCAGTGAATAGGATGGAGATGGGAGACTTTAGTGTAACGTCTTTCATGAAACGTCGTCGTTTTGCACCACATTGTTTGAATGGAAGAGTCGAAAATTTGCGTTATTTTGTCAATTTTATTTTATTTGGTCGGCACCAACTGTGATGTCGACAGTCACTTGTTTAGCACTCACGGCAATGCATTATTTCATTAAAAGTGAAATATATTATTATCTAAATTTAATGCTTAAAACTGACGTAATATTTCTACAATTATCACTGTAACGCAAAGAATACGTTATTGCATAATTTTTATTCTTATTAATGACAATTTTTAAAAATGTAGTTGCGGAATATATAAACAAAGCACAACACTCATTTGCTTTTTAAAACATGCCTTGTGTATTTTATGTGCAATTAGGTCTAGGCCTATTTGTTTTTTACAAATCATTTTATTTACGTATTCACATGTTTTTAAAGTAAAAACAAACATGGCACTGATTTTGTCATTTTGTATTTTTGCGCACATCCACTGAATACAAAATAAGAAATACCAATTACCAAATACGTCACTGCTTCAAATTATCATATAACCTGTCAAGTTTTAACCTTACCTATAGAAAATGCTATAAATAAGTAGTTACAATTTGAATATTAAACACGCTTGAGACATCAATATTTTTGGCGAAGTTAGTTTTCCATGCAATAAATGTTTTAGGCCTACTTTTACACTGCAAAACAGAGCTGAAATAATGGTTTTCTAGGCCACATACATTCGAACATTTTAATATCCGTTTCAAAATTCATTATTTACAATACACACTGACTGTTTGTAATTTCTATTTGCAACTCCTGAATACATGTTGTTCTGTTAAAATTCTTATTACACGTTTCTCTGTCATCGCTGTAACTTAATTAGCTGATTCATTAAATAAATAGGACATTTCACCGGCTTTCTGAAATTAGTAAACTCAACTACAGAATGAAAACACTGTTTCTTCGAGACAATTGTGAAAATGGCGGACAAAGCCATTCACGTGTCGATAATATAACATTTCACGCATCGAACAAATGTATCAATATGCACGACGCAATACTCAATACTTTCGATACTTCCCTATATTGAGGTATCGAAGAATCAAATGTACCGTCTTTAGTAAATATTCATTCACAAAAATTATTTTGTGTGTTGGAATTCGTAAAAAAAAATCAAGACTTTTCCATAAAATCGTAAAAAAGGTATGATTTCCGTACATTTGACGGAAAAATCGTAAAGTTGGCAAGTCTGCATACCCTTTCCCAAACCATCGACACAAATTGCACAGTGGTTGGAGGATGGTTTATCCTCTGAGTAGACCAACAACAACTGCGGGTGTGGGCCCAAAGGCGGTCAGACCTCCAGAACCAGTCCGACACCTCCTCCGGCAACTCAGCGGTGTGGTGGATGGAGTACAAACTGGCCTGGCTGTCTAACCTACTTATGGGTTGTCTTGCTAGTGGTTATGGCTCTGTCTTTCGGTACACCAGGGTGCACCGAATGGGTGGCCGTCGATTGCGTGTGTGCTACTGATGTACGAGTCCCTAAGGGGGAGCTCATAATCCTACAGTAAGCTGAAAAATCAGGTGGTCAGAACCTGGTCTCCTGCTCAAATCTGTTGGACGTAATGTCTACGTGGGATCACACAGGCACCTAAGGAAAGGCAAGTCAGTGGGTGACAATGTGTATTTTATTCCTAAAAGGCATAGACGCGGCAGCCCGCACTACCACCTAAACTACTCCGAGCTGACCGGAAGTGTAAACTATGTAAATCCAGGTGAAGGAAACCTGGTTCTAAAGGTTCGACTAGGTAGCTGTTAACTTTCCCTATCCATTCTGTGCCGTTTCCCGAAACGACTTACAGAAAAAAAAGAGGGGGGGGGGGGGATGGTTCCAGAAGGGTTGTGGGAGTTGCCGTTACCAGGGTTAAGAGCAAGGGGCGTTGTGACGACTTCTTCGAGGTCTGGAGGGGAGATCCTCTGGAAGGCGATGGCGATGGAGCTGAAGAGCTTCTAGATTGTCTGGAAGACATAGAGTGATCAGATAACTCCAGCACACAAAGTGGTGGTACAAGTTGCCTGGGCTGTGTGTCTCTCAGAAGAGCAGACAACTGGCGGTTTTTGGCTCCACGCAGATGTAAATACCAGCCAGCTCACCTCACCGAGGCTGCAGGGCGGGAGTTAAGACATCACTGGAGACGGAGCCAAGTGTTGTCTGCTGCGATGTCGGCTGGTGGCTGGAGCGTGACGAATACACTAATAAAATTCCCCAATCAAATTGTCCTACAGGACCACGTACTTACTTAAAAAAAAAACCACATAAGACCCTCAAACAACACAAAGCATTGGAATTATTTACAACACTCAAATTTGACTCTCTGATCAGAGTCATTTATCTTGTTATTTACACTTCAGGCACTGGCTTGTTGCCATCTGCTTCTCAGTTTAGGAAGTCTCTTACATTTTTCTTTTATTTTTTTTTACACTGGAACTGGAACTTTGATTGTGTCTGCATTATTATTTACACATGTGAAACATCACTTAACATTGCCCTTGGGTTCCATGAAAACTGTGGGTTTGTCACTGTTGAATATTTAATGTGATGTTTATTTCTTTCACTGGTTCATGGGATTATTTACTTAAGCATGCAGTTATTGACTGCTGCAGTGATAACAGTCTATCTGTACAAATTCTAGGCAACTATTTACGGTCGCTAGTGTCTATGTTACATAACTGGTTCAACTAAATACCGCAATTTACGGCTGCTTCACTTGGTCTGTCTTTTACACTCTTACTACATCAGCAATTTAAGGCTGGCAATACAAGTTCACTGGAGCACTGTTACTGACTGGGGTTGCGTTTGAGTCTTCAGTGGCTGGCCTCTCTTCCGCAAAGCCACGTGGACAGAGTACGGCCACATGAACCTGGTGGTGGGTCTCCATGGCAACTGCCTGTACAGGACAGAGCCGCAACAAGCACAAGCGGGCTGTTCTCATCTCGCCTGACAGGTGGATGCTTGGTCCTCATCCCCGGCAGTGGCCTGCTGGAGGCTTCCAGGCACTGGGGGATGATTATCAGTCCTCTCCTCCTGGAGGGGTTGCTACTGTGTGACCGGGAGAGGTAGAGGCTCAACGTGCCCTGTCTCCTTTCCGGCTGGGCTGCTGGGCTCCCTCTCATTCCGGAAAATGAACCGCTGACACCTCCAGCCATAACAACTGTGAAGGAGTAGTCGACTGCTTTAGGGCCTGATCTGCTGGTCCCTTTTATACCAAATTTCAGGGCTTGTAGGGCCTCAAAAGTGTGAGGGGGAAGCTACCCTCCCTTCTCGGGGGTTGAAAATTCTTTCTTCGATTTTCTTATCTCCTGGAATGGAGGCTGTGGTGCTCCAGTAGAATGTGTGCTGCCCTCCAGTGGAAAGCTGTGGAACTGGTGCAACCTTCCTGGAGGGTGCCAGAGGTTCGGTAGTCAGTGAAAACTTTGGAGAGGGGTGTTGTGACAGCTTCTGGGCGAGTTTTGGTGAACAGTACAATCTTGGCGCACGTGTCTGTAGCAGCATTTGAGCTGCGCCAAAGTACCGTGAAGGCACATGACCTGCTTCAAGTCATGTTGTTTAAGTAGCTTGACTTGCTCCAAGATGGGGCAAAGTTGTTCAGCATAGTGTGCTTCCTAGAAGCGCAGAAATGCATCGTGTGTCAAAATTGTCTTGTAGAATAGACCTTGTAGAAATGTCTTGTAGAAATGTAAATTTTATATATGTGTTTAAAATGAAATAAGAATTTAATTCACCAAATTTATTTTTAAAACAGCAACATAAGATGTTAAAATGAAAGTCATCATTAGTCTTACTTGTGAAGTCATTGAAGTTTCTATCACAATGCTTAGAATACTGTTTTGTTTAGAACTGATATAATACAGATATCTCATATTAAATATCGGCTGATATTAAGGTATTGGAACCCCCATCCTGGCGCGTGACAGGCTAGGTTAATAGAGTTAGCTAGGTGACGAGAGGCGAGGAGTGTTGGCTAGTACTCACTTGCTCCTACTTCTTGGTGGTGTTGTTGGTCCAGTTGTAATGAGCCTGGCCCACACCGTGGCTGCAGTTTCACAGGTGAGATTCCTTTGCCAAGAAGTGGATGTTATCCCAATTGAACCTCACTTCCGTACTGGTCAACAATCCTCTTACCACAGGATGGTTAGCTGGGTTGCGTATCCTCCAGGTGAGAAGGAATTGCCCATTGTTCCTGCTGTCTGTAGAGTAGGCAGGGTGTTGCTCATGTCTGTAGTGGTGGAAGAGGTACGCTAGGCGATGAGTCGTAATCGTATTAGATTACTTGTATAAGCAATATGCGTCGTCGCCCCCCCCCCCCCTCCCCAATGTGATGAAGACTCATCGTGGTAAGGTGGTGTAGAGAGGCAGGCTCCCTCTCTGGAAGGTCTAGGTAGACATTGGTAGACGTGTTTAGGCCGGTAAAACAAGAATTTTTTTTTTCGGTAGACAGGTAGGCAGGACCCATAATGTTGAGGTGCTTGACCGCTGCAGCAACGCGTGTTCTGTGCGCTTCTGGGCGGCCGGCCAGTGAAGCGAAACGTGTGAGACATGGAGTGGTGTCGGCCGGCCAGCGACCTTGATCCTTTCTGTCTCTTACGGGCGGGCATCCTTCTCTGCCCCTTGTCCTGGTTATCTGGCTTTACTGATGCTGCGAGAGTGTGTATTGCCCTAGTCTGCAAAGATTATTGGGTTAGGAAGCTGCGTGTCGGATGTCCCACCGGCGTACATTTCATATGCGTGCCATTGACAAAAACCAGCATAACGCTGGTGGATATTACAAGGGAATTGTACATAAAAATCTGAAAGAAAAATTATATGAAACAATGGCACATCAAAATGAGGGGGTTTAAAGTAAAAATAATTATAATATGTACATGCCTTACTCGCGAAAGAAAGGGAAATGCCACTACTATCCTGGAGCTTGTTGCAGTGAGTTAAGAATGAAAAAGGAAAATCTTTCCAGGAAATCTTTGCGTCCATCAGCAAGCTAAATTGTTGTGTGTGACAGATTGCAAGGTCGCCAACCATACGCCCTTCAATACCTGGGTTGACCAGCTAAACGAATACACAGCAAGTACACTACATGCATGATTAACGCAGCAAATGGGGCGCACTTTGGTCACTGGATACAATACACAAAAACACTGAAAATGGACGGTAAAGTATCTTGCACCATATTTGGGGAGCTTTAACACTCAAGAGTGTTTACTATGATATTGCAAACAAAAACACATACAAGTATAAGCATATACATTAAAATACCCTCCTACAAAATGTCATTCTTTCTTGTAGGCGATCTTCACATATACCCTTTCAAAACTTTTTATGGTATTTGTGTGCCTACACATCAATTCAGATTTAATGCTGAAAAGCATTTTAAAAAACTAACCAAACTATCCCTTGCGGGATTCCATCTTATATCATAGGGCTAACAGCTAATATGTACACTGTGTATCTTCGTTGGAATGTTTAAGGTAAGTTCCTGAGGAATACTCATTTTTGTAAATGCTGAAAACACATTCTTACACGATGGCATTCTTCATGGATGCGGTCTTCACATTAACATTTTCAAAATGTATTGCAACATTTATAGATTTACCTAAACATCAAGTCTCATTTACTGAAACACGAATCGTGAGGTGTAATATGTCTACCGAAAGTTATTGATGTACAGCTTTTGATGGCTGAAAAAAAAAAAATTAATTAGCATACGGTTGAGTGACTAATTACTGGTTAATTTTCACCACTGGTTCTTTATATTTTAACTGTACTGAATACTATTGAATTTTAATTTAGCCTAAATGTGATTGTTCTGCTTATGTCACTGTCTTTGGCTTGCACCTGACCGGTCTATAACGAGTCCATTTGCCACGTGCACGTAGTAGCAGTTTACGGCTACTACATTGTTTTTAAACTCCATGCACTTACTGATGATCGGTTTCACCTTCAACGGGCCTCCCCTTTGGACGAAGGGCAGCATGCATAGGGTATGGCCACATATACCTGGTTGTGGGTCTCCATGGTGATTCCCGGTACTGCCAGGCATGTAGGCGGCCTTGGCAGTACGTGAGGGCATCAAGATTCATGAAGCAGCCTGGGGCATTGGGGCGTCTGCTTCTGCCGCAACAATGTGGGAGGGCACTCGTTTAAGGGACATTGAGGCAGTACGGGGGAGTGTCAAGCCTTCCACCCTGACTGCACGTGTTCCTACCCGTAGGGCATGATGTTTCTCTGACAGGGCAGTGCGGAGGAGAAAGATCTCCACCCCGACTGCGAGCAGCACAGCTCGTCGTGGTACCAGGTTGTGGGCGGCATCGACGGTCTGTGGCCAGGTCCTGGGGCGAGGCAGTGGAAAGGAGATTCACGTCGAACTCCACTGCAGGTGATGTGCCTGTTGAGGAGTAGTGGGTGGCATCGACGTTCTCGATGAAAGCGGCCTCTCGCGTAGCGAGATGGCGAGGCGGAGCACTTCCAATGTGGCAGCTTGACGTCCGGGTCTGTGGGTATTCCTGCGTCGCAGGACCTGGGCATGGAGCACATCTGTTGCAGCTCGATGCCCTGGATAGCAGAGTTTCCTGTGTAACAGGAGGTTGGGACAGAGCACTCTTGTCACAGTTCGACATCCAGGATGGCGGGAGTTCCTGCATGGCAGGATCTTTAGACGGAACACTTCTGGTGTGGCAGCTCGATGTCTTGATAGGCAGGTGTTCTTGGGCGGCAGGTTCTTCATTGTCAGAGCCAAAGGTTGACTTCGTTGAAACAGGTACGGCCTTGACTTCTGGCTTCAGAGTTGTACTAGGTGCGTGACGTAGGCGCTGGTACAATTCCTACCCCTCTTGACGAAGGAACCTCTGATTGTTCGCTAATTCGGCTTGATCGGCTGATGTCTGACAGGGTTCTTGGACGTGTGGACTTCGCCATGGCACATCGGAGCAACCAGAAGGTGCTGTGCTGTGTTTGTCTGCAATTTTCTCAGCACAGTTGCGTGGCGTAGAGGGCATTTATCTGATGAAAAATGCACCTTGGTGTCATTCTTCCTCGGGCTTCCATGGGGCGATGTAACTGGGAGACCTGTTAACGATGAGCGGAGTCTGCTCAGGTCTTGGCATGGATCCCAGTTCGGTATCGAGAGCATCCCTCTTGGGTGGGGGTTCGTCTTCATCTTTGGACTGGCCAGGAAAATCTCCTTCGGCGTCTTCGTCCCCAAGTGTCGGCAAGTTCCCTGGGTAGGGTCATATCTGGCCTCAGGTAGCCTTTCATATTCGTCCTCGTATATCTTCGGCCCAGTAGACATCTCATTTGCCTGCTATACGGTATGGTCCCTCCCACTTGTCAGTAAGGCCAGCACTGCATTAATTGCTGGCTTTGCTCAAAGGGTGACTTTGCAGGACAGCTTCCCCTAGGTTAAATTCTCTTACCCCAGTTTTAGGTTCTAGGTATTTCTTGAGAATGTATGCAGTTTGGGCTCGCTGAGTGTGTGTGGTGCGGGCCAAGGCTGCTATCCGGAGGTCCTCGGGTTGAGGCGTGTCTATTGGCTCGCTTTCCTACTGCGAATCGCCTGGTTGGCGTAATGTTTGTCCCAGGAGTAGGACGCTCGGACTGGCATCGATGGCTTCATTAGTGCGACGTTGAAGGGCAAACAGTATGGTGGGGATGTTTTTATCCTAATGTTTGTGATAGTTACCTACACTGATACGGAGGCACTTCTTGATCTCCTGGTTCCTCCGTTCGGTGGGGATGGTTTGGGGATGGTAAGGGGAGTAGTTCAGGTTTCTTCCCCCCACTCCTGAAATGTGGTTTGCCATTGATGGCTCGTAAACTGTCTCTCATAGTCAGTCAGTATGGCTTTTAGATATCCCCATCGTGAGAAAATCTCCATCTCTATTTCCCACACGATTGGGGTGGTTTCTTAGCTGGGTAGAGGAAATGCCTCTACCCATCTTGAAAATTGATCGGTTACCTCGAGCAGGTAGGGAGGAGTTCCCCTTAGTGCTCCATGGATACGGGCCCATCAGATCGGCGGCGATGTGGGTCTCAGTGGTTTTGTGGTGGGAGGGGTAACCGGGTAGGCTTTGCCACGGCAGCATGTGATGCAGTCGCTAACGTACTGTCGGACGTTGCAGCTTATCCCATTCCAATTATAATGGGTTTTAATGTCCAGTAATGTTTCCCTAGTACTCAGATGACCAGTTTGGAGATGATTGTGGTGGAACCCAGATTTTCCAAGGCGTAACAGGCTGTCCGCTACTTATCCAAACGATGTCATCCTGTAGTTCAAATCGCTGGGGCTGCTCCCGTAGTAGGCGTCGGATGTCGGGGTCCTCCTGCTGGCTTAAGATTATTTGTTGGCAGGTTTTGCAAATGAAGAAGACAGATTTGTTCTCCAGACTTCTTTCTACATGAGAAAGGGGGGTGGGGTGGGGGCATTTTCTCCTCCTCTTCCTCCTCAGCTTTCTCCTCGGTTGTTGGGAAACGTGACAGAGTGTCTGGCAGGTCGTTCTCCTTCCCTGGGCAATGCTGTACCACGAAGTCGAACTCAATAAGGAACGTGTCCCACCGGCCAAGCTTGACCTTCGAATTCCGGGACTCCTGTAGCCATTGGAGGGCTTTGGAATTGTTCCGTAGAATGAAGTTTTGACCTTCGAGATAATACCTGTATTTCTTCACGGCCCATATAACGGCCAGACACTCTTGCTGATTAAAGTGGTAGCGCTGCCTGTTTCGTTTAAGCAGGTAGATGAATGCACTATCACATATGGAAGTCCTTTTATGTCTTGCTGGTACAATTCTGCACCCAAGCCGTTTTGACACGCGTTCGTTTGCTGTATTGGGGGTTGTCCCCTTTTGGTCGATAAGAGCTAGTGGATGTTCTTGAAGCTATTCTTTAAGTAGGAAAACGCTTGTCGTTGTTCCAGATCCCATCGCCAACGTAAGTCCTTCTTGAGGAGTGGATGTAGTAGTGCCATATATGTTGCAATATTTGGAATGAAGTCTCGTAGCCAATTAGACAGACCCAGGTACCGTCGTAGTTGTCGCTTCAGCTAACATTAATCGTAGAAATGTCGCTGGGGTGATTTTCAAACCGAAAGGCATGACTCGAAATTGGAGGGTTTCACCCTCTGGTATTGTAAAGGCCATATATTTGCGACTGTCCAGGTGGACCGCAATCTGCCAATAGCCAGACTCCATGTTGAGAGTACTGAATATTTTGGGCCTGCCAATGTCTCGTAGTGTATGAGACAAGTCTATAGCTGGACGAGCGATCAGATGGGTAACTTCATTCAATGAGTCATAGTTTAAGTAAATTCACAATTTCTTGTCTTTTTTTGGCCCAAGGACCACGTGTGAGTTATATGGGGAATTCGATGACTATACAACTCTCTGGTCCTCCATATCGTTAACCTGCTCCATGATGAGGTCACTGCGACGGGCTGACACTCGGTATGGATGGTTGTAGACTGGTACATCAGTGGTAAGCCATATTTCATGCTGTATAGAACGTGTCTGTCGTAGCAGTCCTCCTTGTCTGAATGCCTGGGTACACTCATCTAGTATGGCCTTATTTTGGGAAAATTCTGGTTCGTTGAGTTTGTTGTTAATGCTCATCCGGTCGATGGGCATTAGCGGGATGTCATCTGGTTTTTTATCACAGTTTACAGTAATTCAGTGGGTTTCTCCCAGATAGGCTCTTCGTTGTCCGTGATCTAAAATGCATTGATTGTGGATGAGCCAAGGGCTCCCTAGTATCATTGAGTCAGACATGGTTGGTGACACAATGAATTCTGTCAGTGTTACAATACTTTGAATGTTTATGTTCAGAATAATGAGGCTTGTTACATCCGGGGTGGATTCAGGTTGCGCCATTCTTACTATTTTAGTTTGTGGTCTTAGTTCGGCGAGCTGGTCTGATGTTAACGAATTCTTTCTGATAAAATTTCTGGTGGCGGTAGAGTCAAGTAGGGTGAGTACCCTATTATTATTTACCTCCACATCTATGTGGAGGGGCTACGGGAATCGGTACCTCCTCAATCCCTGGACAATGGGCCCTTGTACACCGGGGATGGTGGCCCGCTTTGTACCCCGGCGCTGGCGTTTCCCTGCTTGGTTCCGGGGGTTGGATTTCCAGCTGGTCGAGTTGAGTTATTTGACATTTCGTCAGTTTCGGTTGGTGGGACGGCAGCTCCTTTTGGTTTCCGAGGGCAGTCCTTGTTCCAGTGGTTTTCTGAATAGAACCAACATTTGGGTACAAATGCTGTGCGAGAGGTTGCTGTAGGTATGCCTTTAGGAGATACAACAGGGAGTACTCGTACCTCTGGGGCTTTGGTGGATACTGGTTTTTTAAGACTTGCCTGTACTGCAAACTTTTACTCAGCTTCTCGGGCTTGATTAACTAATTTATCCAAGGTCGTGGGTCTTGCTGTCAAGAGTACGTTCCGGAGATTTGGTAGTAACATTCGACCGATGGAACGAATGGTGGTAACCTCATCAATGCCAGGAAACACGTGTCGAAACATTTGTTCTTTTCTTCGTATGTAGAATTCTGCTTTTTCGTCGAGTATCTGGGTGTAGCTATAAAACTGTGTCATTAGCCTAGCCAAAATCTCCTCGCCCGTGAATTCAGCTGCTATCTGGTTACTGAACTGATTCCAGTCCATTGAATTTTCCATATCTTTGCCACCATGTGAGGGGAAGTCTCTTCAGATGCGGTTGGACCCAGTCAACTCATTGATTCGGTACCAGGTCCGTTTCTTTTAACTCTTTTTCGCATTCCTGCATAAATGCAACTGGGTCTACGTGTGGGCAACCTGCAAAGTCAGTTATTTGTATATCATCATTCCTACCGGTAGCTGGATGACCAGGTGCTGTTCCAGATTGGATATATATCTGGGAAGGCTTAAATCTGCAGGAATGAGAGATGTGTCTCCTTCAGCACCTCTTGCATTGGTAGGCCATCCAGGGCATGGGTACTCATTCGTCCGGCCACCCTATGGATAGGTGGTGATGAAAGTTCACTGCACGTTGTGCACCTTATGCGGTTTATGCCTCGCCCGGGGCATGTTATTTCATTACAGAAACTTGTTGGCTGTTGCCGGCAAACAGTACAGCGGTACTCTAAACCGTCTATCGCTCTGGTCTCTTCAGGCCAGCCTATGCAGGCATAATGAAAGTGTTTATTGCAGTAGGTGCATTCTATCTTTAGTGTTCCATGGCCTGGGTAGTCGGCATGGCTACACTGTACGCTGAATACGTCGAGTTTGTTATCAGATTTCTCGCCAGTGGCGGCGTTGGCTTCAGTGTCTGTCATGGAAGAGGTTAAGGGCACCTAAGGGCACCACGGGGTGTTTTGAGGACTCCCCGAAGTCTGCTTGACTGATCATTTCGACCCTTAGCTCCCAGGTTATGGTTGGTCTAGTTTGTGCCGTTTACTGCATACAGCATTTCATCTGATGCCCCATGTTGAGCGCCAGAAATTCTCTTGACACGTGACCGGCTAGGTTAATAGTCACGACAGTCAAGGATTCTGTCCACTAAACCAAAAGCAGGACGATTGAGTTAGCTAGGTGACGAGAGGCGAGGAGTGTTGGCTAGTACTCACTTGCTCCTACTTCTTGGTGGTGTTGTTGGTCCAGTTGTAATGAGCCTGGCCCACATTGTGGCTGCAGTTCCACAGGTGAGATTCGTTTGTCCAGAAGTGGATGTTATCCCAACCGAACCTCACTTCTATACTGGTCAACAATCCTCTTACCACAGGATGGCACGACTGGTGAATGTGTATGCATGGAGAAACAAATAATACCACAACCGGAGCAGTCGATACTGACTTGCGCCTGAGTAAGGCGGTGCGGTTCCGTTCCGCCTGCCTTCCCAGTGTAGGCGGAGGAAGTGAACTAAACTGTCTGGTGGCAAGAAGCGCTACGTGTCGCTTACTATGCCTGCAGCCGTGCTTTTGGCTGAAAGGCATTAAGTCTCCACTCACAGGTTACTGGGTACACCTTGACTCGAATACTGAACACAAGTTGTAGTGTAAGTCCGGTTTTGGCTTGCTGACCAGGCTCTGTAAAGTCTCCACAGATCCTCCACGCTATGCCGGCTGACCAGACACGTGTAGCTGTTTGGGTCACCAATGCCACCACTAGATGTGCGTCTACACAGGAATGGATGGCATGTCTCAAGCCACGGTATATCCCAGCACTGGAAGCAGTGCTGTGAGATAAGTTAATAACTTGGGACTGTCGCCCCTTTCTGGGTAAAGGTGTTGCTAGTGGTCGTGGCTCCTCTGTTCCTCTCCACTGGCACTGGAAGCAATACTGTGGTAGTTTGGCAAGCAACAGATGGCCGTCTAATGGGTGTGTGAAAATATGACGGACCCCTGAAGGGCGCCCGTGGCTGAAGTTAATTCGGTAGTTATAAATTCCCCGGTCCTCGTCAAAGGTGTACGTAGCAACCTGTATCTAGCGGGTAAACAGACAGATACTCTAATAAGGAAAAGCTGAGATGTAGGAAACAACTGTATGTTTATTGAAATCTCAATAAACATGCAACACGTGCTACCCCCTACCAAGCAATTGAGTGCTGAAGGTTACTATGCTGGCAAGGTGTAGGCGACCTGGGAGACAAAGTGAATTTAACATGTTTGTAAGCATGTTCGCTGGTTGTGAGGTTGACTGGTTGTCGACGGTGAAGTAGCCACAGGGGGCGTACTCAATGCTTCGAAGATCTCAGGGGGTCCCAGCACTGGCAGCAGTGCTGTGGGATAACGCAAGAGATGGGACAAGAATGACTGCTCATGACCAGTAACGTCCGGACTTTTATAGTGGAAGCTTGTAGGCTGCCGTCGCAGGGTGCGGGGGAGGCATGACGTCCTCCTGCCCTGGTTGGCGTGGGAATACTCAGGTCAGCGATTCTGCTTCGTGCCTCGTCCGAGGCGCTCGGCCTTGCCCGAGGTATGGACAACTTGTAGGTTCCAAGCACGGTGTAGGGGGGGAAGGGGGTGTACCTGCCAGGTTGCATATCCTCCAGGTGAAAAGGAATTGCTCATAGTTCCTGCTGCCTGTAGGGTAGGCAGCATGTTGCTCACGTTTGTAGTGGTGGAAGACATACTCTAGGCGATGAGTAGTAATTGTATTAGATTAGTTGTATAAGCGGCACGCGTCAATCCATGCAGATTTTCATTTTAGCCAATATTGAGACCAATACTGACGTTATTTACCACCAATCCCAGCCCCAATAAATTTCAATAAACCTAATACACAGTAAGTAGCAATACGTATAAATATGAGCGGAATAAAAGTTACGGGAGGCTTATTTTAGTGCATGTTCACAGCTATATTTTAAGTTTCTAGAACAAAAAACGAGCGACACGAGTTGCGTGCTTGATTTTAATGGTTCTTTTTCGTTGGACTGTCTATTCCTTCAGTATTCGAACTGAGGCCGTACTTTTAAATAAATAACCCAACACATATCAATAACAAAAAGTTAAATACTACAGTTCGTTACCCTGAAGTTGTTTCAGCGTTTAACTGTTTAACATACTTGCGGCAAAATATTAAAGTACATTACGTGTAATGTGCTATGTCATGGAAAACAAATACGTTAATGTAACGTAACCGTAAGACCTGTTGTCAATTCAGACATTTTTAAAACGTCATAAAGCTGTCCTAAAACCTAAATAATGTTGGAGGCCTAAACTGTGAATATTCGTATGGAATGGTTTTTGGAATATGACAGAATTCTTTGAAAAGCTGTAAACAGTAAACAACACATTTGACAGGTATAAAAGTAGAAGTCACATTTCAATGTTTATTTTTAGGTGTAGCAAAAGTATACGAACACATGTACACACACAATGGCATGTAAACATTGATTTTGACAGATGGTACATGGCAGTCATATGGCAATGTTTGTTTACATTTGGCGGAAGGATACAAAATGGGCCTGCAAGTAGATATTTAGTAGGGCTCCGAGAAAGTTGCTTCCAATGGGGAACGGACTATATATATATATATTAATAATTTTTAATTTTCTGAATACAAACAAAGTTGAATTATGCTGAGAATTGTGGTACACAACTTTGTATAATTAATATTTTTTATTTGACAAGTTTAAAACATAAATTGTTTATGTTACCCTGACCTTATATTAAAAATATATTACTAAAGTATTTTTTGAGTGCTGCTTTTATTTTCAGATTATGAAGAATTTTTGTGAAATTAATTTATCTATTGTTTTGTATGTTCACTTAAAGCATCAAATAGTACATAGTGTGACAGACTTTAACACAGATTTCCAAAATACTTTTAGTGCTAGTAGAAGTCTTTCAGTTCATTACTCGTAAGTCCATTGTATCAGTATTGGTAAATATCTGTATCGGCTCAGCACTAGTTTTGTTTACAGAAACATAATACTTATGCACATGTTGTAGCATTCCAGCAGAAATTTCAGAACATGCAGCTATCTTCTATTGTAGTCGTTATGTCCTTGCAGACAGTGTCTTTTAGCGTTCCTCATAAACAAAAATCTAAAGGGGTCAGGTCTGGTGAATGGGCAGGCCAATGTACAGGTCACCCTAGTCTATTCCAACAATTTTAAAATAATTGGTGAAGAAAAGTTGTAGTACATCTTGCACTATGTGCTGGGCAACCATGATGCTGAAACCACAGGTTCCTCCTAGTCTGCAGTGGAAGGTCTTCTAACATATGTGGAAGTTTCTATGTTAGAAGGTGGATATACTTTCATGATGCCAGTGTTCCTCTATGAATAGAAGGCCTATACAATAAATACAGCATTTTTCTGGCGTTACGAATCACTTACATATATAATCCATATTTTAAAATGACCAGAATTAGATATCACGTAAATGGCAGAATATTTTGACTCAATCAGAATAAATATTAGAAGCTGTATTCTTGCTATGTGTATTTTTTTTTTTGTGAGTGTAGGGTCTATTGTCTTCAGGTTACATATAACGTATATCAAAACTAGTCAACTAGCTACAAATCGATACTAGAAATGCACATTGTCACACGTGCAGATACACATCCAGTATGTTTTTATTTAAGCGGAACTTGCAATACACGTTCACCTCATGAATTACTTTTTTTTTTTTCGCTACCAGATATAAAACAAAATATTTATAAATAAGTAACTATCTGCATTATTGTGAAACACACAATTCAACAAAACAATCAAATTTTGTTTGTTTCGCCAACTGTAATACTCAACATTTCCAAGGAACCCTAAAAGTTCTTTTTCTATATGCATGTTATCAACTGCTACAGTAGTACTATAGTCTGCCGAGACAGTCAAGCATAAAACAAGCAAAATAGTAACTGTAGCCCACAACCTCACCTGCACGTTAGCTTTTAACTGGACGGCTAATCGGCTGACTAGCCATTTATCACACATTGTACATGGTAAGCAAATTTACAACTGAAAACAAGGGACGACAGATGTCTCAGGTTGCATGGGCAGACATTGCAGTGGTCTACCTGACCGGGGCAAGTAATCTTCTCTATTTTGTGGAAGTGCTGTTCAGCTTGCCAGTAAAATATTGACAAGAAAAATTGTAGTAACATTTGTGGAAAGAAAAGCGTAATAAAAACTATCAAAAGAAACTTGTGCCCATAATTTCTATAATAATGATATAACCAACCAAGGTTTGCTGGAGGGGGCAAGGGGGGTGTGTGTGTGTGTGTGTGTGTGAGATAAATTACTCTGTAACCATAAGAGTGAGGTAGATTTGAACTTCCCCAGTCGCCTCACACTGGGGGTTTCATGAAACAATACAATCACTATCAAATGTATGTTTAATTAAATAATAATTAGTTGGGTTTCAGAGACTTGAATTGTACTGAATAAACTTGCAAACAAGAACAATAGGAAATAATAATTTTAAAATAAGCTGAACTATAAACTTTTAGATTCATAATGAAAAGTAAGAGTTTTTTTTCTTTTCGACAGAATCTTTAGAAAAATTTAACACTGTCCGCTGTCACTGTACATTATTCTTTCCTATGCTTTGCAACATTTTTTTTCCTCTTATGTTTCTTCTTTGTTGCTTCTTTTGTCACTTTCCCAATTTTATGGTGGTCATTTCCATTCTCTTGCACTATTTCTTCTGCTTTTGCTAATGAGTCCCCTGCAAATATCTCGTCAAAAGGGTTGAGCTGGTAGGAATGTTCTGGTTTGGAATCTTCGTAGGCAATCTTCTGCTGCACTCTGTTCACATACTTGCCCGCAGCTGCCTTCATTACCAACTGCCGATACTGTAACACACAACATGTACACAAGAATGTACATACCATATTGTACAGAACATAACAAAAATTGCATATACACAGTACATCTACTTGTTGACTTTAACATTTAAAATTGGTAAAAAAATGTTTGAATTAATAAACAGGAATAAGATTGACTTTTAGTACTGCATTTTCTGTTGATCTTACTTAATGCATCTTAACTTCCAACACACACATATTACGCTCTTAGTTTCTGACATACAAATTACATATTTCACAAACAAAATCACAAAAAATAAATCCTGAACTTACAGTGAATGGTGGTGAAAGTTAACTTTTTTAGTTATTCATCTTCTTAATTAGCATTAATCTTTCCATTGATAACTGACAGTAAATAAAGTTATTTTTGAAATCAAATATAAAATGCGTGCTATATGTGTAATTACAGTTACTGGTCACATTAAGGTTTTGCTGAGTTATCCATACGTAAGTTGAATCTCAACTTTGGGCAGAAAATTCCTTGTACTCAATTATACTTACAATTCTAATAGCCATTGTGTATTAACTGTAAAAATTCTAACAGCCTTTATGAATGAACTACCACAACGTCAATTGCACCATTGCAGTAAAATCCTTGTCTGAAGTGGTACAAGTAAAACCTTGTTACAAGAATCCTGAAGGGAGTATAAATATCTACTTTAAAAATGGGAAACTTTATATTTAGTACGGTTATTTCCTGTATAAGAACATGTCTGGGGACTAAGAGTAGAATTCATAGTGAGTATATGAGAAATACTTGAAATAAAAATTATTATACTTAGGGACACCAGAAAATGGTAAAAGAGAATGCTTGATTTTGGTGTAAAATTTCGGTTTTTAAACATGAATGCGGTGTTAAATTTTGGCAGTTTTAGAAATGTAGTGCAGCCGCAATGTATCCTTGTTAAACAGCTGCTCTGTCTATGAAAAAAAAATGAGTGTAAACAAATGCTGTGATCAATGTAGGTTACCATTCCAACTTAACCTTGTTTTTGTTATGTCAAAATCATACTGCTGGGGCTCTGCTTTATTTTGACAGCGGGTTGGATGGAGTTGGGGTAGAGACATTAAGTTTAACGTCTTCTTAGGGAACTATATTTTTAATTACGCACTGTTTTATGGAAGAGTCGAAAATTTGCACGTTTTTTGTAAATTCATGATTTGGTAGATATCAACTGTGACATTCGATAGTCACTTGTTTAGTATTTGCGCAATGCATTATTACATTAACAGTGAAAAATATGTTTATCTAAATTTAATGCTGAAAACTAACTAATATTTCTGCAATTATCACTGGAATGCTACAAATAGTTAATAAATAAGAAAATAATGAATTATGCAATAACCACTTTTTAAAAATGTAGTTGCGGAATATATAAACAAAGCACAACACTTACATGCTTTTTAAAACATGCCTAGTGTATTTTATGTACAGTTATTTGTTTTAAAAATCATTTTATTTACGCATTCGCATGATTTGTAAGTAAACAGAAACATGGCAATGATTTTGTCATTTTGTACTTTTGCTACCATTCGCTGGATACAAAATACTAAATTACCAAATACATCACCATTTTTGTGTACGAAATCGGGTCACATAATCATCTTGTCAACAAAATCTGCCAATTTGGACATGGCCTCTAATCATTATATAACCTGTCAAGTTTTAACCTTACCGAAATAAAACATGATACATATGTAGTTGGTACCAATTCAAATATTAAACATGCTTGAGACGTAAATATTTTTGGCGCAGTTTTCCATCAAATACACGTGTTATTTTTATACCTCAAAACAGAGTTGAAATAATAGTTTTCAAAGCCACGTACTTTTCAAACATTTTAATAACCGTTTCAAAATACGTTATTTACAATACACACTGACTTACTGTTTGTAATTCCTATTTGCAACTCCTGAGTAAACGTTCTGTTACAATTCTTACTACATGTTTCTCTGCAATCGATACAAATTAATTAGCTGAATCATTAAATAAATATGACATTTCACCGGCTTTCAGAAACTAGTAAACTCAACTGCAGAATAAAAACACTGTTGCTTTGTGACAATAAGGAAAATGGCAGATGAAGCCATTCACGTGTCGATAATGTAACATTTCATGCCTGGAGCAAATGTATCGATATGCACGTCGCAATACTCAATACTTTTGATATGTCCCGATATTGAGGTACCAAAGAATCAAATGTCATGTCTCTAGTAAATATTCACTCAAAACTTTGTTCCAGTATCGGAATTCGGAAAAAATCAAGACATATTCGTAAAATCGTATCGTAAAAAGGGTATGATTTCCATATATTTAACGGAAAAATCATAAAATTTGGCAAGTCTACACCTGCAAACAGCTATAATTTACCGGCAAGTGCAGACTCGGTGCCTTTATTTGACCCTTCAATAAAGAATATCCAGGGATTGAGACAATAAGACAGGGTGGAGACTGAATCCTTAGCATAGACTGGCCCTGGCACGAGATTGATTATCACAGCAATCTAGCCCTTACTGTAGCCACGCCAGAACCTGCTGTCTCCTCTCCTTGTCCTGCCCTGTAAGCACGAGCATCAGTCCCCATGTGCCAAGTGAGCACGGCAGCACGGATAACCTTTACACATTGCATCAAACCACAGGTAAATAATCACCGTAAAATAGTGTCTGTAACTCCCTATTTTGTATGTACCAGCCAGCCAATTAGGCCGGCAACCATGTAGAAGCAGGCCGAAATCTGACACTAAGGACCCTGACTAGGATTCTTCTTTTTCCCACCTGAAAGCTAGCTACACGAGTTTTGGCAGCCTTGCCCTGGGGTTTGACTGCCCTCCTCCTTCACGAGCCACCCAGTCAAAGGGACCCAAACCCAACTTCTCCAACATGGGAAGACACCTGACCCAGCCAGGAAAATGAGATTTATGTCCTTTGGATGCATCAAGTGACTACGTACTACTTACTTTTAAGGCATGGAGTTAGCATCCTTCTCCTCTAATTACAAATCAATTAGGTAGGATCAGTGTCAGTTTTATGGAGTTTTAGACCTGGAGTACCATTACAAATTAAAAACAAATTGATGGCAAATGGAATTAGGGAAAAAATTTAAATTATTCATATGGTAATTTTCATTAACACAAATATGGAATATGTTTATACACAAAATTGCATAGGCTTAGCTCAGAGTATTTAACAATTTGTAGGCTTCTGGGTTTTACATCACCGCACATTTTCATTTTTTTTATTTAACCATTCTCAACTTGGGGCGATCAATGCTAGTACAAACAAAATAAATATAATTTAGAACTCAAAGTTTACAAGAACCGTGCTGGACCATGGTAAGATAATGGAACCAAATAACCTGGAAGTGGCCTACTTCTCATGGGCCTTAAATATAATTTAGGGCTCAAAGTTTACAAGAACCGTGCTGGACCATGGTAAGATAATGGAACCAAATAACCTGGAAGTGGCCTACTTCTCATGGGCCTTAAATATAATTTAGGGCTCAAAGTTTACAAGAACCGTGCTGGACCATAGTAAGATAATGGAACCAAATAACCTGGAAGTGGCCTATTTCTCACGGGCCTTAAATATAATTTAGGGCTCAAAGTTTACAAGAACCGTGCTGGACCATGGTAAGATAATGGAACCAAATAACCTGGAAGTGGCCTACTTCTCACGGGCCTTAAATATAATTTAGGGCTCAAAGTTTACAAGAACCGTGCTGGACCATGGTAAGATAATGGAACCAAATAACCTGGAAGTGGCCTACTTCTCACGGGCCTTAAATATAATTTAGGGCTCAAAGTTTACAAGAACCGTGCTGGACCATGGTAAGATAATGGAACCAAATAACCTGGAAGTGGCCTACTTCTCACGGGCCTTAAATGAAGAACAGCTACAGCCATGAAGGTCGCTGAAGTCTTATTTCCTGGTTCACATTAATATACAACTACATTTCCAGCACATTGAGGTCTCTTCTTTCATACACTGTATAGTTTCACCTCAACTGCATTCCTTTTTGGTTCTATAAATTACATATTACTCAACAGAATGCTGCAAATCAGAAACAGCCTTATTCGATGGACAACCAAAAAACATTTTTAAAAAGATATTTGCAATAATGTTCCTAGTAGAAAATTCAAATTTTTTACTAAACACCCTGACAACGAGGTTGCATTTCTTTTTTAATGCATAAACAAAGCCATCATAATACTGATGTCAATAAACAATACATCAGCTACTGGTCAGCAAAACCCACAGCAAATTATATTAAATTCAAATTTGAGATCACAATGACAATAACATAACAAAAACTAAACATGTGACAGACGTGAAGTTGAATGTAAAAACAGATTAAATTAGTAACTGCAAATGTAGGTTAATCCCTAGTAAAATTTTTAAAAATAATAATAATTCAGATTTAAGAAAAATACTTTAACTAATAGGTATCCAAATGTAAGGGTATAAATAACCTTGAATTACCTGTATACATTACATTGCAATATCACAATTCAAGGAATACTACACTGAATTACAGTGGAAGCCCGGATTACCGCGGCCCGGTATGCCGCGGATTCGGTTGTACCTCAGAGCAATTTATGTCTCCTGGCCTCAATAAACAAGTGGAAAGTGTGCAGCCAGGTAGGCGTGTGGTCTGTCGGCGGGTGGTCGTGAGTCGGGGATGTTCATGGATGAGGCGGAGGGAGCGGCCGCGCGTTCTCCCTCCTTTCAGCGCAGAGATATATTTTACTGATTCATTACAGCCAATATTGTATGGTTTTCCATATATGCAAATAAAATGTGTTCTTATATTACCATATTGGTGAGTAAGGCAGTGTGCATGTATATGTCACGCCAGAAGTATTTGATAAAAAAATAGGGATAATGAATATTTCAAGTAGACCGCACTAAATTTTTATACTCCTGTAAACATTGGCCGGGCCTCATCGTGCCAGTGCAGAGGCCAATATGCCACTGAAATTTCATAGAAATTCAACACATTGACGTGAATTGCATCAATCAGCATGTGTTCCCAATATCAGGCTGCTGTTAAGAATTGAACCGGCCCTGTAACGATGGCAGTGGCGGAGGCTGTCTGGCCACCGCCTGTCAGAATCATCTTGTAGCAACCGACTGACATCTGCCCAGCCCTGACGATCTAGGCACGAGAGACAACAGCAAGCCACCGCGTCAATCTCCTATGGGGTATAATAGCTCTATGCAATCATTATAATTATGATGTAGACACTTTGATTATAATGTATATATACCGGCTATAAGGTATGTATACCAATTTTTTTAAAAATTCCAAGCGGATGACCTATTGTGGACAAGGCTGAAAGCAGAAAAGCTATCTTTCTTTGCATTCCACAAATAATTAGTTTCTTTTTTTGTTTTAGTTTTCTTTTGTAAAATGCAAATCAGACAAGCAAGCGAAATTTTGCAACATGTGAGGAACCTTGGATGTTACCTTCTTTTCTCATTCTTACATCCTGCCAACAAGGCTTCTTTTTTTTTTAATTTAGCTTCCACTTTTACACAACAACCCGTGTGACAAACAACTCTCACCTAGCACCGCCCTTGGTGGAGTAAGTACATCCTTTGCCTGGAAAATGCAGTATTTTTTAGTTATTCTTGTTTGAATGCATGTGACCCTTCATCACAGCGAGTTTCTCTTCTGTTTCCCTCCCGTGGATGCCGTCAAGTCCAGTGATGCAGATAAAAAAAATAAAGTTCCGAAAGCAAGGAGCTCAACGTTTGAAGAGTTACGGCGGTAAATAACAACACTTGCCTCGTGTTTAACAGATAGAACACTGCCTTTTTTTGCTACTGTACTCGGCCACTCCCGGAATAGCGCAGAAAGCTATAACGCGGGTCTGAGTTATGTCTCCCAACAGCCGCATTATATTGAGCTTTTAGTATATTTCAAAATCCCATATTATTTTAGCAAAGTGTATAATACATAAATCATTACAGTGATCATTCTCAAGAATTCCCAACAGACTGTCAACTTTCTCGTTGAATTTTGAGTGGTTATCTTGACCACGTAACACAGCAGCATCACTGATGCTACGTCACAGTGGAACTGACTATACAAGGGATAACATGATTATAAAACCCCAAAGTCAACACACGCTACTTACCAACACTTCACCATGAGATACCTGCCTTAGACAGCAACTTCATACACACTTGGTTCAAACCAAGCATGAGAAGACAGAATATTTTTTCATGAGATAATTATAAAAGTATCATAATTAATTGAGGTTTACTTAATATTTCTGATCTGAGAAAATTAAAACTTTCCATTAACAATTTCAAGTTTTGTTACATTACTAGTAGCACAAAGTTGATATCAAACTCAGTTTTATATAAATGCATAAAAATCATAGATAAAAGGTGACATTATTCAAAGCTGTAACATAACCTCATTAAAAAAAATACCCACAACACTATAAATGTTCTCCTTACTCTTGTTGGTGAGACGTAGAACAGATTTTCCCACAGTGTCTGACCACCAAAACTTCCATCGAAGATCTTGATGGGGTTCAGAACAAACCTAGGACCTGGAAAAAAAATTTGTCCGATTTATTTTTCTTTATTATGCTTACTCATTCTTGGTTTTACACTGAAAGGCTAATTAAGAATGCGTTATGAACAAATAATTAGGAATATGACAGTTAAAATCAAGGTTCATTGAATCCTTCCAATACAACTTTGACACTGACAATTAAAAAAAGAATGAATGTTTTAGAAAATAAATTATTTTGCTGCTTCCACTAAAATAATTCTACTAATCATTGGTGTAATTGGCACTAACATTTATTCTCTGTACAGGTATAGGCAGTTTACGGTAAAATGAGCACGTTTTGAAGCTTTTTTTATGAGACATAATAACCACTAAATACACTTAATTGTGGCCTCAGACTTTTGGTTTTGGGTATGGTGAATATATACACTGTGTTTATAACTCAAATGGCAGGGTTTACACTAAAACTGGTAGAAGGATATAAACTATTTGAAATAAAAAAGTAACTAGGGCTTCAAAAGTGCTAACTTTACCATGAATGGCCTATACTAAACTGTGATGCATGCCAACATGCTGCGCGGTAAGAATGTGCACTCTATGGACGGCTTCACCCCATTTACGAACCATGTGCGCTCAGGGGTAAAATATATAAGTGGCAAACCAAATTAAATGTATAGAGCTAAGAAAGCCCACGAGCTTGGGTAGCAGATTGCATCATTGTAAATAACTTGCGTAATTACAATCCCCATTGTGGTGAGGTGGGAAAATTGAAAAATTACCCCCTAGTTCACCAACTGGCCACTGGGTTTACTACTAACAGCGCCCTTTCCACCATACTGCAGTGTCCTACAACTCACCGCCTGATGAAGCTGGCTTAGCCAGCTTCATCACTCAACCATATGAACAAACTGTGACGTCCTACTTGCCTATCGACAAGTACTAGACTGTGAGTACTTGGATACCTGTCCTTATATATTTTTAGCAGCCTAGCAGCCTATTTGCAATCTTAACTAACATGTTTGTATGTATTATAGGTTATGTTTATACTTGTAAACTAGAAAATTTAATAATTATCACGTACAAAACGTGTCTAAGTGTACCCATGTTTAGTGAATTAAGAATTGTAGAGTGAAATGTATTTTTGAGAAAGCCTTCTCAAACCCTGTGCACACGTACCAATTGTTTTCACGCTTGTGTGAAACATCCTCTTTGAGTTGTGATAAGTAATTGCGGCACAACGCTAACAACATTCCACAATCTCACCCCGCTCACTTGACCGAGCCGAATTCATGTAACGTAAAAAGGAGTCCCACGCCTGCCTAGCTCACGAACCCTCTGCTTCAGTTCAGACTTGTAACTTTACGTGCACATTCACCTGAGAAAAGATTGCCTGAGAGAAAAGACACTCAAGCAAGAACCTGTAAATAATATTCACTTATACCAATCCCATCACATAAGGAAAATATCTTTTATATCAGTACATAAGAGAGTCATAACCCATGTTTAATGTCATTGAAACTTATGTAACCTTATTTGAATACTGTGTTAATACAATTGATTATACACAACCTAGCTTGTAAGAAGTGTATCGAGTGTTTCATGTCTAGCTAAATTGCTACAGCAAATGTAAGCTTAATTTCATGTACAAATTGTGCAAAACTAAAAATATCTCAAGATATCAAGAGAAAAAATTTATAATTGAAGCAAAAATTGTCTTGTTCTAATTGACTTGAGTGATAGTGTGTCCCATGCCACACAGCTTGTAGGAGAGTTCACGGAGAATTTGGATGTTAAAAATTATTTGTTGTCACTGCATGTTCGGATACTGTGCGACCACAGTGACAAAACATCAGCCTACAGTCCATTCCCCATTGGAAGCAACTTTTTCGGAGCCCTACTAAATATCTACTTGCAGGCCCGTTTCGTATCCTTCCGCCAAATGTAAACAAACATTGCCATGTGACTGCCATGTAGCATGAGTCAAAATCAATGTTTACATTCCATTGTATGTGTACATATGTTCGTATAATTTCACTACACCTAAAAATAAACATTGAAATGTGACTTCTACTTTTATACCTGTCAAATGTGTTGTTTACTGTTTACAGCTTTTCAAAGAATTCTGTCATATTCCAAAAACCATTCCATACGAATATTCACAGTTTAGGCCTCTAACATTATTTAGGTCAGCTCTATGATTTTTTAAAAAATGCCTGAATTGACAACAGTTATTACGGTTATTTTACATTAACATATTTGTTTTCCACAACATAGCTCAATACATGTAATGCACATTAGTGTTTTGCCGCGACTGTGTTTAACACTGTTACAACTGCAAGGTAAAGTGTTGTACTAATTATCCTTTTGTTATTGATATGTGTTGGGTCATTTCTTTAAAAGGACGGCCTCAGATGGAATAAATATTAAAACAAAGGAACAACCAGTGAAAAAGGCACATTAAATTCAAGCACACAACTCGTGTTGCTCATATTTGTCATACAAACTTTAAAAGATAGCGGTGAGCATGCACACAAATAAGCCTACGATAACTTTTATTCCAGTCATATTTCTATGTATTGCTACTTACTGGTTATTAGGTTTATTGAAATTTATCGGGCTGAACTTCGTATTTTCCTTCTGGGATTGTGGCAAATTACATTACACAACTGTGTTTCAAATTCCTTAGGGCAAAGGTACAACGTTGTGATAAATAAACAGATGTGGATGTAAATAAATAACTTCATCATAAAAACAGTTCACACTTAAAACGTATAAATAGTGCTAATCAAATATTTGAAATCACGCACACACAGGGCCAGTGTATCAACCACAATGCACAAAGGCACGCCATTTCACAAACACAGCAATAATTAATGAAATGCACGTCACAGTATATTTATTACTGCATGGAAACACAGATTTATCACAACATCGTAACTTGCCTACGTAGGTTTAAAAAACACATCTACTAACGTGATGTATTAATTTTTGAAGTATTTTTTGGAGTAAGGATAATTTATGTTTCATTTGACAAAAAGCAACACGCCATGTCATGGCTTGCCATGTCTGCCAACTTCTCTAGGTAACTGTCCCGCTATCATATCTAAATATATTAAAATACGTATTCAAACATTAAAATCTCTTTTCAGTTGTAAATGACAAAATTCAAAAATCATTATTTTAATGTGTTATGAGTATGAAATATGCTACAATTGAAAAGATGTATAATTCCCTTGCTTACTAGTGAAGTGAAATTTCCAGAGTGTGAAAGAGACGAAGAAAGAGAAAGAGGGTGACAAGTCTCGCCAGCAGACAGTTTTTCAGATGCTTTCTCGCTTGATAAAACAATACCGTACCATTACGGCCTACTCACAATATTTTCCACTGTTACTTTAAACTGTAAAAATTAGATATGCTGCCATCGGACTACTTAAATATTTAAATATTTCGATAGGCACCATTTAATTTTCAAATAGTTTACTAGAAAAATATTAAAATAATATTTTAACTGTGAACTATTTCTTACCGGTTGTTGCCAACATGTTGCTGCACTTGCTGTTGTTAATTCATATTTAAAAAAGAAATAAATATTACAAGTTATAGAAAATATTAAGGTAAATTTTCATTTTATCAATAATACAGTACTGGAAAGTTAACTACAGTGTTATATATTTGTGGAATACAGGTTATTGAAAAAACAGGTGACATGTTATGTCTAGAGTGTTTTTTCAAAGGTTGATTTTCATAAGTCGCCTCAAATCAGGAATGGACTATAGTTAACTTTGTCCCACAGGGGCCACAGTATACCAGTCCCACATGTAAAATTGCAATTGTTAGTTCCAACGTGTATATTTTTCGAGAACAGAAAAATAATACAGTTAACGTAAAATTAAAATTTCTTTATCACATTTATACAAGCATTGCATAAAACTGTATCTTTCTCATCGCATTTATGTGATTCTGCTCTCGAACTAGGAAGGGCTAGGTTCGATTTAAATGGCTCATTCCCCAACCTCCCTTCCAAACTCTTCCTGCCTTGGTAAGCAAGAGAAAAGGAAACGTGACAGGAAGACTGCACTGAGAAGCAGATGATTCCACTCCCAGTACTCGACTGCTGCCAAGAAGAGGGGGAGAGAGAGAGAGAGAAGTTGGGAAGAAATGGAAGACTGTTCACCCGCCGCAGAGATTGTAACCAGATAGCGCGCAACTCATTCAAGGGCAGCGAGACACAGAGTAGGTGCTTGCTCAGAAGCACAACCCACTCCCGGCAGCACAAACACAGAACAGGCGCTCACCCAGAAGACCAACCGAGGATCGACGATTGAGACAACCATCTTCCAGCCCTGAAGCAATGTTGTAGAAGCCAGAGATGGGTCTACGTCGCTTAAGGGGTTGGCCAAATGACACATGCCAACAAGCTGTATGGAGCGAATTCACACTCTATGGACAACTTTGCCCCATCTACGAGTCACATATGTTCAGGGATGAAATATATAAACTGCGAAACAAATTATATGTAACGAGCTAAGAAAGCCAACGAGCCTGGGTAGCCGATTACATCATTGTAAATTACGTGCGTAATTACAATCCCCATTGTCCATTCAGATTTAAGCATACAAAAGGCACCCCCGCAATTTAAATGAATATTATGAGAATTCTACTCCTTGCCACTTAGCCCTGGAAGAAGTTCCTCCGACCTCGAGAGATGGCAGCACCTCCGTGGCCTTGTGACGTTATGCCCGGGCCACCTCAGGAACAGGAGTTCTAATTTATGATTGCCTCCACATGGGACGATAAGAAATGAGCGGTGCTCCAGCACCCCAATAACCCACCCCTGTGTTGGAAGGTTACGCTACCCCCTGCACCCCAGAGATCTCCAAAGATGAGAAAAATTAGTATAAAAGGAAGTCCAGCAGCCTGGACCAGCACTTGCATCCAGACTCGACGGCCGACAGGTATGCGAGCCACTCCCAGTCTGCAAAGACTTGAGTCTGCTCAAGACTCCCCGCTACCTTGAGTCTGGCCAAGACTTTCCTTACCTACCTTAACCCAGCTTACCTTGAGTCTGCTAAGATTCCTCTCTCCTACCTATCCTCAGTCTGCCCAAGACTTTCCGCTACCTTAGTCTGATAAAGACTTTCCTGTCAGTTCAACCAAGGACACTCTAATCCTACCTTAACCTATTCTTCCTCGAGTCTGACCAAAAACTCTGCTTAAAGGCTCCAACGAAGACTACAAGTGACTCTCTTATCTCTCCACGACCTCCACTGAAGATCAGCCGACTTCAGCCACGTGTGAGATAGCTACGCTTCGTCAGGTAACCTCCATAAACCCCAGTATCCTCTTACTTCAGTCTAAATCCTGTAACTCCACGTTAACGAGCCGGCACATTACTGAGTACTGTCCTGAGTAACTTCTAAATAATTAACAAGCAGTAAGTTGCATGGTTATATCTTTGCGAGATTTTTATAGCCGCTGTAAAATTGTGTCTCTATAAATTCTTGTCCCGAGAATTTTATTCCTCCCTTTCCGAGTTCGCCTTCACCTGAATTATTATGTACGTAATTACTGTATTAATTTAAGTGTGTAAATCAGGCAGATTTAATCAATTACCATTTATAATTTTTCTTGGAATAGCCGGGACTCTCCAGAGCAAAATCTCCAAAGTAAACACTACGTCAAATTTAATAATGTACTTGTGTCCCATTCTTCGAAGTTAGTCACCTCTTATCTCCTCTATTTTTGTATTGTATAAAGGTGTGTGAAAGCAGGTGTGCAATGCAGACAGTGACGCAAGGAACATCACACTTTAACTCAAGCCATAGTAAGTCTTACATAAGAGGACAAACCTCACCCAGCGTCTCACGATCACGTTCCACAACCAAGTTTCCTTCTTTACCACTTGAAATCACAGCCCCACTAGATCACCTTTTTGGTTCCCATTGACTAGGGTATCCAATGACCGAATACAAAGACCAGGTCAAATTACTTACATCAGAGGATAGTACTACTCTCTGCGACACCCCAGCTAGGCAACCAGCTAAGACAACTAGCAATGTCAAACTCCAGCCGGGGATACTAATTCGAGTGTCATATCCGGAAGGCACCATACTTCCGAAATTTCTGTTCCATTAAGCTAGCCTCTGGGAGAGTTGTACAGGTTCGAATCCCGGCCCAACCAGACACCTGACCCCGCACATCACCACCACCTTTTGATTTTGTTCCTACACATCAACCCACGCGTCATTAAAATCTCCTCTGCCAGAACACAATCCCCACCTCTACGACCAACTAATCACCATCTTGTTCCATTCACCTGGGATCGCTGGCATTCCGCATATTGGCGACCCTTATAGTGAGGAGGATAGAGCTCCCTGGACAGGCAGCCACGTCCATCTGCCTCACTCTGGGGTTTGACTCCCCACAAGCCCGTAATAAACCTACCTACAAACGGCATAATATTGTTTAACCGTCCCATCCAGACACACGGACACAGTAGACCCCGTATTAACCGCGCAGATAGACCCAACTAGGCTTGGAAAAGGAGTCAACATAATTCACCTGCCATCTAAGATAGGCACCCCCAGTAGCACACGCGTCAACTGGGAACTCAGTACTTGTAAATACTATTCCAGGCACAGAACTTTTTGGATGCCCAGTGTCAGCCTATCGGCGAGCGTTACAAATCCCTGTGTTGCCATATCTATCAGGCATCTGTTGCATCATTGTATGTATACCGTGAAATCTGAATTATACAGTTGAACCTTCTTAATTGTGAATAGTCGGGACCGAGACAATCACGAATTACCGAATTTTACACATTAACTGCTAAAAGCCCAGAAGTGCTAGCAAGACACATGTTTATGGTGTGCAGTTATATATGAAGGTCAAGGTCGAGTGACATCACAGCTCCCAAGATCCATTAGACATTGGCACTAGCATACAGCAAGATTAAAAGTGATGTAGCAGATGGATGGAAAATGATGCTTTTAAAATTAGAGAGTAGATGAAGCGCAAAGCAACATAAATTTGCACAACTTGTCTTTCAGCTCATGTGAGTTTGTTTACACGTGGCACTCAAAACTATTTATCCTGCATAATGTTTGATGAAAGTGATTTTAATCACAATAACTCTGAACAAACTGTAAGAATGAAATTAATTAATTATCCCTCATTACACTGTTACAAGTGGGTTACATCGTAACATACACATTTTTACAAGTTGGCTAACAAAAGACTGGAATACCAGTACATTTACTTATTTAAGCAGCATTTGAATACAGACTGATATTCTTTTAATGCGGACACCACTCTGAAATACATGTATAGAGAATCTTGTTGAAATCTGTTTATCGTTTATGAGAGAAAATAAAGTATTTATATGAGTGTTATGTGTACATTACGTTGTAGCATTTATACCAACTGTGATAGCGTTGCAGTAACAAACACGACAGTATTGAATATCAACACAATACTTTAAAAACTAGTGCATAGAATACTACTGCAAATCTACACAAACCTGTAGTCACAGAAAAGCTTATCGCTTTAGAACTATTTAATTTCCGTTTTACAGATTTTATTAAGGCGAAGAAAATTTATTTATTATGATTGAGTGCTAGTTTTAAAATAAAGCAATATTATATTCGAAAATTGTCAATAAAAAACTTATTGCAGTTGAATGAAAAATTAAAATGAATTCGAAACACCACAATCCTTACAATAGGTGATTCTTCAAAAATAAAAATCAAAGAAAGAAAATTGAAAGTAAAATAAAGGAAAAAATTAGCAATTTAAATGCTGCTGTTACTTAAAAAAAAATCTTAGTTTAACTCACATCTCTTAAATATGCCTCTGGCATAGTTTAAAATAAAAGATGAAACGTTGAAATTATAGTTCTTTAGTAAAAATTCAATAAAAGTTTCAAATTAAAGCAAATTTAAGTAGAATTAGTTCTCTAAATTGTCACAGTGCAAATACTGTTATTGCAAGATTCAAAAATAGAATGCAACGATCACTGAGCTGGACCATCGGGTATAACTCCAAATAAGTCTTAAATACTTTAATTCTCCAACAAATTTTTTACTCTCAGTAAAATAAGGCAGTGCTGAATTTAAAAACTATAGGTATTAATAATTTTTAATTTTCTGAATATGAAGAAAGTAGAATTTTTTTTAATTTTCTGAATATCACCAAAGTTGAATTATGCTGAGAAATGTGGTACACAAATTTATAAATTTAATATTTTTTATTTGATAAGTCTAAAACTTAAATTGTTTAAGTTGCCATGACCTAAGAATAAAAATATATTACTAAAGGATTTTTTGAGTGCTGCTTTTATTCTTTGATTTTGCAGAATTTATGTGAAATTAATTTTCCTATTGTTTTATGTTTACTTAAAGCATCAAATAGTACATCGTGCTAGTGTATAAACATTGCATAATACATCTGCTGTTATTTTAGTAACTGTTAGCTTGAATTTGGGTTTGTCATGATGTTTTTCACTTTTATTTACAATTTCCCCTCATTTACACTATCCTCTGAATTACAACATTTTCAGTTTTTCCTTTGAAAAGTGTAACACAAGGGTTCCACTGTAGAGTCATGACAGTCATAAGAGATGCGCCCGTAAAGCATAAGGAAACATTTACTTTAGAAAGAGATACACGTAGGCTTTGGTCAATTTTCTTATATCACCCCAAAAATTTTGGTCAATTCGTAAATTAGGAAAACTAGTTTCAAGAGTTTTTTTGTGTGTTGCTAAATAATGTAAATAATCATTTACTATTTTCTGTCTATCATATCATACAGCAATTTCAATCCTGCTAAGGAGTAAAAATTACGGAAGACGCATTGCCAGGAACTGAGGTCCTACACTAACGAGTGCCCCGTTCAAAAGTAGAGTTCCCTCCCTCCTGACAATGATTATCTTATTATGTGAGTAAATAAATTAATCAGTTATTTTTTCCCTCATTAGCCAAAGAGCACAGGAGGATGATAACCTAGAATAAAGTAAGAAAAAGTAAGAAAGTAAGAAAAGAATAAGAGAGATAGTAAAGACAAAGAGAAGTAGTAATAAGCATAGTTAGGAATTGTGAGCTGCACGGTAACATGATCCCGAAAAGGGCCCTATATGCTGAAATGCACACCCTACACTTTCCTAACAATGCGTCACTGGGCGTAGGTTAGGATGCTGTAATTGTATAATAATTAAAGGTTACAGCACTGAAAGCGTGTGGTAAACGCCGCCCAGTTAATTCTACTTCCTTGTCAGAATTACAAGATTAAGTGTCAAAATATAGAATTTAAGAAAGAAATATTTGGTTATGAATTAGAGGAAATTAGTTGCATTACATGGTCGAGATAGTTCATTAACCTTAATTACATTAAATGGATTGTACCGCCAACTACCTATAAACCCACTCAACCGTAATTAATATGTGGATAGATAATCTTTAATTGAATACCATGTCTTGAAATATGATGAAATAATGTGTTTAAGAATTGTATATAACAACTTGAACTATGTTTAAATAATATCTATAAGTTGTTGAACAGTGTACCATTAGGTGTTTAGTAATTTATTATCATGTCTTGATCTATATTTAAATAATATCTCTGAAGTGTTCAACTTTGCATGTCAAAAATATTCAAGTCATGTTTATTAACCAATTGAAGAGGTTATAATTGCATTACTGAAAGAGTCTTCTTCTTCTATCTCTATTTTTATGAAGGGGATGCTAGTGCAAATTATTATATAAACTACGAAGTCTTTTAATTATATAATCATTAACTCGCTTAGTGGTAAACTCAAGGCACAAACCATAGTAGAATATTATTTACAGTGCGACCGCGCTAGCATAAAAATGTCAGTTAACTTCACTCCCAGTAGAGGCCACAGTAAACCCCCCCCCTCGATACACAACATTTTGTCCTCTGCGAGTGGGACTGCTTGTAAAAACAAAGTTCGATTTCGAGGCCAGACTATTAGCATACTATATTATCTTTTGAATGAAACTTGCACAATAATTACTACATTTTTACTGGATTTGTGAGCTGGCACTATCTATATATACTACTTCAATAAAATAGAAGTGTATGTCTGTGATTTTCGAATTTTCAACTTTTAATTATTTTTCCATGTAGTATAATTGATAACTAAGACATATCTAATGTTAATTTTTTTCATGTATGTCTGTCTGTATATCTGGATTAAGCTTTTCTTAGGATTACTGCATAATAAAAAACAAATTGGATAAAAAAAAGTCACATTTCTTCTTCTTTTTCTATGGGCTGTCATCCTTTCCTTCCCAAGAGAAGTTGCTGGATCGATTTAAAGTCCTAAATATCATGCTAACGAAGTAGCACTGGCCTGCTAGTATTATATAAAAGGAAGGCTTGGGTAACCTTGCTTTTTCCTTCCCGCTTGGAAGCAAAGAACCAACCAGCCAGCCAGCTGACATGAGCCGACTTGCCGCAGCTTCAGAACGTAGCAGAGGAGAAGAGAGAGACCAAAGAGAAAGGAGAGGGAGAAGGCCGTTATGGCGGGAGACACAAGCCAGACACCACACACGCCAGCGCCAGTGGGTCAAGAGTGGACCCAGCATGACAAGCAGGCAGAAAGCGCACAGACTAGGCACTACACCAGAACTACAATCCAGCATAAAGTCAGACATCCTCACCCACCATGACTCACCATGAAGACAAAAGTTCTTCCACGTTCAAGGGGTCACGGTGGCTGAACCGTTAGAGGTATCACGACGTCCCTATCTGTTCCCAACCTGGCAAGTCTTTCCCCATCACCTCCAAAGTTGCAGTTCGTGCCGACTTCCCTTCTGGACTGACCCTCACCCCCCTCTTAACAGATCGCCTTTGACTGCAATAACGTTAGTTTCAATTATTTTAATGAGCTATGCATCCTCCTGATTTTCTAAAATGTATAAATTGACGCGTGCCCGACTTCAGCGGGTAGGTGGTTAGGACGCTGACTGCCCTCTCGAGAGTGTTAGGTAAGCCTACCACGGTTTGATTGGAAAATGTTATTGGCTCGGTGGGTTGCGGTGGCTTTAGATTCCATGGGTTGCAGCTTAACGGAAGGGTACCATCTGAAAAGAGGGGAGTCAAACCCCAGAGTAAGGCGGAATAAGATAGTTTTCCCGTCCAGGGAGTTCTACCTTCCTCACGACTAGAGTTGCCAACAAGCAGGACACCAGCTGTCCCTGGGTGTACGAGTGGTAAAATGATGATAATGATAGTTAAATGTGGGTGACGGTGGCGATCGGCGATCTGGTCTGTGATACAGGAGCGATCTGCAGAGGCCTTGTCAGTTGGCATGCGGGAATATAGTTGGCCAGGGAAGAGTTTACTTAACATTTGGGAACGTCCTTCGGTGGGAGTCCTACCTGGATGAGTGGTTGATTAGTATGTGTTGATTCCGGTTAGCTTTTCAGCCAACAAGCACTTAACAGATAGTCTAGCAGGGATTCTTGCGTGGGTAGTAAGATAGACGAGTAACCCAGGGGTAAGCTCTCTGATTCCGTGGTCAGAGGTTCTACTTTATTCGTGATTTTGATAGTGGTTTGGGCTCTAAGCTCCCTTTCTAAAGCACAACATTCTCAACGTCTTCCATGGCACTGTATTCCACCCTTCTTATTATACATCAGGCCTGTCCCACGACCTTTCCACCGATGTACAATCCTGGGGGCGTGGTTCATGCAGGCACACCCAAGACCCTGACATGTAGAGGTGCAGTCCAGTATTGGGACATCATTGAACATAGGCACGGATACACTGGAAACCCAGAAGCTGCAGCATGTCTTGTGCAGACTAAGGCTTTCTGCAAGCTCCGTCTCCTCTAGACTTCAGGTGCACCACACAACTAGTCTACAGCGGAAATTAATTACAGAACCTGGTTCAAGCTGTACAATTACACTGAAGACTAAAATGTAAAATGACACAGGGACTAACTTAAAATGATGGTAAATGGACAAATTAAGTTTCAATGTAAATTTATTGTGCTAACTATGGAAGTGTAAAGTCCCGGCTAATCAATTACAAGAAAATAAGTAACTAGCTACAAACGTGAGAAAATTATCTTCGCAATAAAACAGGCTAAGGTGAGCCTGGCAAAATAATTTAAAATATGCAGAAATTAATCTACGGTAAAATTAACGGTAAAGTACGCAATTTACAGTGTAACCTGATTTACAAGAATTTATCCAAGAGGTAAACTAAGGCGTGATGACCTGCTACTGCAGAGTCACGGAAGTTAACTGGGGTAAAAGGTGCAGGGTGCAGGAGTGGGATTACCTCTGGCATTGTTGCTGCCCTCACAGTCAGTGGGTACAGTGGGACAAGCCTTACCCAAGCTGTGGTGTGGTGCAGCCTTCACAGTCTATGGAGGTAGAGTGAAGTCTTCTTGCAGGCTTCTGGGTACTGAGCCTTGTTGCAGGCTGAGAAGAAGAGAGAGGTCTTCTTACAGACCAGGGAGTGCTCACTGATCTACACGGCCGGTCAGCCCAGCGTCTCTGCTGAAGTGTGGTTCCAGACTTCCTTATATACGAAAAATCCCATGATCACTAATCAGCGATATTCCGGGCATGCAGGGTAGAGTAGCCTTCCAACCGGGACGGGGGGGGGGGGGGGGGTTTATCGGGGGTTGCGGGAGCACCGCTCAATTCTTATCTCCCCGCTTGGAGGCGATGACAAATTAAATTAAAACACCTCTTTCTGAGGCTGGCAGGATGCGATGTCACAAGATCACAGGGGTGCTGCCATCTGTTGGAAGTGCTGAAACTTCTTCCATGGCTAAATAGTAGGGTAGTGGTTTGTCAAAAATATTAAATTTAATTGTGGGGGTGGCATTTGCATGTTGGATTTTGGGCAGGCTGTACATTTCATAATTAAGCGCTGCTGTCCAACGCGTGGAGTCTCGTTGCTCGATACGTGAAATTACTTTGCCATTGTTAATGACTTACCCTGCGCTCTGGTCACTCATAGATAGGGCGAAGTAATCCATAGAGCATGTATCTGCACTGCGTAGCATGTTGGCATGTGTCAAAATAAAAATAGCTGTGTTCAAACTAGTACTTGTTGACTAACTTAATTTTACCCAGAGGCAACGTTTAATGCTAAAGTTAGGTAAAGATCTCATTGGCTCTTTTAAATCTATCACATTCCTGCTGTCAGGTGGGAATGGACCGGATGTTCTTTGTTTATCCTCAGCTTGCTAAGGCCGGGATAAATTCCACAATCTAAATAAGATCAGAATATCCAGGATACAATCTGGGTCATTTTGACCTCCAGCAGGATTCAAACCCAGGACCCCAGGCTATTTAATTATCCATTATCCCAGTCCCAGTCTGCAGTAAAGACTGGATATGGGAGAGCTTGGATACCACCTGGTGTACTTGGAGTGTGCTCCTTTCGCTGTTATATTCTAATGAGATTCCTTTTACAAACAAAGGAAAAGCTAGTCAAAGACGTAGATTAGCCCGATGGGCATAACAAAGATAATAAATAGAAGCCTTAGAATGTACAAAAACTCCACCAGTCAATAACAACTGCTCTAACACTAGTATTGAAACTATATTCAGTTCAGAAATACAACACACACTAATGGTATTCCCCTAATATTCGAGGCTATAAGACAGAGTTGAGATTCCTTACTCTGACTAGATCGGCCCTAGCATACTGTCAATTATATTGTAACCCCGACTCCCTTGCCCTTACAGTACGAGACCCCATCTCACTACGTGCCAGGTTCGCAAAGCCACCGGGAAGGTCATTAATATTCACCTACCACACAAAGTCGCAAACTCTCATAGGATACGTTCCAACTCGCAAGCCAACTAGACCACAGCCATATAGAAGGAAACAGAACTCCGCCTCCTCAGAATAAGACTAGGCCCGGAGTTATACCTTCTCCTTTAATTCATTAACCCGTGACAGCTGGCATCATGTTTCTTGACAAGCTTCACAGTAAGCTCTCTGGGAGGGAGACTTATTTAATCAGACTTACCTTGTGGTTTGATTACCCTCTTCCTCCTCAAGTCTCTTGATTGAAAGGGTGCCATCCTAAATTTTCCAACGTGGGAATACCCGCGACCCAGCCAGGCAAACCTATTTCACACTCATTTGACACCCAGGGAGAGACCCAGTAACTTCAAAACCACACAAGCGGAATCAGCGTTCACATTTAAACAAATTAGGGAAGACAAACCCCTTTCCCAGGAACGCCCAAATGCGTAAATATATTAAACCATATTGTTTACACCCAAGCCTTCCAGTTGATCTGTAGGGTGGCACACTTTCAAAAAGAAGATTATGCGTTATCACTGACACCAAAGATCCCTCGTGACACTCTTTTACACAAAAGAAGACATTGAGTATCCACATGCAGCTGGCCTAGCCACGCACTGCAGACAAAGAGAGAACAAGCAGTTCGCTATGGGACCAAGAGAAACAGAAACCATATCGACTGCTCCGCCGCTTCATAAATGATTCAGCGCAAGCCACCTGCCCAAAGCAGCCTGCCAACCATGTTGTTTGAAGTAGTGGGAGTACAGAGCAAAATGCACAGACCAAGGACAATTACAGAAACTGATGGAGAAAGAAAAAAATTGTTATTGAGGAGACAGTTTGACATTCCCTCAAAATAATTTATTTTCTTTTCTCGTATCCATGCCTAGATGAGTCAACGTCCCAGAGGATATGGGGCGAATAAATCTTCTAATTTGACGTGAGACGGACTTCGACAGGTGTCACGTCATGTGCAAAGTGACTTTAGTGAGCGCTAGGCTAGATGCACCCTGATGACAGGTGTCTCTAATCTCAGTGCAGAACAAGAGCTCGGCCAGTGTACAGTACTGGTCGGGTTACTTTCCGGCAGGGAACAAAGTTGGGCTCTGCGAGCACTACGTTTCGCTTTGGCAGGACCACTCATTCTGGTAAACCTAGGCGACATATGGCCAGCGGTTGTAGCTGGGCCGACTGAGGCTCAACTAGTTGCATGATAGGGGCTGCCCCAGATATGAATGCGCTGGTCGGCCTAGTTGTGCAGGCTTCAGTTGTCGACGAGGTATGTGGTTTTCGTGGCGTCTGCCAAAACTGAAGTTTGGCAAAACCCAGGGCAGTGTCCTGGCCAGTGAGGTAGGCCTGAACTACTGGGTGAAGTCTCTCAAGAGATTTTAGTAGGTGGTTCAAATGTAGTAGGCTTGTAGGTTGGCGAAACTGGTATGGAGAGTTTGCGAAGTTCTGTTGCCTGCTCCCGTGGATTGATATACTCGAACCTGGCAGCCTTTGCCCGTTTCACCCTCTTAACACCAACACTATGGGTAAAGGGCATGAGGAAAGATAATTCTACAATTGGTGCAGAGGATGAGTGGCCTTCCAGGATTGTATTTTTACTAGTGTGAGATGTTTCGATGGAAAGAATAAAACCCTGGTCACGTGGTTTCCCTCGTACGGGCCTGATGTTTATGAGAGTTAATATGACTATGGGAGCAATATTTGTAAGTGAGTTGAACTGTCTTTATTTCTTTTAACGGAGATAAACAGTGATACTACCTCCTATCTACGTGAACTACTACTGTTGTCCTGAAGAGATCGGTATGTGTCTCAGTGTCGCGGTGATGCATGACATGAGGTGAAGGAACTTCAGCACTTTGAAGGTGCGGTGAAGTCTTGAGGAGCGGAAATGTCTTAGGCACCACTAGGACACGATGAAGACCAAGGTAGGAGAGCTGATGATTCCCTCTGCACCAGAAGTGCGGTGAAGGAACAGGACAGACGTTAATTGCTTGAAGATTGGTCAAGAGCCTGGTGTGGTCCTCGTATTTATACTGCTAGGCGGCGTGCCCTTTCTTCGGCTGGCGTAGGGGGTTGTCCTGGAGACAGGGTAACAGATGCAAAGAGCGTAATAATCGGCAAGTGACGTCAGTGGCGAGTGCTGGATCCAGGTTCATGTCTCGGCAATTGTACTGGTAGTGGCATCTAGCGGCTGTACTGTCGATCTTGATGCATGGCTTCGGTGGCTTGGCCAGCGAAAAATTATATCTGGCATGGAGTGCCTGTCCTTTGCCTTGGGTAGATGAAACAATTCCAGACATCCCGTTGGCGGTGGCGGCAAATCAAACTCCGTTGAAAGTGCTCCAAGTTTGTTTGCACTGATGCGTAGAAGTCAATTAAATATGTGCAGAAAGACATCATGCATCAATTTCTTTCTTCGCAAACGGCAAACAAACTGTCTGGTCAGATGCCACACCTTAGGCCAATTCGTAGCATTGTTTTTAAGCAAATTTGGTAATATTCAGCATTCATGTGTTTCTTTTATAGAAAATTCATTTACCAGAACATACAAACCTTCCACATACTTAAATTTCATTAATAAAGGTGTAATTTTTCTTCATATATATAGTAAACCACTGTGTTGTCTGTCACCAGCTGAATGACCTGCTATTGATATACACAGAAGCTCCAATTTTTGGAGCCTGAAAAATATTCTGAGCTGGGTTTGAGTTGCGAGCAGGTATTTGGCTCAAGCTCAAATTTTGATCACTGGCAGATCTATAGTCTATGGTCAGCACTCAAAAGATTCTTGTAAAATATGCACATTGTCTTTAAACTGTTTGTAAACTTGTGTTAATGGGGAATGGAATGCATACTACAAGCACAGTATCCACAGTGTTTACTTTCCTCATGTTCGGCTGTTGCTCCACACAGTCAAGCACAGCCTTGCTTCCTCCCCTTACACAACAAATTGTGTAGAAATGTTCATGTTATTACACATTTCTGTAGTGTTTTGTAGGGATGGGCCGATACCACATTTTGCCGATTGAAAATTTCAACTGCCGATACCACTGATTACAGCAATGCCATTACCAGTTTTGACGAGTACAATAATAATTTACAATTACCAATATTTGGAAATACTTTTTTATTACTTAAATTTAAGTATTCAGTTTTGTGAACAATTTAAGCACTTTATAATAGGTGTTTACAGCAGGAATGAAATACATTACCAATTCTAATAATAAATTATACGATAGACAATTTAGCTGGGAAAAGAAAGTGACTTAACAGTCAAGGAAAATCTATCACACTGTACAGCATTCATTACAAACTGAACTTCATTAAAAAGACCCTCCAAAACTTCAGGCAATCTGATGCGAACTTGGATTTTAGATCTGAGAAATACCATACATAACGTCAACATGCATGTTTGTTTAAACCAACATCCTAAAGATGTCATTAAAAAGAACTTACTGAAATCATTTTAATATTAAATATTCACTTGAAATTGACCAAATTCTTTTTATTTATATTAATATTTTCGCTTAGTATTCCTTCGTCGGCCAAGCCATACTCAATACTTTGGTTAAGAAGACAAGTGATTTATTTGCGACAATTTTTGCCAATTATTACTTGCCGAGTCTTATTCTAACCTTCAACATTCTAACCAAAACTGCAGTCGACAGTTTCTAATAAGAACTATGCCCATCAAAATTTACAATAAACACAGTATCATAGAATGTGTGATTCTTTTTCATTGCAGCCAACCTACGAGTGCAGTAAATGCATAAAAAGAATAAGAATACAGGATACTTTCTCATTGTCTCCAACCTACGAATGCAATAAACATAGTAAAATCGTAAAAAGAAAATAAAACAAAAAACCCTTGCGGGTTGTAAACAATATTAACGATAGTACCAGTTGTTGATTAACTGCGTTGTTTTGCATTCATTTACTGTCCAAAAACGAATGATGCACCCAATCTTTGGTGAATGTACCAACAGAAAATATGGTAAAATGTAAACAACGAGAACAAAACAGAAAAAAAATTTGTTCCAAATATATTTTTTGTTTCGGACAGAATATCTGATTGATCCATGTGGTAAATTGATGCTATATGAGATGAAGCATGCCAGGCTATTTAATATTGTGTTAAATAAATTAGTGCTACTAATCTGTGAATAATAATTAGCAAATAATGTTCACGTGCCGCCAATGGTCGTGGTATCAGTGGGTTAATCGGTATCATCCCATCATGAGTGTTTTGTACATGTGTTATATTCTCAGTTTTAATAAATATGCTTGTAAAACTGAAATAACCAAACGCAGATCCTGTTGCAGCCCAGGACAGACATTGCTGTGGCTAGGCAGTTAACTAGACTGGCGTGGAGTGGGGAGGCTCGGCTGGGTCTTAACACTAGGGTCTTGAGAGCCAATATGGATGAAGCAAGGAGTGTATGGGGCAGCATGGGCGGGGGAAACAGGAGATCCCCAAGGAAAACAGCCAACCAGCTGTATCATATAGCACAATTGCTGTGCAAAATTGTGGGAAGTGGCTTCACCAGGAATCAAACCTGGTTTGCCTTGGTGGGAGGTGGACACACTAGTGGATGCAGCCATCAAGAACCCGGCAGTCGAGAAACACTCATATAAAGAACACCCGGTGCTTAAACCAAGAAAATTTCATTCCCTCAATTTCTCAGTGGCATGAAAAGGTAATTTTCCCTTAAATTCCAACACAACACTGCTGAATGCATTATGTTACCTATTTCTGACAATGCTCCATCTTCTGCAAGTACTTGGTAGTTCCGAAACCAGATGCGATTATCAAGAACTGTAAATGTCATCACGTGGTCGATGAACGGTTGACTCTTGGGATGGTAGTTGGGCGTGCCAAATACCTGAAAATTATAATGAGTTTAGTAGACACACAAAGTGTATTTAGAGTTCTATAAATTTGGTATCTATAAATGATAGTTGAACAAATAAAAATTAATATTACATTGGCTATTCTGACTGTTCTGCTAGTGCATACTAGGTAAGAAGGAAATACGTGGAAATGAAAGACTTCCTAGTCTAAATAATATCTTTTATTTTACATGGTTAAAAAACAGCTGTAATTATTGTAACAAGCTAAACATTGTGCTACAATAGTAATGTGTAGGTGTTTAAAATGTAATGCAACTTCAAACACTGGAGTTTATCTTACTTTGTTTCCTCATTCTCCATATATGCTTGATATTAATTCAAAGAGGCAAAAGAACTATTGCAGGATACCATTGAAATAATTTGACACTTGACAGTCCCAGCTGGTTGACTGTCCTCGTCTCGACGCTAGGCGAGTGGCGTCTCAAGGTAGCTCGGGGCACTCAGGGCACTGGGGCCTGCCTGGAGTACAGCACTGGCCTGGTTGGCCGTTGAATTGGTACAAAGTCTGGTTTGGCGAGTTTCACCTGGCATGGAGCAGGTTTAGGTTGTGGTGCAGTAGGGTCGCTGTACTACCCCTGTTCCCACAACATGGGTGGCACTCGACTGGGGGGTGGTGTGTGCGTGTGAGGTGCTAGGTTGTGGTTCTGGTATGCTGGTGGATCTCTCGCCAAACAGTGCTTCCTGCACTGTGGGGTGATACCCTTCCACAACTTTTGTAGGTGGCTCAAACAAATCCACTGATGTGACGGTTGGTAGAGGTACGGTAAGTCATCTCAGCAGTGCAGTCTGTTCACTCACATGGATTCAGCAGTCCGAACCCGCTAGGAAGGATAAGCCTTCTTGGCCCGTCTCTCAACTCCACCTGTACGGGTGTAAGGCATTAGGCACAAAAGTCAGGGCTGCAGGAGGTAGGCAGTTGACGTATGCATGTCCAAGTGTGGGTGCCAATTACTGCCGCCAACACCGCGCCTCACTCTTGATTCCTCCACCGGGGTGGAGAAGATTTGAGCAGCAAAGCATTGGTTGCAGGAACCGCACGGTGTTGTCCCATCAGGGTAGGTTTCCCTGCACCAGAGCGCAACCCTCTTGGCACCACAAAGTGAGCGGTGAGATTTGAGCACTCTAGCCGGCAAGCCGATCCCACCGGGAACGTACCTAGTGTCGTGGCTCTACCGTTCCTTCCCAACTGGGTGCAAAGGAACGGGTGGCCTTCCAGTACTGGTAAGGTGAGTGTCCAGTGGTGACTAGTCTCCCCGGACTCCAAGAAGTTCCCCTCCTCAGCACCACAAAGTGAGCAGTGAGGCAGGGGATGACCAAGCCAGCAAGCCAACTTCCAAGAGACTGTATCCTAATGTCGTGGCTCTACTGTTCACTGCACACGGCAGAGAATGGGTGGCCTTCCAAGGATGTTCTGTTCTGTTGTACGTGTAAGTTCGGTAAGTTCAAATCTGGTCTCCTGCCGATTTCTTTAGCTCCGATAATGACACAAGGAAGGAACTCAGAGTGAAAGTCAGGAGATTTGGTAATATCAGTGATTACTGACCGTAAGAAAATAAACAGAAGGTAGAAGTACTAGCTCCTAAATCCACACGGGCTAGGCGGAAGGTGAACACCCTATTTTAAACAAGGGAAGGTGCCCTCTGCAAAACTATATGAGGAGACAGTAGCTAGTGCATGTTGCGTAAAATTATTCCTTGGGGCGAACTCTACTCTCTGTGTGTCCGCAAGGGACTGAACGTGTCTCAGTGTGGAGCTGGTGATGCCACTGGTTCTTCCTTAGGTAGCTTAGGAGAGGATCTTTTGCCCCACAAGGTGAGCGGTGAACTATTCGGAGAAGTGTGAGACTTGGCACCAACAGCTGGAGCAATGAGAACTCAGGAGAGGAGATCAAGAACTGAAGCAGAACTGACGATCCAGAGGCTTAACATATTTGCTGCAACATCCAAACTGCTACTGGGTGATATGAACTACAATCATTCTCCTACAAATGTTAACCTAAATTCATTATCTGTAATAAATTAAAAAGTGCTGACAAACTTTTATTATATGCATGCTTTTCTATTTTCACATTTATACCCTAACAATTTTTGACATAGATGTCGAGATGTTGATCTATAAATATCCTAATATTTGTTTATCCGTACAATGGCAAGCGGATTAACTGATAGCAAATAAACAAAATACATATACAGCCACCTCTTGACCCACCAGTTGATGGTGGAAGAATACATAAGAGAAATGTAAACATTGGCGATACTTTCACTGAACTGTCAATATCTAGCCTTTGTGATGAAGTATAGCCAAGAGCATGGCTGTGATCAGAACTGATAATTAACATTTAATTAATGGATAAAAGTACAACAGTTACAACTAGTGGTAATCATATATTTACTCTGACAACTTGCTTAGGATAGAAAAAATATTAACACTCCAGTCAATTCAACTAATGCACTTTAACAATTGTGACATTAAATGCTATGTCTTGTATGTCAGGTACTGTACCAAGTACACAAGCACTGCACTGCACTGCAGAATTGTGCCGTAGTAAATACAGAACTGAGAGTCGTCATCAACCCAGCCATTTCAGACGCTTGGTGAGTGCTGACAGGCTTCAGATGAATATTATGGAAACATTAACTTTGATACAAAAAGAACACACTTATAAGTACACATGTGCACCCACCCACACACATGCAAATGTACATGTACACACAGAACACACTATTTTCATAGCTGTTTAAAGAACATAAAGTTATTTGGAGGAATCAGAATATGAAACCAACAAAGATTCAAAGGCTGCCCAATTTAATTACATACTGTATACCAAATTTACCAGAATAGAGCTGCCTCCAATAAAAGGGTCTAGCATAGCAGCTTGACAAAATTCATGTACAATTCCCGTACATAAGTATAAGAATTTTTAAGTACAACACAAACATTTCAGGATTCCCAAACATCAGTCTACTAACACTACAAACGTTTATTAGACTTTTATTTCAGCTCATTGTTTTCAATTCATGGTGCCAGATTCACAAAATATTTAAATTAATATTTCTTTCAAAATTTTTACAAAAACATTAAATTTAGAAAAAAAATTACAAGAGTCTAATCGAAAAATTAAAACAGTACACACTTTTCTGTCAAATCATAACCTCTTTATCATAGTCTTTATGTACAACAGATTTGGTGACTGTAACAATTTAAAAAAATTTGTTGATGAAATATCTAAGGATAATAATGTTTATGTATGAGAATCAACTTCCTTTGAATGTTACAGTTGAAATGCAAGGACAGATCCTGGTAAAAATACATAGAGCCACAGGTTTACTTGTGCTGGAGGTGGCCTGGGCTAACTGCTGACTGCTGCTCCGGCTGCTGGCATTCACCGGAACTGGTGCCTCGACCTCGGGCAGCGGTGCTAAGGTGAGTCTGTGGAGGGCTACCAGGGATTCGCAATCCCTAGTGGAAAGTGTCAATCTTAACGGGAGTCGGTGACAATTGGGTGCAATTGGCCGGCAGTCTTGATCGGGGGCTGAAATAAGGAGTGGGAGGGAGCTGCTAGAGCCTCTCCAGCTGGCAGGAGGCTTGAGCTCATTCCCCGGGGGGGGGGGGGGGGGGGGGAGGTACACTGCAAAGTGCAGTTGGAGCTAGGTTACAGCTCCCTTTGGCATCTACAGCAGTAGCTAGCTGCCTTCCTATCTTTCCACTTCGTACCACAGGTAGGTACAACAGTCTGCCTCGTCATGGGGAAGCAGGGGATGATGGTCCCTAGCTAGGTGCAGAACAAGGCCAAGGCCAAGCTAACCCAGAGCTGTACCGGCGACACTAGGCATGATGGTTAGAGCGATGGGTTTACTCTGAGTGTCCGACGACGTTGAGTGTGGTTCTAAAGATGGGCAAACCTCCAGAACCAGTCTAGCACTCCCTCCGGCGACATTTCAGCATGATGGATGAAGTGAAGGCTGGACTGGTTGACTAGCCGCCTTGTGGATTGTGTTGCTAGTGTTCTACCTTACTGCGCACCAGGTGCAGAGTACAGGTGGCCGTTGACTGGGTGTGTTTATGACGTATGTGCGCCCGGTTAAGGGAGCCCGCAGTCGTACACTACGTTCGGTAATTAGTTTGTCAAAGACGCTGTCTTCTGCTTTACCCTGGCAGGCTAACATCTACAGAGGATACAATCAGTCACCCTAGAAATGAGAATTCAGAGGTTTGAGAGAAAACATATTTATTCAGTGGGGAATAAACACGGTGGCCCGTACTACCTCTTGACTAACTAGGAACTGACCAGAAGTAAACTATGTAAACCAGGTGAAGGGGACCTGGGTCTGACCTGAACAAGAGCAGAGAGGCTTGGTAGCTATTATAACAACTGTCCCTAACTATCTCAATGCTGCTGTTCAGAAAGGACTTTGGGGGCTGCTACCAGAAGGGTATTGTGGTTGGTGATTACCATAAGGGTAGTGGCTGGTCAAGGGGAGGTCGAAGATTTCTTCTAGGGTTGCTGGTGAAAGTCTGATAGAGCTTCTGGGATGTCTGGAAGATGTTGCTATCAGCAGAGAGCCACAGCTTATGAGGTGTTGGAGCGAGATGCCGGGGATGAGCTCTCAGGGAAGGACTGCCCTTTCTCGGCGATGCACGGACATATATCCACGTGCCCGTGGGCTCAGTGCAGGAGTACTTCTCCTCCTAGGCGGAGATTCTCTCTCTAGCACGATGCCTCAGTCTGCTGTGGAATTAAGCAGTTCTGTAATGCTGGGTTGCCTTGGTTGCGCAAGCTTAGGTACTTAACTCTGCTGCTTGGTCAGCTTCTATTACATGTGAGGGGGTCGGTATGATGTCTCACATAAGGGCAAACGATCTTGGCTGACGTGTCCGTGGGTGCCCCTGCAACATGGAGTGTAATTGTAGGCACTCATAGCATGTCATTTCAGGTTTGAAACCCTGCCTGGGGTGATACGGTGATGCATAAAGATGAGGCAAAGTCGTGTTTATATATAGTTAGAATAAGCGTCACGCATCACATTTATTATTTAATTTACAAACATTATGAACAAGAAATTGCTGACTGCAAGCTAGGTTAAGACAAAATGTTAGTGCAACCTAAGTATTAGAAGTTGATTGTTATAAGAATGGACAAACAATAATATTCCCATATAATTTATATTGGTTAGGATTATTCTTTGGAAATGAAACATACTTATGAAATAGTGATATATTCTCATTTGTGTATTTTATAATTTCAGTTAGGGGTCATGCCCATGAATACTGTCTAAACCCCCAGTACAACTGCTATAAGCACATTAATGGCATAAATTACGCTAGAATTCAACCAAACTGTAATTCAATGTTAAAAATTTACAATCCTGAACAACGATAAACACACACACCTAACCACAGTGTAAAGCTATATTCTTTTTTTTTGTTTACTTCTAAACTTTGCAAATAACATTTCAGAATGTTTGATGTGATGTTAGTTGCGAAAACTGAACACAATTAATTTGTATTATAAAAAGTCTCAGTTTAATTGAAAATATTTGTTTACTCACTAACGGCATCAAATGTTTAGCCACACCTCTGAGATTGTCGTAACTGTAGTGATATACTTTAAAAAACTAAAAGAAACAAAGACAAACATCACCATACGAGTAAGAAATCTTGTAACAAACAATAATTTAACTTTGGATACACTCGCAAAAGACCATTGTTTGAATACTGGACTGGAATGGAACAAACCAAAAGGATAGCTGTAACAGCTATGCCAACATAAAAATAGTAGCCTAACAGTGATGTAAACAATGCATATTTACCAAACCTTAACAGCAAAATCAATGAGAAATCTTATTACCACCAATATCTCATAGAACTACCAGAAATCCTTTCTGCTATGGTATTAATCCCGGACACGAGAAGAAATTCTGGTACAATTCCTGGATTATTCCCAGGCGGTAAAATTTCCACACAAGTCTTTCTCTTCCTGGTTGCTAGGCACCTTGAAATTACGTAAACGACGTCGCTTCATCTGCGTGCTTTTCTCAAAGTGCAATGGACAACAATCGGAGTATTATAATTGCTACCATAGCAGTTACGGGATATTCCCTGGTGGCGGCAAATATTACAGACATAACAGCATTATAGTTTTAATGATCAATGCGGTCGGTAATCAAAACCTAGCCCCCCCTTCAAGAAGATGTAAGTTTGAATAAATCAGTGAGTGAGTCATCGCTGTAACCTCCGAGCGAGCAGATAGTTGAAATGTGCACAGAGGGATAGCGCCACCTGTCAACAATGGCAGCCCATCAGCTGCCCTTAACTCTGCCCACAGACAAATGCCAGCCACCACACCCACTCCAAGACATGACGAGGGCTCAACTGTGAGTATATGTACCTGTGCAGCAAACTAAATTGTCAGTTGTGATCTGGCTGTTCTGAAAGCCACTTCAGTCCGGCAGTTTGCTCCACTGCCTCGTGCACTGGAGCTCTCTGACATGATCACTGCCTAGAAGCTATTCAGCATCGTCGCCGCCTACAGCCAGATCTTCCCAAAGTCCTCCCCCTGCAAATCTTCTAGAAGACTACCACACTAGTTTCTTGCCCATGACAACGGCTAACTCACGCTCCCTTCAGGAAGTGAGTCTCCTAACTCCCTTAATGACACGGATACAATATAGACTGGGAAAGTTTATTTAGCTACCTTAGTCAAAACTGCCACTCTTTAGTTTAGAACAAGGTCCCCTTCACCTGGATTGCATAGTCTATTATTTCCTGTCAGCTGAAGGTATTCCTATCTGAATAAACAAGTTTCTAACCTACCTTGTTTTCTCATTTCCTTGAGTACGCCTAAAATCCATAGTAGACACCATGTCCCGTCAGAGTGGAGCAGGAGATTGGGTATTGAGCTAAATATTTTACCTCAGTGTAGGACTGCGAGCTCCCCTTCAGGTACTCGTACGTCGGCAAACAAACATCATTCAACCGCCACCAATTTGGTGCACCCCGTGTACCAAAAGGTAGAGTCACAACCACTAGTCATACACCCCTAAGGTGAAGAAGGCACTAGACCAAAATGCACCTATCCACCGCACCACATGAGTTGCCAGAGGGTGTGTTTGGTTGGCTCTGGGTTAAGCCTGTCCACCCTAGGACCACACCCACCAAAGCTGCTCCCCAACCACAGCACCATTTGCGTTGCCAGCTAGTGTTCCAGTTAGGCTCGGCATCGACCCAGTTGCAGAGACGGCAGAACACTACTTGCTAGGGACTGCTATTCGCCTGCTCCTATCTGCCGAGACATAGTTTTGAACCTGATGCCTTTTACCGAGCGAGATGGAAAAGAACTGAAAAAAAGGAGGGCTACATCTGCCTACCTGGAGTAGCACCCAGACCAATAAGGCACTTAGCCAAGACTCTCCCTGGGAACGAGCTCGGAACACCTGTAAGTTGGTGGGGCTTCACCCCCAGCTCCCTCCCCTACTCTGTTTTCCGCTCCTCACAAGGTTCCAGGGACACCACATTCCGTCGTTGCTGCCTTCCGATGAGAGAAGGTGCCCATGGGGTTAGTCTGCCCCTGGTTTAACACCCACGTCTACACCAGCCCACCGAGAGCGGCCAGCAACAATAGCAGTAGTTCCAGCTGCAGTAGCCTCTGGGGACAGCCAAGCTCCACCAGCACCCACACCCTAGCCAGTAAGTTAGCAGCACTGTCCAGCCGACCAAGCACCGGTGTAAGTAAGCAACCGGCCCCAAAGCCAGTTGTGCCTAGCCGACAGCTGACACGGCTCACGTTCGTGCTCCTGTACCAAAGTAAGCCTGCCACAAGTTGTCCTAAGTAAATGCTACAGGCCTGCACTAACAAAATCATTGCCCTGAGCCAGATAGCATCATGCACCAAGAAGTAGGTAGGAACTTTCTTGGAACCCAATGTGGGGCGATAGCTTTTGGTGAAATTAGTAGCGAAAGAAGAACTAGGCCAGCATGACACAAGAACTGAGAAGCTAGCCAGACCATCTAGATCCAGCCCGCCAAGGACTTCGGGGAGTCCTTAATCACCTCGTGGTGTACAACTACCGGAATAACAACGCTGGCTAGCGAAGTTAGCCAACACGAAGCCCAAAAGGTCATAATGGCCGAAACCCCAGACAACTGGTGTCATGCAGCCACCTGCCCCGACACCAGATTTAATTCTATCACGTGAACTCACTGCCAGAATGTATTTCGTTATCGATGCCTAGGATGGGCCGATGAGGTACGGTACATGAACATGTGCCAAGACTGCTGCACTGGCCAATCTGTATACCGAACTTGGATTACTTGCCCAGGTCACTGCATTAATTTGATCCACTGTATAATATGCAACCAACCATTCCATCACGAGTGCATAGGCTATCCAGAAGAACAGATCTCCCAACTAGGTCTAGTTTATCGGTTTGAGGTGTGCAGACGAGCCACGGAATACAGGCCCAGTAATCCAGGACATTAAGTCAGTCCGGCTACAACACACTGTATCAGCAAGCCTCCGTTACCAGAGTACGCTGGCAGTCCCCATGAAGAGCCAGTCTCGTTTACAGAGGGGTGCGAAAAAGAGTTCAATGAATACGACATCACGAGTAAACAATGGGTAACCCGAGCCAGCCAACAACACCGTGGCCGCACCCTAGAGTGTTGGTAAAATATAAGGTATTTGTAATGGAATGGAGCCAGCTATGCAATTGTCTCTCCACCCAATTCTCAGGCTAAGAAGTCGTGGCTCATCTGACAACAGAATTCTACATTTGGACCCAACACTCGGAGGAAGAAGCTGGGCTATTCATCCCAAGAAAATTCAGCTTTACTGCCGTATTTACCCAGTCACCACAGCAGAAAGCTGCATTAGGAATATTGCCAGGATGCATCTACTGAAACTACGCAACCTTCCGCAAATCCCCAAATCTACCACAATCGAAGAGCTCATTGAGGGGGCATGTGAACGCGAGCATAATTTTAAAGCGCAGGCAGCCCTAGACAAGCCACGCGGAAAGCGGATAGAACCCGAGAAGCAAGGAGATAAGAAAGGAAACTCTTCCTCCATCCACCCCTCAAAACCCCCTTGCCTAGATCCTGTTATTGCCCGGTCGCTACTTTAACAGGGACTGCCCAGACAGACCGGGAGACCAGGGGCAGGTGGGAAACGCCACCATCAGAGCGAAAAGTGGTCTGTCACATCCAGGATCAAAGGGCCCAGCATCCAAGAATTAATGGAGAAATCTGAACCCCCAGAAGCACCGCACATTGAAGTAACAATCAATGACAAACAAGTTATAGCTCTGATAGATTCCACAGCTACTGGAAATTTTATTCGTAGTGATGTGCTGACAGCACAACAAAGGGCCCAGAAACACATAGTAAGGATGGCACAGCACGAGGCTACGCTACGTGTAGACGGACAAACTACATTAGAAGACACCAAGCCTAAACACTCCAGCTCAGTGGTGTTCGTAGTCTCACCTCACCTTACTGAAGCAATTATTCTAGTCCACCCGTGGCTATATGCCAGCAACAATGTGTCCTAGACCATGGCCAAGGAAAATTCTACCTGGGAGAAAAAAACAGGTCACCATAAATTGGGAACAGAGTCTGATTGCGGTAATCCCACAGCCCATCGACGCAAGCAAAATAAACCATCAGCTAGAAGGAACAGAATTCGACCAGCCGAGGCAGATCCTACACGAAGATGCCGGAGCATTTGGACAACCTGCACAACTGTGCCAGACACGGTCAATTCAGCGTGAGATCTGGACAACTACCGACACCCCGATATGCAACCGCCCGTATAGAGTGCTTGCCCGAAGTTGTCATATGATTATGACACACGTAGAAGAGATGAAGACCCAAGGAATAGTCGAGCCATCACTTTCACCTTATAATTCCCTCATCATAGTGGTCCCCAAGAAGGACGACCAACTGCGTTCAGCATTAATTATAAGGACTTTAACAATGCCACGCATCATAGCACCACCTGCCATAAACCTCGCCCACACATTGCGATATATACAGGAGGCCAAAATCTTCAGTACTCTGGAGATGCAGTCAGGAAACTGGCAGATCGTGGTCCACCCAGATAGAAAATACATGGCATTCGCCATACCAGAGAGAGAAACATTACAGTTCCGAGTGATGCCATTTGGTATCAAGAATGCGCCAGCTATCTTTCAGAGGCTTATGTCAGCCGAGTTCCTTAACAGTTACATTAGCCAATTTTGTTTTGCCTACATAAACGACATGATAACCTATTCCAAGCCATGGGAGGGGCTCTGTGAGCGAGTGAAGAGATTTGAGTGGCTCTTAACATCAAGGTCTTGAGAGCCAATGAGGATGATTGTGGTGAGAATGGAGCAGCGCCGGAATTAATTTGGAGCATCATCTTTGGATGTAATCACGCTAATGCTTTGAATGATAGGGTTCATTAACCTAAAATATTTACTTGGCCATTATTTTGAAAATAAGTGCCTGAACCACTTAAAAGTTGATTGCATGCTAGCTTAATTTTACAAAGTTTTCTGAGTACAAATCCTAGATAAAGCATGGGTGTATTTGTAATAGTCTCAGTACTGTTGCATGTGTGTCTGGTTTCTTCTTTAAGGATATTGCTGTCAGTGAGACATCAATGCCTACCTACTATCTACGCTTTTAAGAACTTAATTACAAGTTACTTGCACCCGTGTAGTGGAAAGTGAGCTCATTAGTTCCATGAGTAACTTCTTGTGTTTTTATTTATTGAGTAAACACAGCAGATGTAAATATTAAATTAAATCATATGACAATGTTTATATTCATATAAGGTTCTCAGGTTGGAAAGGAAAAAAAAACGCAAGCGATACTAAAGTTGGACCTTTGGCATGTGTTCAGAGCCCCACTCGTGAGAGGCGAGTTAGCTAGCTATGTACCTGCTGTGGCTGCAGAAGGCGGAGAATGCATTGGCTCTGCCAGGCCATCCTACACATGTCACACAGCAGGTAGAGGTTTACGTGTGACATAATTTTAGGCTTTGCTGATGCAGGATCTTCCATCACTCTGTCCGACGGGAATCTAACTAATACATACAGCAAAATCACGAGTATATTAAAAAAAAGTTAACTAACGCATTACAGCACGGAACCACCTACATGACCTACCGTAGCACTACTCGTGTGAAAAATTTGGTAGAAACTGGTTAATTGGTTCCCAAGATATTGCGTAAAAGCATTTTCATAATCGATGATATTTGACTAAATATCCTAAAAAAAGGAGTTCTGTATATGAAGTTTCTAATATATACTGTCCGTAAAGAAATTTTAGTTCAATTGTTAAATAGTTAAACCAAATTTATCAAAATATTTGCATGGCAGCCATTTTGAAAAAAGAATACCTGAGCCCATTTAAATATTATTACTTTACACGGCCTTCTGTAAAACTGATCGTATGAAAATTTTGGTGGAAATCAGTTGAATTGTTCCAGAAATATAGCAAAATGACCAATTTATTCACCTGGCACTCTTGCAAAAAAAATTGCAAACCAGGATTTGTATGCATAATTGATACTTCTAATAAATACTGTTACTGTACAAAATTTGGTTGAATTTTATTGAACTCTTTCATGGATATAACATACGTATTAATCTAAATTATTTATTAAAACCCCATTAAAAAAAGGCCTGCTGCACCCAAAATATGTTAGTTTACATATCCTATTATAGTACTACTTGCGTGAAATTTTAGTAGGAATTGGCTGACGTCCTCAAATTAAACCTTAAAAACCCCATATTTCCATGTGATTATCTTCATAATTGGAGGACAAAAAGGGTATGTATTAGCACAATAGCTGATTGTGGTATACTGCCAGTATACAAATTTAAGTTAAATTTGATTACATAGTTTTGTAGATACTGCCCACTAAGCTCAAATATTTTTACATTCTGAAAATAAGGGTCTTGCACACTTTGAATATATAAATTATTACAGTCTACCACAGTACAACTTCTTTGCCAAATTTAGAAGAAATTGGTTAATTGCTTCCCGAGATATGACAAAAACTTTACTAATTCAGTTAAGTGTTATCTTACAAAATGGCTCACAAAAATGTTTTCCTGGCATATATAATGCTTGAAATAGATACTGTCAGCATAAAATTTGGTAGAAATTGGTCAAATGGTATGGCATATAAACCAAATAAACCTAAAAATATTTGTATTGTTGCCATTTTGAAAAAAAAAAGGTGCCTAATCGATTTCAATTATTTATGTTTACATGGCCTAATATTTAATTATTTCACAATGTGCAGTCAGCTTACAAGATCTGGTTTAAATCAGTTGAATTGTTCCTGAGATATGACATACCATGCTAGATTTTAAAATGACCGCAATTTTGAAAGTAATCACTCTGTATTTTGGCAAACTATAAAATCCAAATCCAGGTGTCCTCACTTAGTGCTACATGTGCACCGAGTTTGGTCAAATTTGGTTCAGGCATGCAAAAACTAAAATTAGGGGGGGGGGGGGGGGGGGGAGACAAACAGACAGGAAAGTGACCTCATAAGGCTTTGGAAAGTAGGCTGAAGAAACACAGTGTGACAGTGAAGAACACAAATAATAGAACATTTCATTTTAATAACATATACAGTCATACTAGTAACACAAGAAAAAAATATGTTTGATAGATTTAAGTGTTTTGAAGTGACACATGTATTTTATTTTGGTCGAGTATTGCAAAAATCACATTTATTGACGGTATTAAGAGGGTAACAATATTTGTAGTCATATCAAAATTCCAATCCAATGGTGTATGTATTTATATACATACATATAACTAAAACTAGCAGTATCCTCGCCAACTTCGTTTGGCATCTATTTTATAATTTATCTACTATATAATTTAAAATTACTGTAATAGTACTATTAATATCTTTATTATTATTTTTGTTATAAATATTTTAAATTTACATTTTAAAAGTAATTACAAAAATTTTCCCCATAATTACCACATAAAGTACGAAAATTAATTTTTACATATTATTTTAAATATCAACCACCTGTGACTTATTTCTTTATTTTTTCCCATAGGTTTTATTAAATTCACATTCAGTACAGAGGAGTATAATCCTCAAATTAACTTTGTTTATTTGTAAATACGACATATGAACTTCTTATTCGAAAGTATATTTGTTCATATGTTTTATTTAACTTGCATTAACTTGTTACAGCTTCTCTGTATACTATGTTTATTGCTTTAGTATTTTCTGGAGTTCAGACTCTAGATAACCCAACATATAATTGGCCATGAGAAAAACATCACTTCTCAAATCCATTCCCACTAATGTGAAAGTTTGCCCCTGGGGCTTATTTATTTTGAGAGCAAATGATCCTTCACCGGAAACTGCAAAGGGATAGGCAGATCCATTGGAATCATAGGGACACATGGAATATGCGCTAGCTGTTAGGTGGCAGGCCCAGTTAATGTTATTTCTTCAATGTTGTTCCGCAAATCTTTTATCGATAGTCTCCTGCCATTATACACATTAGATGAGTTTAAGTTGCGTAGTAAAATTATTGGGATACCAATCTTTAATTTGAGGTTGTGTGGCGACAGGCCAGAAGGATTTAATAAATTTAAAAATTCTTGAGGATAGTGCACACTGTCCTCTATGTCAATGGATTTATAATAATTAAGATGGTCGGGAACCTCTTGTAATATCATTCTATTTATTTCATTAACTTTATCGTTTCTGGGAGCTACTATTGCCCTTGAACATAGTCAATGATAGTATCTTTTGTAATATCATTCTATTTATTTCATTAACTTTATCGTTTCTGGGAGCTACTATTGCCCTTGAACATAGTCAATGATAGTATCTTTGCAGTAAATTTTCTAGATCGGGGTATATTCTGCATTTATAAGATGCTCTAATTTATGGACTATGCGACCCAATCCAGAAGCAAGTCTGATTTCAGTGCTACCACCAATTACGCTTGGAAAAGGGAATTTTCCTTTTCCAAGCTTGAGCAATTGCCGTGGAAAACCGTTAATTGTTTTCGCTTAAATGGGCTCTCATGTTGGTGCGCAAGTGAAGTGTTTGAACTCAACCCCATATTGGAGATGATTTTAGACATCCTTTTAAAATGTCTGCACGTGTTCCTTTTGCTATAACAGGACGTGTTCGGCGAAAATCACCAGCAAAAACAAAAGTACCCATGATTACATTTGAGTTTCTGAGATCTTGGCACGTTCAGTTTACTGCTTCAAATGAGCTCTATAGCTCATCTCATAGTACATTTGTACCATATAATTAATTACGCATCTTGTAACAATGTACTAAGAAGTCCATTTTTATGTATGGAAACATACTGAATTTTGCTCCAAAGATATTGTTATTGAAAGCAGACAATCTAATTCAAGGCATTTTAGCTGCCCTCACCACGGACGTATTTCTAGAAAGTTGCTATTTTCTTTTAGGCATGATGTCGTCTTTACATACTATTTGATCCTTAAAGCAACCAAACATACACAGTAAGATAACTGTCTTTTTTAATTTGCTATTTAACTAAATCAACATTGGTATTATCTATGGTTAGCAATCAAAACGTAAAATTATTAATTTGTAATCTAGACAAACTATATCCAATATTATAGTATGTCTTAATAACAGTTAATCTTTAAGCTAATGCTCAAACAAACTATTGAGGATCTCTTTTTTACAAAATAAACTCTAAATAATTACCAAATCAAAAAAAAAAATTTGCTGGGCATCAATTTATTATTTTGAAAAATTATTTTGTTACAAACTTTCAAATTTACATTTAAAATTAAGTGTAAAAAAATTAAATATTCTTGCTAAATTAATACAGGTATGCCAAAATTTAATTTAGTAATTAGTTAAATTGTCTACAAAAAATTGTATGTCGAACTGCTCAGTTCTTTTGAATGGACGGGTAACTACACTGATTTCCCTCTTCGTCTCGGCGGAGGAGAGGGGAATGAAACCCCAGGGTGAGGCATATGGAAATAAGCTCCCGTGCGGGGAGTTTTACTACCCTCATAACCAGGGCTGTCAATAGGTGGGATGCCAGCGATCCCAAGGGAGGTGAATGGATGAGTGAATGATTAATCGAGAGTGATCGTGGGGATGATCTATCTGGCTGGGGTGACTGGATTTATCCGCAGCGGCCTCATCGGCCAGCGTACTGGAACAAAATTAGCCGGGGATTTGCCACGTGGTTTAGGGGCGACTTTTGGTGGGAGTCGAACCCTAATGAATTTCTCGGAGGCTAATTTTATTACGCATTCGGTAGGTAGGGCTTCCACCGTCGGGTGTCAAACCTGAATCCATCTACTTGAAGCTACGCTTACTATGCTCAAGGGAGCTGGGGTAACTGGAACAGGGGCTGCCAGGATTCCCGGGGTTTCCAGTACACTAACAGGTACGACTGTCTCAGTGGGTTCCGGAGTTATGTCTTCCCGCTCAATGTCCTCAGGTAGGCACCAACCTAACAAATGGTCCGTGTGTCTCTGGTATTACAATATCATAATAAACAGATGACTATTGATTCTACAGGTAACAATGCAATAGGACATGAACTAGCTAACAGATTATCAATAGGGAGCGCTTGATTTAAGGCGTGTCTCTCACATCGCCTCTGACGGCCATCAAGTCCACCATGGGCGTGATACATTGAACTTTATAATGGATAAGGAGAACTATTCTACTAGTAATGTAGGCGACACACACAAAGTACGAGTTATGTAAGTTTTATTACGTGAAACAAAAATTATATTGAGGACGTCACCCAATACAAACGATACAATGTATAATTTAAATACTAGACCCAAAAATAACTCTCTACAGGTAAAGGCAAGCCTGATAAAGGTATAGCAACAAAGTCTATGTACGCAATTCAGAGTGTATGATGAAGTTAAAAGGAGTCTCCAGGGGAACGTTAATCGCGTACCGACCTGCTACCGCGGGAGTCAAAGGAAGCTGACTTAAGGTGAGGGTAGCGGGTACAGGTGGTAGGAGTTTGCAATCTGGTGAGTAGTGGTTGGTGTGGACGAGCCTTACCCAAGCTGCAGGAGCTGGGGTGCTGGCGGCCTTCCCAAGCTGCCGGCTGGAGGGGATGGAGTTCAAGCCTTGGCGCAGGCTCTGGAGAGGGAGAAGAGTCTTTGCACACTGGGTTTGGCTCGCGATCTAATTCGGCCGGCGAGTCGGGTATCTCTCGCTTGACCATGGTACTGGACATCTATTTATACTTCTTTTCTGCACATCAGCAGTTCTCCGGGATGCAGGGGGTAGCGTAGCCTTCCAATGCAGGGGTTGGTTTATCAGAGCGCTGGAGCGTCTAACATCTCTTATCTCCCTGCTTGGAGGTGACGACGAATAAAAACACATCGGCCTGAGGCTGGCTGGCTGTGACGTCACAAGGCCACGGTAGTGTTGCCATCTCAGGGGTTGATCGAAACTTCTTCCGCGCTACCATGAAGGGTTGTGGATATTCAGAATTAAATATTATATTCGTCGAGGTGGCGCTTGCTTGTAGGGAATCGAGCGGTGGTGTTTATTGTAATTACTTAGCTTCATTACAATTACATATTCGGCTGTCCATGTTAGTGGAATCTCCGTGCTCGATACGTTTGTCTTGTTCGCCAAAGTTATGACTTATCTTGAGTGAAGGGTCACTCGCACATGGAACAAAGTCACCCAGTGTCGCAAATTTATAGTATTTGGGGTCATAAGTTTTGAATTGTAGACCCCTTATTTTTTCTATTCCTTTTCTGTCAAAAAACCTCGTCTTCCTTTCGGGTAAATACAGTAATTTTATTCACTGCAATTGTAAGTTAGAGTAAGAAAATTAATTTAAACATAATTTTTAATATATTAATCTGAACATTTCTTTCATAAATCTATAGTTTTGAGTATGAATGTACATACAGAAACAGTAATTCAATGGTTTTATGTTTATTTAAATTTTTGTAGTTAAAATTTCCCTTGGTGTCATAACGTCATGATATGTTCAACCAGAAAGTTGAGGCTACATACCATTGAAAAGAGTTTTTTTAATTGGATAAGTAGTTCCAAAGATTACCTCTAACAAACTCTACCTCTTTTTATTGATTGCACATGCTGTCATCTGGTGGAGGGGAGACAAGCCAGCCACCCTCTCCTGCCCTCCAACCTGACCAGCACATGTGAAGCCATGTTCCTTCACAGCAAATGAATCTTGATAATTCCTATGTCAAATTTCTAATTGAATAATATTTCATTTTAAAAACTTGTAAATTTTGAGAAAGAGAATTAAAATTGGTGTCCAGAATCTTCAGTAACTAATAACTCCAACTTGGCCCTTGCTGTGTGTTGCGGGTGCTCGATGCTTATTATTATTATTATTATTATTATTTATCGGGCAGTGACTCATGCGAGTAGGACATGTCATTATTGGGTGGTGACTCGTGCAAGTAGGATGTGACTAGTGTCGGCTCCTGTGAGACAGTTGTTTTCCGGTAATTAAAGAGTAGGAATTACCAGAACAAGTTGACTTCTGGGGGTTTTACATGACCCCTAGTTCGGACATATGGCAATTTGCTGTAAACCAATCTTTAGGAAGCAGAAGTTTACAAAGTGCACTGAACCAGGTGGAACTTGCTTCCATAATCTGTGTAGTGGCAATATAACAGATGAAGACTATGTGTGAAGTGTAAAGATGAAAACAATATGTTTAACTTTTCGCCTAGACGAAATAGTAAAGTGAACAACGTATAAAAAAACACTAATACGAACTCAAAAGACTTAACCCTAACATTGACAGTAATGGATTACGAGGTAACCAACAAAGCAGAAACAACTGAGAAGTTGGCTGCTAATACGGATTGTATGGTAAAATGTATGTTTGAGGTCCTTTGTTCTAAAATAGATGAACTCACAAAAGAAGTTTGTGACTTAGAAGAGGATAACTCCTTATTGTGTACATTGTGTGAGAGCCTGCAGGCCGAAAATGAAAAGAAAATTTGTACTTCATGTGTTGCAAGGGAAGAAATTCGTTCTTCTTAAAAAAATTCACCAAAACAATCCTACAGTGAAATAGAAGGTAATAACATGGCAATGGCGTTCAGTTCTACAAATAATTCCAACGTGAAGGTGCAACAAGGAAAAGATGGAAATGTATATCAAAGGGATGTACGCAAGCCGCCAGCTGTTGACGAAGGACCCTTCAATTACTGTTGACACGGTAGTCAGCAGATGCAGCGCCAAGACTTCTACAACTAGCGGTTTGCTGGCTCTCAAGACTGCTACAGCTTGGAAACCCATTCAGTTTGGTGTGAGACATAATGTGAATATAAAAGCTGTGCCAAAAGTTACCAAACCAAGAATGAAAGCAATCTCTGTCTCTCGTTTCGCCCTTGAGGTTCAAGGGAACGACATTGTATCCTATATTAACCAGGAGCTGAAAGTTTCTAATTTAAAAGTAGCGAAACTTGAAACTAAATACAACTCTTAATCCTCCTCATATATTTTAGTTGTTGAATCAGACTTTGATAGACTATTTAATAATGTGTTTTGGCCAGCCCCTTCCAAGGCAGACTTTTAAATTAACTACTTTTTAACACAGACTGCCCTTCAATTACTGCAAATAACAAGCAAAGCATGGCGGCAGGAGGAGCTAAATAAATAACACCATAAACCATGTTAGCGCAAGACCATTACAAATATATGCCTTTACGGGACTTTGACCTTTACAACCAAAATGTCACAGAGCTTAGAACTAAATCCCTTTCTTTTGCCCAAAATGTATTGAGTGCCGATTATTCTATTATTTGCCTCACAGAAACGTGGTTTAACAGTAACACTTTAGACTCACATTGTTTTCCAGATAATTTCACTATATTTTGTAAAGATCGTGATGAGAAATTAACTAACCTCAACAGAGGCAGTGGAGTATTGATTGCTGTAAATAAGTTGTGTTATATACATTTTGAACAGAAAGTCAAACTTCTTAAAGAGAATATTGAAGCATTATGGGTAGAAATCATAAGCAGTAACGTTAATAAAATTTTAATTGGCAATATCTATCTTCCACCACAATTATCGGAGGATGATGTTAAAGTGTATTTTACTTTTTTGGAAACTGTATTAGCTAATTATCCTCATCATATAATAAACACAGACAATTTTAATAGCCCGGAAATAAATTGTAAGTTTCTTCATACACAGAATACAGTTCATTACTATAAAAAATTTAAAGGTAAAAAATGATTACAGTCAGTTAATATGCTCAATCTAGAACAGTTAAATTTCTCTAAACCGGACACTGAACTATTTGATTTAGAGTTTGCAAATTTTCACATTAAAGTTATGAATTCATATGACCCAACTGTCGAGGAAGATTGATATCATCCAGCGTTGAATTGTTCAGGCAAGTTGGAGTTTATAACTAATAAAGATAATCTGAGGATAAACTATCAAAAAGGTGATTATTTCTCTCTTATTTAAATCGTAAGAGTTTGGATTGGAATCCAATTTTCTCAATGGAAGATGTCAATCAAATGGTAGAATATCTAACCTGTAATTTCTGAATAATAATTGATCTCTTTATTCCTTGGAGTAAACGAACAAAAGCAAATATCCTGTTTGGTTCTCTTCGGAGTTGGTGAGGTTATTAAAAAGGAAAGAGCATTTTCATAGGATATTTAAAAAGAAAAATAATAGTATTTAGATTTTAATTATGCTCATTTTTCTGAGCTACAAAAAATAGTCAAAGAAAAAATTAGAACAGATAAGAAAAATTGGCAAACAAGAATTAATGACAATCTGAAAAATAATCCTAATAAATTCTGGAATTACGTGAAAACAATGAAAAATGGTAACAGAGAATCTATTTCTTTATTATCAGATGGAAAATTGGTCCAAGATTTCAATACGCTTGCAAATCTGTTCACAAATTACTTTGTAAAAAGTTATGTTCAAACCAAAAATATTGGTTCTGTTACATTTAATGATAACATAAATATAGGTCATCTTTCAGTCTCCCAAAGTATGGTTCTTTGGGCCATACAAAAACTAAAAAGCAGAAGGTATCAGGTTGTGATGATATTTATAATTTTTTAATCAAAGGCTGTGCCAATATCTTAACTTCAATTCTAACCTTCATATTCAACAAAAGTATTTTCAATGAAATTTTTCCCGATCTTTGGAAAAAAGCTATTGTTATTCCTCTATTTAAAAAACGAAATTAATATGAAATTAATAACCATAGACCAATCTCTTTACTTTGCAGCTTTCCTAAAATTTTTGAAAAAGTAATAGACACTTATTTTTTAATTTAAAAAATTTGATTACTGAGTGTCAACATGGTTTCCTATCAGGTAAAAATACTGCTACTAATCTGTTCAACTTAGTTAACAACATTTACGCTGACGTTACACGAAACCAAGTTGATATCTATTTCAATCTTCAAAAGGCTACTGATACGTTTCAACAATCAATTATATTAAATAAGTTACAAAACATTAGGATTATATTATTCTTATATTAAATGGTTAAATAATTATTCTCCGATACGACCTTTGTTGTCAAAAAAAATTATTCAATTTCATCTTGTAACTCTGTTTCTTCTGGGATTCCGCAAGGAAGTACAATACATTAGCTCCTCTACTACTTAATGTTTTTGTGAACAACATTGTCAGTGCAATTAGACACTCTTGTGCGCTACTTTATACTGCTTCAAGAGGATATTTCTGCCATCAGTAACTGGTGTACTCTGAACAAAATTACACTTAATATAAATAAAACCATTAGTATTTCATTCACCAGGAAAACAAATCCAGTTTTCCATAAATATATTGTGAATAACATTATAATAAAGACAGTTAACCATGTACGGAATCTAGGAGTAATCCTGGATTCAAAACTATATTTTCATGTTCATATTGATAATCTTAATACATCACTCATTTTTCACACTTCTCCTGGTTCGTTGTTATGTTTATATTAATCCTTAATTAGGTCGAAATTAGAATATTGCTCTGTAGTTTGGAATTATATTACAAGTACTGATGCAAATAGGTTAGAAAATGTACAAAAGAAGTTATTTAAAATTATACATTGTAAATTTCCACAAACTTTAGATTTTAATTATAGTAATGAACTTGACAGATTTAACACTCAGACACTACTATTACATCATGATATTCAGGATGCTTTATTTTTAATCAATGTATTTTTAGCCTTTGTATCTAGCTTTACAATGCTTAATAAAATTGGTATAAAAATTCCTGTGTATAGACAAAGAATCACTCATACGTTTTCTTTGTTAAGTTACACGGAAGATTTAGTGAACAAATGTGTTATTAATCATAGTAAACAATTTCATAGTTTTGATACTATTTTAGAAAAAAGTCACTTTTGCTGAAGTTTACAACTATTATAGAAGTCAATAATTAAATCTAATTTAATTCTTGCTATAATTATTTTTGTCTAGAGTAATTGTGAATGTGTTCTGGGTTAGTTGTATTAAATGTATAAGTTAGTCGTTTGCAGCATATGGTCTGTGTTGTAGTACACTATCTACCAAAAAGTAATTGAGCACCTGTCCACAATGTTTGCTCGGTGGTTGTCACCCTGTTAGAATCTCATAGGGACACCTCTTGCGGCTATAACAACAGCCATCCTGTCTGGCATACTCTCTACGAGTGTTTGCAGGACATCACCGGGGATTCGTCGCCATTCATCTTGCAACCATTCCATGAGTTGAGCAATGGATTTTGGCCGTGCCTGACGAGCCTTCACCCGGCGATCCAATTCATCCCAAAGATGTTCTATAGGTTTGAAATCTGGGCTCTGGGCGGGCCAGTCCAATCGGCGAATATTGTCGGCGTACAACTGCATAGTAGCCCTTGAAACATGGCATTGTCATCCTGGAAGTACCACAGGTCCATTCCGTAAAAACGCCACAATGTTGGAAGCATTTCCTTATTCAGATTGTTACAATAGGCCTTGTGTTCATGCTACCATGGACAAACACCAGCGGTCCTACGTCGAAGGCCGTGAAACACAGGTCAACTGACGCACTGAATTACCTATCTTCAGGGGAGCCCAATTACTTTTTGGTAGATAGTGTAATTTGTAAGTGTTTTATGTTTGTTACTATCATTGTAATTGTATTGTCCTTTGTCGTGTGTGTATGTGCAACCCAGCAATTCATCTTACGTACTGTTGGTTTGCATAACAAGCATTTAAATTTATTTATTTATTTATTATTACTATGCAACATCTGGCCTGTCACAGAACATTAAGAACAATCTATTTTACTGGCTATATGCAGGCTCCTCGGCCAACTGGCTCCTTCCTTAGCTTCCTCTGGGATACCTCCCACTCCTTCCCCTTCCTATTCTCCTCCTGGTCAGGTTAATATAGGACCCTACATTTCCCCTCTCTTCCTTCTTCGGCCTCTGACCACGTGCACACTCCTTCAGCTCTACACTTGTCATTTGGGTTTCGTTGGGAATGCTTCAATGCGGCATATTACTCCACTTTGGGTGATCGCCTGGACAACTATGCCAACATGGATTGGGTCGTTATGGACTGCGATACTTTTCGCTTGAGAGGCGAAACTACTACCAATGACTTCACCTTTTTTAAGTTATTTCGCCAGTGAGTCAAGCATAATAGACAGAATCAAGTTTGAGGGAACATTTGCAATGTTATGAAATATTTTGGTGGCATCCTTTCTGATGTGCAAGGCTGTGGTACCTCAATAAAATTGATTTTTTAAATCAGGAGTTTGCTTGCTGTCCAGTTTTACTATATTTGAATTCTATAGATTTTTTTCAGTTTTGTAGCCTTTTTTCACTGGAACCTGGCAGATGTTTTTACAGTTCTTTCATTTTCATTAAGATTCAAGATATCAATGTTGGAAATATTTCTGAGGACTCCAGCATGGGTAGTAATGGGTCGGGGAAGTTCCACCTCGGTTTGCCGCGGCTAGAACAGGGCTCTTTATGTCGCCCGCTGTGACCAGGCTGGGATTTTGGTCTAATAACCCTTGGTTGGCTGCGCTGGAGGGCCATGTTTTGCATTTTACTATGGTTCAGATTTCCGATGAATTTCTTGTCGCGGCACTGACCGCTTGGTTGAGTAAAGTTAAATCATATTAAAAAGTGATTGTGCTAGTTGCAAGCCAGATTCCTTTGCGGTAAATAGATGTTATTTCCTTGCGCTCATAACTGGCTTAATTGTCAAATTGCATTTGGTTTTGTACGTTGAGTGCTTGTCCAATCTGTCTCCGCAGTATGTTTAGTCTACAAGTGGTTGAAAGGCTGTAAAATTAAATAAGGGATATGATAAGCACTAATTATTCTTAAAAGTGGTCAGATTGCTGAATGAGGTTTGGTAATTGATTGCCAGAGCGACTGAAGCACTTAAAATGGTATCCCTCCTCCCTCCAATGATTTAATGAGTTCATGTGCGAGTGAGAAATATTTTGTAGTAAAACAAATAAGTTTTAGAATGGCCATGTGGTGAGAGACCTTTTGAAGTTAGAGCTTTTTTTGGGCTCTCATATTTGTACCTGATAATGTTGAGTGGTGTTATTGTAATTGCACTGGTACAAAGTGTAAGTTGAGCAAAACATTCCACTTGAGGTGTTTTACGGGGGCTGGAGTCCCTGTCATTTATGCTTCCATCAAAAATTGTAAATCAGTGGCTTTTACATTCATTTATGTAATTAAGGGTGTAGCGTGCCGGCGCATACTACTTTGGCAGAATTGGAATCCTGTAATTTTTATATGGTGTCAATGGTTTGCCCTTTTATTGATAGGTTTTTTTTTAAAATAAATGTATATGCATGCTTTCATGATCCTTTGCAAATGAATAACAAGATGGATTATGTGGTGAATATGAACGCCACTTAGTATTTAATCAAATATTTTTCCCTACCACATGGTTGACGAGAGAATTATTAAAATATTGTCGGATCATATGTTTTTTTCTTAAAGCTGATTCTATCAGTAAAATTTTATGGTAGGTTTATGTTTGTCAGGATTGAATCACAAGTTTGAAGAGTCACTATCACGTTGGGTATTTTAAAAGTGTTTGTGTAATTTTGTGTGAAGTATAATATGGGTATATGCTCCACTCGTACAAATTAATGAACCTGTTAGTTTAATATGTTGGCTTCTATTTTTTAAATTAAGGTTATGTATGGAGGCTTATTAATTATTATTCAATGTCAATGTTTGAAACATTGCTGGATCTTGTGTTTATTCCTAAAGCTGAATGTATCAACAAAAACTTAGGAGAGGTGTATGCTCTATGAGTAGAGACCTGAAAAATTAGCAAATGCTAATATAAAAACTAAAAATTGTGATTTTTGAGAATTTTAGCTGTAATTCATGTATTGTACAAAATCATGCAGTATTTTCGCAAATTATTATTGGTTTACATCACATAGTTGCTTCTTAAGACGTATTTTATGTGTTTTCGGATATTCGAATACGAATGCATGCATAAGTTGGCCAGTAGATTTCTTCCACTTATCACCAAAATTAAAAAATGTTTACTTTCCATCACCTGTATATACGCCCATAGATAACATGAGCACAAGTGATGATGCATCACTTTGAGTGAACATTCTACTCACAGCCCTGCACAAAAGTTTATTCAATAGGAAAACATACAGTTGTAGTGTTCACGTCCACCAAGCACCCTGTTATCTATGGAATTCCTGTCAACTAGTTCGCTTGTTTACATTCGTATTGTCGCAGCATCTCATTTTAACCAAAAATTCTTTGTTTTTTACAAAGCGTGCGGTGCATGGGTGAAAAATGTGTTCATATGCATTTACTTATGTAGAATATATTTGTAAATCAATTTATTGCGTATTTTAAACTTTTATTAGTTCAGTTAACTATATTTTTATCATACACATTCTCTGTAAATATATGCGGTAAAAAAATGACACGTTTTGAAGAAACAAAGTTTTGTCAACGGGTCTACCGAAAAAATCTGTTGTTGAAAGTTTCAATAGTTCAAAAACGTACAGGCAGATTTCTCTCTTTTTTTTCCTGTTCATACAAGGCACTTTTTTTAAACAGTGCTTTTATAGTTGTGTATAAATTGTTTACATTATTCTTTTCATGAAACAGTGTGCCCTGCCAGTGCATTGTGACAGTTTGTTGTTTCAGGTTACAAGCAGAATACAAAATCTTAAGTAAAATCTGAACTTATTTTCAATGTTGTCTGTTGATAAAACCATTGTCTATTAAAACAGTAACTGCATATTTCTCTGGGAGTTAGGAATTTTTTGCACGGAAATAACAATTGATAACAAACATCACTTATCAATAGGAACAACATTGTCAATTTCAGGTTTTACGAATAGTGACATATCTCAAATTATGTCAATTATGTCTTTATAAAGAGCACATAAAAATTGGAGCAATTGTAATGCAGAAACCTGCATTTTTGTAACAAGAAAATAACAGCTATTTTTAACAAAAATTACACTTTTTTTTTCTTCCAAAAATATTACACATATTTAAAAAAAATAACACTTACTTTTTCAGGTCTCTATCTATGAGTACAATCTCACCACTCTGTTTCGTTAATATTCTGGCTTCAAGTTTTATATATACATAATGTGTGGAGGCTTGATATGTATTAATACTACTGGCTTTGGTTTGTTGACATAGCCTATTTACATCAAATAAATTGTTAATGTTCAAATGCACTAATTACAGTAAACAAGATACGCTGAACATAATAAACATTAATATTGAACTGGAATGTGTGTGTTGAGCACAAAAACGCCATTTTATTCGTAATTTATGGCACAATTTTGCCACAAAGAGGTATCATATATGCACTTCCAGGATATAAGTTCATTCAGAAGACATGGGTCTATTGAAATAAATAAATATGTATTTCTATACAAATCCTCCAGTTTTCCTGTATGAAGCCACTGAAAGAATACTTTGTGCTCAGTTGCAGGGTGTTATTTAAACATTTATGCCAAGAAGAGGTCGAGTACATGTGTCTGTCGCATCACTTTATTCGGAAGGCACCAGACTATTTAAATGTAATATTCCATGCACAAATCATGTTAAATTTACGTCAAAGATAATTGAACATGGACTTGCAAAGCTTGGTAAAACCTTTCTTTGCACCCCTCAATATTTTTAACATTTTGGGAGACAGGGAAGGCTAAGTATATGCCTCTCTAATGAAATTTTTTTTCAGAAAAATGTATACTTAATTTATAAAACATGCAATTATCCTGGCTATTGAACACGAACTTACAATGCTTGGTAAAACCTCACTCCATGTCATGTTTTCTACAATTTGGGAGACACAGAGAGACTGCACCTCTCAGGTATAATTTTTTTCTGAAGATGCCTGCCTATTAAAATAAATGTTTATTTAATTTTAAAAAAAAGATGTAATTCTTATGCTAGAGATAATTAAACATGTACTTAACAAAAATTTTGCAAATTCCGATGTATAGGATTTAGGGATGGGTCGAAATCAGTCCAAAATTTTCCAATGACCTTCTTTCTATAACAAGCTTATTTCTGGAAATTGTGAAGTGTTATTTTAAAAAGGTATCTAGTTTATGATATTATTAACACGTAACAGAAAATTAAGGACATACCTGTATGAAGAGTTCTTTGAGAAGACTGTAATGAGGCTCAGAGGACTTGAAGTTCTCATCAAAGGAGAGCAGAGGCCTAGATCCCTTGAGACAGTTGCCCGTCAATTTCAACTCTGCCATCGTATACACTACACAACAAAGTTAACCTCCACTTTTGTGCACATACAAGAGAAAAAAAAAAAAAAGCCACATTTTGAGTTTTTATAATATAAAGTTATTCACAAAGTGATAAAGACAACAGGGTTTCCTCACAGCAACACTGGGACCAGCTTAATACTCACAAACTTAATCCTGTCAGTTGTCCATCCTCATAGCCATGAGGGTTTGACCAAGAGAGCAGGTCAGGTACAACTACTGAGCACATGAGATCTTAAAGTTTTACACAACAGTATTTTTTTTTTTTTTTTTTTTTTTTTTACTTTTCTGTGTACGATAAACAAATGCACATCTCCAAGTAACTTTTCTAATTCAAAGAGAAAATTAGGAATCTTTAGAAAAATTAGTAAAAATAGAACTGGCTCATTTTCATCTACAGTTTATCTACTGTTTTCAGGGGACTGTCAACAAATTTCCATACATGCAGGAGTTCAGTAGAAGAGGGTTCTGTCATGTACATCAATGAAATACAACTTCTCACCTTTTTTAGACTTCATTTAGAGTATAATGAGAACTGTACATTATCTGCCAAAAAAGTTTAGTTAATAAACACAATAACAATGGGAATATTAGAAAAAGTATTACCGTAAATAATAAATTTAAAAAACATTTCACCTAAACTTGTTTAAATATAGAATATGACATCTCAAACTACTGTATATAATTGATTGTAATCTGACACCAAATGCAAGCTGACCTATAACTTTCAAACCCTCTGAAAATGAAAATAATATGACACTGATTTCAAGGCAAATTTTGAATGTCCCACGTGCACTTGATCAGCTGAGCGTGCTCAAAGTTATCAAATGGGCAGTGTGTTCATTGCGGCGAGCGGTGAAGAGGAAGCGGTGAGAGGGTTACCCCTCCTGCAGCTACATGTTGCAGACACCTTGCGCGCATGGCAAAAGTGTCTTTTCAAGTAATTAAATTTATTTAACTCCAAAAAAAATCTTGTAATTTTCAGACAGAAATGAATAAATAGGTGATTATAATTAATTTCTTTACTGTCTTTAATAACTAATCATTCAAATCCACGTACACAGATTTTCTCTGTTGCGAGTTACATTGCACTTGGGCTCGGTGCTTACCCATTATTAACACAACAAAAGGTGTCGAATAGGCCCTTACATTTTATAAGTCTATTCAAAAGTTGCGTGTCTATTGAAAAAATTAATATAAATCCTCAGATTTCCTCGCAGGAAGTTAATGAAAATGAACTGTACACTCAATGTTCAAATAATTTTTGACAACAAGGAGAGGTCAAGTATATGCTTCTGGACATATCATTTTATTCGTGCAGATGCTGTCCATTGAGTAACATTAATATTATGTTTTAAAATGATATTGATTTTATGTTAGATAAAATGAAAGGCCAACTTTACGGGAAAAACCAATCTTTAATCACAAAAGAAAACATCTTCGCAAATAATAATTCTTCGTTAAAATGTATTGCGCAGAATTTTCAGCCAAAACCATTTGCTTTGAAATACAAGTGATGATAGGTGAAACTATTTTGAGAAACTGATAATCTTAATAAAATTTCTGTGTTTGCCAGTAACACTTTATTTGCTCTGTGGCCGGCCTGTGAAGGAAAGTGCACGTGGCAGAGAGATAGAGGATGCTAGGTCGCCACACTGGTTTCTAGGTAACCACTTCCCCTCTTATCAGGCGTGTAAGGGGAGGTAGCAAGCCAGACTTGCACTGCACAACACTGCAGATGTGTAGGGAAGACAGACAATGCGCTGCAGAGCTGTGATAATTGGGGGTGCACGTGTGACATATTTCATATACAGTTACTAGACATTTTAATAAACAACCAGCTTAAAAATAATCGTTACGTGAAATCTTAGGTGACGGAACCAAAATGTACTTTGTTCAACGCAACATCCGATAAATGATACAAGATGTTAGCTTTATCATTATTTATATAGGAGTTTTACCGGGACCACTGAATATTAAATGTGGATACGAGTTGATTGTATGTACATTAGACATGTCGCAGATGCAATCACTATACTTCATAGCCTCTAGCCCAGTTGCGCCCCCGAAGATAGTACCAATATGTCACTACATGCCACATTAATCACATGCAAGAGTAAGTGGTGCCACGCCCTTGTCTGTCGCTACCTGCACTCAGGCAACCCGCACACACCAGTGAGCCCTTAGCTGGTCAGGTGTTCATTTCCCACCCTGCAACAAGAGGCAATGAACTATCATCCTGGCCATGCACGAGGGGTAGTGTGCAGTTTTTTAGGTACACACTTTTTGTTTTCCATTTTGTCACATTGTTTATTCTTCATTGGGAATAATTGTTTCTGTTTTCATGGCAAGGTGCCACTGGTCTTTCCTAATTTTTTTATTAACTATAGAAAAAAGAAATATGTTGTTAACTCAATTTTTTTTATTAATATGCAATAACTGATATGAAATTGTTTGCTGCATCTCATACATTTTTGTACTCATCATGTTCACACTTCAAGAATGTGTTTATGTTTTCCAAAATTTAGCTAAAGTATTATGTATTTGTTAAGAATTTTAAAGTTGTAATGGTAAAAGTTTATTTCTGGAAAATTATTTGAATTTTTTGTGATCAGTGATCAGTATACATCTTTCTGCAGTCACATATATATACACAAAAACATGTATGCAACGCGTTCTCGGAAAAAATACCTTAGGGTGAAAACGTAAGTTTTTCAGGAGACCCAAAAAAAAAGGTTGCAAATGTGAAAATAATTGCTTTCGAGATATAAACAGAATATGAGGTGGTAACAGAGGCTTGTCAGTGCAGCGGTGCAGGAATCACGTGCAGAAGCAACACATGGTGTGAAATCAGCTGAACCCAAAGACTGTGGTAAGGTTGTAGTTGTTGCTCATACAGAACCTCCCAGACGATGCTGTGAGCAACACCCATTGCACGCACAATTGTTTGCGTACTTGTTGATGGGCTCTGTTCAAAGTGATGCAGTACAGCTTCTTACAATTCGGGAGTGCAGCATCCCTGTGGAGAACCACAGTCGTTCCTATCGGCGGTGAAGGTACCTAGTTCTCGGAGTAATTGAGGCAAAACGGGTATGCGATGGCGTTGCACATAGTTGAATAACGCTCTTTATACAACCGATGAGCTGCTCTTCCATTACCTTCAGCTGTACCATACACAAGGATCATGTCTGTGTTTTCTGTAAACGTGTACTGAACCATGTTAATCAGAGATGCAACTACGCGTGAATGGGGCTCAAGGCAGGATACTGATTTAAGTGGTCACCTGATGTAATGTACTGCCGACCCGGTTGCATAACAACACAGGCAAATCCCCATTTACAATCCACATTTACAGACGGTTTGGAATACCGCTGTAACAGCTGCCAAGACCGTCAGCCAGGTGTAGTTGGTTAGACTGCAATGGATAAGGGTTGTATACTATCCATTGCATAATACATGCCTCAGAATTTCACCTCTCGTGTATAAGCTGGGCGGACAAAAGGATCTCTCGTCTTGGCCAAGTATACCATTGCCAACACAATGTATCCTACAGACCACGTAATCCAGAACGGAGACCCAGCGTAATGTCAGTAGCTGACAACAAATTTAGTTTGCCGGAATTTAGTAGTCACCCCCATGAAGACCCAGTGACCTTCCTACAGTAATATAAGGGGAAATTCAAAAAACACAATATACCACGGGAACAGTGGACAACAAAAACACAATGGCAATTACTCGGCAAAGCCACACAACGGTGGGCCAAGTATGGTGGATTTGTAATGGACTAGGACCAACTGAGGAATCACCTCACCCCCCAATTCACTGGAGAAGAGGTGACGGCCCAGCTCATTGCAGATTTCCACTCAAAAGTCCAGAGTCCGGTCGAAGAGGTCAAAATATATATTCGTCGCAAGGCACAGATGCATCTGTAAAAATATAATCAATAAAACGAGTACAGTTACTTCCGCAAAATTTTGCATACTCTACTCCCCTCCTTTCGTAATTTGCTACACAACCAGATGCTACAAACCATGGATGAGCTTGTTAGTAGGGCAAGGTTGACACCCCAGCCTCCCTGCTGGAGCGACAAGCTAACCACGGCCCACCCTCTCCTCACACCACTGCTCCCCCCTCCCCCAGCTTGTACTGCCTAGGGAGACATCTATACAGAAACTGTCCTGCATGGCGGAACTGGAGAAGGGAAGGAGAGGCAACACGACTGCCAGACACACAGCAGCGCTTTAACCCTAAGGCTTCTGTTTGTTCCTGCGGGAAATACCAATCCTGGGGTGCGTGTGGCACCACCACCACCTCAGGTAAAAAACAAGCCCCCTTCATGTCATGAAAATTCGCTGCACTCATGTTAATTATGCCTTTTGACGGATACAACATGAGGAAATTGGGACTATTTTCTCTTTACATAACGCTGTAACAACAGTGAAATTAGAGATTGACCACAGAAATAAAATTAAATACTCCTGCAACACTGGCACAACTTACAACATGCCACTATTGATGAACAGAACGCGCAACTCGACTTCTGAGCTCCAGGCGCAACCTAAGAAGGGTCAGTATTGCAGCCAGTATATATGACAAAAAGAAGAGAATGCAACAGCAACACTTCTGCCATCTGTTGGTGTCATATTGAACTTAAAAATATGGTGCTGTTATTGCTGGAAAGAAGACTATTTTGCAATGCTCTAGAGTGCAATAACTCAAAATTTGTATTTTTTGAGTTGTGCCACTATTGCAGCCCATGAGCAATATATTTAAATGTGATGGAGAGATGGTCATAAATCCGAAGTTGGCAGAAGTGGTGATACAACATGGTGTGTTACTTGTTGCTGTAAGAAGTGATAATATTTCTTCCTGCGAAAAAATACTTAAAATTACCATATCAAGTATGTACACATTGTGTTTTCTAAATTTACCTAGGTAAGTTACGATGTTATGATCAATCTGAATTTCCATGGCAGGAATAAATATACTGTGACATGTGTAGTGACTTGTGCACGTGAAAAGGTATTGTTGCATTTCCATTATGCTGGGCCAGAGTGTGTGTGCTTGAAAATATTGGACATGCAAGATTTATACGTTTTAACCGTTAACAGTTTTTATGGCAAAATTAATTATTTGAAAGTAACATCTGTTTATTTATAACAACTTTATCAATTTTCCCTAGGTGCTTCAAACACACTTGTTTAATAAGCATGCTTACTTTTATATGATTTGAATGTTTGCCACAATACCAATAAAATTACAAGCCACAATCCCAACAAAATACTAAGCCCTGCCAGAAAATTTTTAATAAATAATTAAATAAAGCTAGTAGAAACTAAGTAACTATACAAATAAATATGACCAGAATAAAAGTTATGGTAGGCCTATTTGTGTACATGTTTACTATATCTTTTGAGTTTTTCGCTGTCAAGTACAAAAAATAAGTGACACAAGTGACGGCTTGAATCTACTCTTTTTTGTTGGACTCGTTGCTCCTTCATTTTAATATTTATTCCAACCGAGGCCGTCCTTTTAATGAAATAACCCAACACATATCAATAACAAGAGGTTAAACACAACAGATCTTTCCCCCACAGTTGTAACAGGGTTAAACACACTCATGGAAAAATATTAATGTGTAGTGTGTAATATAATATATTGTGTATAACAAATATGTTAATGTAAAATAATTACCATAAGAACTATTGTCAATACAGACAATGTTAAAAGTCATAAAGCTGACCTAAATATGGTTGTAGGCCTAAATTATTAACATTCATGCATAATCTGTTTATGAAATATGACGGTATTCTTTGAACAGCTGTAAACAGCGCAAAAATAATTTTGACAGTTAAATCATACAAGTCACATGACAGTGTTTATATTTACATGTAGCAGAAGGATACGTAATATCAGTAACCAAAAGTATAACTTTAGCAGGACATCAGAAAAATGTTAAGTAACTATGAATGGCCTACATTGATTTATTTCCAACTACTTTGGCTGAAATAAAAAATTTCTGTACAATCAAAATATTGAACTGAGAATAAATGTGTACTATGAATGAATGAGGTTCAGATTTGGAATCGATAAAAAAATTGTCATTGAGCCAACAGTAAGTTAATGTACCATTTTCAACTAGAAATTTTGCAGATGGTCCATGAGGAACATTAGCAATCCACATGTAGAGATCTTGCTGGCGGCGACCTTCAAACAGAATACATTTGTTGCAGTTCTTCATCTCGCACATCTGAAAACAAACAAACAAATGTGATTAAGAAAAGTGATGTGAAAAATGGTCAACGAAATTATAGACGGAGCAAAAGAGGGGCCCAGTGCCTGTTTACACACTGTAGTACAAGGTAGCTGTCGCATGCAGAGCTGTCAGATGCAGGACAAAGACAAAACCATTCTTATCTTTTACACTCCTGCATCTTCGCTGTTCAAGACTACTTGTACTAAACTAATCACTTTTGAAAGCCCTTCTTAAGATCTGTTTTGGTGCACATTGTGTATTCTTTCACCATATGTCAAATTAACATTGCCACAGCTTATGTTATTCATTCAGCAGTCAAATAAAACTGTGAAATTATTAGAAAAGTAAATATTTATAAACAATCTGCTCATTCTTACATATGCATTAAAACAACAGAAAGCAAAATAAATTATTTCAGTATTCAAAAATATTTACTTAACACTTTTAATTAAACATTAATCAAGACATGGAATTACTTTCTCGCTGCCATTACCAACTTAACTAAGCACATGCTAGTGAATGTACTCATTAAAATAACATATGCAGCAGGTAGTGGAGTGACATTTTCCAGAGGTTTTCAGAAATAACTGTGAACAGACTATACATGTTCAGTTTTCAAGTGTTTTGTCCCACTGTATAGTAGGACAACAGCTTCTTTGGCACTTGAAATAACATGATGGCTCTTGCATACTGTATTTTCTTTTTTGTTTTCTGAAATATGTACAAAATGGAGATTTATTTTTAAGTTCCAAAAACAGCTTTATAAAGCGGGAGAAATCAAGAAATAAAATATGAGACATTTCAGTATCTTTGTTGTAAAGAGGTTATGTGATGAAGGAATACATATGGTTTGTTATTAAGAGTAGAAAGTGTCTTGTGTCATATACACTTCTGATAGAACCAAACACAAATTTTGCTATGGAGAGGCCTTCATTATAAATAGGTTCACTATTAAAAGGTTTTTAGTAACAATCATCAACATTGCCTTTTCTTCATTTGGTTCAGCCCATAACATAACCTAACATGAAAAGATAGAATGACCACTTTTCTTCATTTGGTTCAGCCCATAACATAACCTAACATGAAAAGATAGAATGACCCCTTTTCTTCATTTGGTTCAGCCCATAACATAACCTAACATGAAAAGATAGAATGACCCCTTTTCTTCATTTGGTTCAGCCCATAACATAACCTAACATGAAAAGATAGAATGACCACAACTATGATAACCATGATAAAAACTTTATTTGATCTTTCACTGCCAATGGTTATACGTATGTGGAAAATCTTAGTGTCCATTAAGTACATAATTTTTTTTTTTCAGCTGTCAATTCAGTAACTTGTGATTAAACACGGCCAAACAAGATTATTTCACAACAATGTTCAACTTACTATGTACAGTGCTCTGAACTAGTGTGCCATGGTTATGCAATTAAAAGGAAAGTGGAAATGGTTTTGTGTAAAGGCTTCACAACTTAAGACACCCAAGCTAGCTGTTTATTCAAACCTACCCCCTGCCAAGCCATACTGTAACTGCACAATTCACTTGCATACAATACTCTCTGTATGTTTTACTGAGTATGCATGCATGACTATTTCAAAGAACACATATTTTGTCTCTTGGTGTATACAGTGAAACCCTGTTAAGAAGTTCCCACTTAAGAAGTTTTCCTGCTTAATGAGTAGAATCATTCTGCACCTTGTCTAAACACACATGTGCAAATTGGCCCTTTTAAGAAATTTTCCTGGTTAATAAGCATTATTATTTCAGTCCCTTCAAAAACATCTTAACAGAGTTTTACTGTATTTTGTATTACTTTTTAACTATTTTGAACAATGATAAGTCATATATTACACTGGCATAATAAACTCATATTGTACTCTATTAAGCTTATAACCAAGTAACTAAAAAGTATGAAACCTACAACAATAACAGAACCAATAACAAGATCATTAATTGAAATAACATAATCTTCAAAAATAACAATTTAGATAGGTGACAAATTCAATTCTCATAAATTTCATTTTGTATTTTTTATTTCACAAAAAGAGAACAAACATAGCAAAACTTTGGAAATGGGTAATAAAGGCTGTTCACGGTAAAGTGAGCACTTTCAAAAGCTCTACTTATTTTCTAATTTCAGCCCATTGTGTATATGTTCACTGTATATCAATCTAAATACTGCAGTGTAGTGTACGTCTAATCAGCTGTTCAGAAAGTTTGCTATATTTCCTTACATAACAACGCAACATAAGGTTATCTATTATAGCGTACACTGTAAATATATACACGTTAATTTCAGTCAATTACATCTCTTTATAAACACTGATGTTATTTCTACGATTCTGAAATAAATGGTCTAATCTTCTGAAATGATTTATGTTTGTGCTTTCTTGAGAGTCGCAGAAGAGTCTAACAATTTATCATTTTCCCATATTACTATATCAGTGTAAGGCAGTTTAGAACATTCCTAATTAAAAATATGTTAGGTCTGAATTTTCACCTGTGATGTATCATAGGTTAAAACCCTCTGAGATAATAGTGATAATTTATTCCATAATATGCTGCAAACAACATGTGTTAAATTATATGAAAATTACTTTAAATAACATGTACAGACAGAATTAAAAAAATGGTGTACTTAAAAGTTTTCAAATGCATGTTATTTTATTTAAGTAGAACATTATAAAATACTACGTAATTTATTTTTCCGCTGCATACAACCATGACAATATCTGCCGACGTATCTAAATTCAAACTGATAACAGTGTGCAACTTACGGCAGAAATAACTTCCAAATTAATAAATGTATACACACTACATGTGATAAATGGGCCAGTTTCGCTATGTTACAAATGCTGAGAATAGTTATACAGCCTAGGCGGCTGAACAAAACTAATGCCAACTTTTACAACACACTACCATGGTGATATCATCACTAAATGCCAGTTTCATGAAAATTTGATGAGATAAACTTTGGTTTTACTGGGTCTAATAATTCACAAGAATGACCTAATATTCTCATGAGAAAATCACTTTTAGCTTATACAATTAGAATAATTACAGTGATGTGAGCAAAATTTAATCAGGATAATAAAACAATACCTAACCAATGACAATGTATCTTATGAAATTGCCTAAATCAAGGTCACTCGTCGCAGCTCAGAATGCTCAATATTTATGTTGGCCCGGTCACATTGGAAAGTTCACAAAAACCAAGGAAATGTGTCAACATATTAAAAGCAGAGGAGGCATGTTCCATGTGTAATATCAAGCAATTTTGTGGCCTTATTTACTAAAAACTAATGAAATATATACAGAGGTATATATCTACTCATAAACTGTTGTCTAAAAGTCATGCAAATAATAACACACATCCATCAAAGCTTCAAAAATGCTCAACAATATCACATGCACTCAATCTAAGTTTATTCATGTTTAACAGTATTATAACCAACTTTAATTACATGTAGACACACTGACCGGGTCTGCATATTCTGTGAAATGTTAAATACTTCCTGCAACCATAAATAATGTCAAAATACAGCAAAAATCAATAATAAAATATTCCTCTTTATTGACAACAGGTATGTAAGCCTAAATGTGTTATACATAATAAATATTTTATATTTGGGGTTATGAACAGCCACATAAGTCATTTTGTTCCAGGCACTTACGAATACTAACCTATGTTTTGCATAGAAATCAGTGTTTACATTGCACTCATTCTATTTGACGTAATTTGTGGCTTACACCGACCAATGTCTCGAGTGTGGCAATGAAGCACCTCCAGTCTGGACTGAGCAGCATGTTAGGGCATGTGATTGCTCTGGGCACTTGAGCCATTGTCTTCTTATTTAGCAGCAACATACTCAATAACTAACTAGACTTTTTTTTTAACTCATGCCCGGAGTATAGCTACCCCACCTGCCGACAGTACGTGTCCAGGAGTTTTAACTCATGTCCGGAGTATAGCTACCCCACCTGCCGACAGTACGTGTCCAGGAGTTTTAACTCATGCCCGGAGTATAGCTACCCCACCTGCCGACAGTACGTGTCCAGGAGTTTTAACTCATGCCCGGAGTATAGCTACCCCACCTGCCGACAGTACGTGTCCAGGAGTTTTAACTCATGCCCGGAGTATAGCTACCCCACCTGCCGACAGTACGTGTCCAGGAGTTTTAACTCATGCCCGGAGTATAGCTACCCCACCTGCCGACAGTACGTGTCCAGGAGTTTTAACTCATGCCCGTAGTATAGCTACCCCACCTGCCGACAGTACGTGTCCAGGAGTTTTAACTCATGCCCGGAGTATAGCTACCCCACCTGCCGACAGTACGTGTCCAGGAGTTTTAACTCATGCCCGGAGTATAGCTACCCCACCTGCCGACAGTACGTGTCCAGGAGTTTTAACTCATGCCCGGAGTATAGCTACCCCACCTGCCGACAGTACGTGTCCAGGAGTTTTAACTCATGCCCGGAGTATAGCTACCCCACCTGCCGACAGTACATGTCCAGGAGTTTTAACTCATGCCCGGAGTATAGCTACCCCACCTGCCGACAGTGCATGTCCAGGAGTTTTAACTCATGCCCGGAGTGTAGCTACCCCACCTGCCGACAGTACGTGTCCGGGAGTTTTAACTTTTGCTTTAGGAGCCTTTGTCTGCATTTCCCATCAGACTGACATATTTTGCATATCCAAAGTGTTTAATAATAAACATGTCTCTGCCAAAACATGATTATTGTTTGTGGGACCTGTCTGCTGCTCTGCCATTTCAGGGCCTGGCTTTTACAACCAGCAGTGTTATATGTACATACATATTTCCAGTTATTATATACCAGTTCTTGCGTTGTACATTAAGGCATTTATAGAGGCCTGTAACCATTCTAGTTTAAACATTTAAGGCAAATTTCACATTAAATATCCCTGAAGCAGGTTAAGGAACCAGAGCTATGGGTGTTGAGCCATTTCCCCGAGATATTTCCAGCACTCATGTTGCTCCGAGTTCAGAGTAACTGATGCCTGGCATCACCTTGTGACGTCAACAATCACGGCTCCCATGAGATCAAAACAGTTTTACCTAAGTCTCCTAAACCAGAGCATGTCAGCTTATAAATGCACATTGTCACTATTTTTGATCAGTGTTTTGTTGATCATTAAAGGCCCTCAGCCATGGTGACATAAGCAATATGTTGTAGCAGTACAGTACAGTTTGTATAGGAAAAGTGAGCACTAGCCCTTAACTGCATACATGTTAATGTAAGCAATGACCGCAATATGCAGTAAAGTTGGCAGAATTAGGAGAAGTATTTCCACGTCTTTACACCTCACTATACACAATGTTAGTCATAACAGCACCTGAAATTCATCACTTTCTTTAGTTTTATGCACATAAGAATAAAAATGGCATAATAACACTTTTGTATTTCTAAAAAAATCTATAACATCACTTGACTAACACATCAAATTACTGGGTACATTTTTTGTTTGTTTGTTTATTTATTTATTTATTTTTTACCTTTTTCTCATTTCCGTGTTACAGTGCTCTGAATTCCTTGAATTTGTGTGGCATTTTCTGTCTGGTTCCTTGGTACGTACTGTCGGCAGGTGGGGTAGCTATACTACGGGCATGAGTTAAAACTCCTGGACACGTACTGTCGGCAGGTGGGGTACCTATACTCCGGGCATGAGTTAAAAAATAGTCTAGTTAGTTATTGAGTATGTTGCTGCTAAATAAGAAGACAATGGCTCAAGTGCCCAGAGCAATCACATGCCCTAACATGCTGCTCAGTCCAGACTGGAGGTGCTTCATTGCCACACTCGAGACATTGGTCGGTGTAAGCCACAAATTACGTCAAATAGAATGAGTGCAATGTAAACACTGATTTCTATGCAAAACATGACCAATAATTCTATTACCCTTAACATGTATGTCCGTATGCTCTAGGATGGAGATAATTACCAAAATTCTATGTATGACAATAATGACAACTGTGAATTGGGGTTCTCTGAGCACTTTGGGGCTAATACATAATTTTCCCTTATTTATTGTGGTAATATGCTGAAAGGCAGTTTACATATATCAGGAATAACTGGTATGAGATATTATATTATTACTACACTAAATTTCTCATACTCCAACCTTTGAAGAAGAAGAAGACAGGGGAGTCTTATTCTGCCAAGAGGGATGTAGTCATTTGGCTACTCCGACATTGAGTTTGCATAAATTAAAATGTATACAAAAATACACTGACATGACACTACAAATTATAATTGTAATTATTACATAAGTACTTCAAGTGTCAGTGGTGTACTTTTGAATTGGTATGCTATTCAATTACCTACACATCCATGGTGTGACTGATTATCAAACAACCAATAAATCATGGTTGGGGCATACTTTAGTTGTTAGCGGTTGTCACATGCAGTGCACTGTCCAATTGTGTTGTAGAAGCTCCCTCCTGGAGGTGTGCAACACTTAGTAAGAAACCTAATAGTTCATGCTGATGATGGGTGCATTCTAGCCACCTGAGCTGTCGACTGCCCTGGCAGGTCAACTGAGTAGCTCGAAGCAAAACAGTCTATTACTCCAGAGGGGAGTAAATGAAGCTCATCAAAAACAATATACAAAATTAATATTGTTTATAGCAATGTATCCATGGTAGTTCTGGTAACTTGTTTAAAAGCGTACAATGATTCTAACACTAAGCCATAAAATACAGAATTGTTAGGAACTGAGATTTTTGAGAATTCATGCAAAATTCTGAGCAATGCACATTAATGTAAAAAATTATATTTCTGTGGTATTCCCGCTCAAGGCATTTCACAACAAAACAAGACTATAAAACTCCCAGTAGCAATGTTTCTTACTACACAAAAATGCAATATTTTTGTACTTATTACATATGATACAAAGAGCTTTCATACACAATTATTTTTACCTGAATATGGGGTGACTATAAAAACAGTAGGTCTACGACTAAAAAATAAGACAAATTTAAAAAAATTAATAAATAAAATAAGAAAACTAAACATTTTTACAAAGGTAATTTAATTTCCAAAAAATCGTTTGGACATGTATTTTAGCAGCTATATTACCCAAATACTTAAAAATTAAACTTGTCCGTCCAATATTGCCGAAAAATTTGTTTAAAAGTATAATTTTGGTATGTAACATTCCATTATCTCTAACCTAAACTAGATACGCATAACAATGCTTCTAGAGAAGTAATACAAGAACTCTGCAGTTAGGTAGGGAGCAGCCCTGGCTACGCTGGCTGCATTATTTTTACAGTTTCCATTCTCTTAGAGAAAAACACATCATGTTATAAATGTAATACCTAAGGCAAGGAACAATTAAATATTCAATTGATTCTTCCTCTTTTATGAGTAACTATAATGTTTACTGTTCTCAAAATTTCCTAAATGTATCATATTTATAGCACTAAGAACTCATATAAATGACATTTTTTAATGAATATTTTTTTTTTTTTTTTTAATACAAATACTTCCAAACATTTCACAAAATTTCAACATAAATTAAATTTAGATTCTTAAAAATATCAATATGGAATCACCCCTTTTAGGGATCAAAACACCAATATGCGAGTCGAGTTGAGTTGTGAGGTCTGGCTCAACAATTAACAGCAAGGTAATGAGTGCTAATGTGAGTGACATGTAATGAAGCTATAGTAGTGGCTGTCCTGTGTGCCATTGAAAGTGACGTGAGTTAGAGCTGGAGCAGCAGAGGTCTTGAGTGCCAGTGAAAGTGACGTGAGTTAGAGTTGGAGCAGCAGAGGTCTTGAGTGCCAGTGAAAGTGACGTGAGTTAGAGCTGGAGCAGCAGAGGTCTCGAGTGCCAGTGAAAGTGACGTGAGTTAGAGTTGGAGCAGCAGAGGTCTCGAGTGCCAGTAATAGTAACGTGAGGCGGAGGTGTAGCAGTGGAGTTCGCGAGAGTCAGTGAGAGTGACAAGAGGTGGAGCTAGTACAACTGCACTCGTAAATGCCAGTGAGAGTGACATGAAGTTGAGGTGGAGCAATGGAGATAATGAGTGACAGTGAAAGTGATGTGAGGTGGAGATGTATCAGCGACAGAATGAAAGAATGGGGAAACAAATGTGCCATGAGGAAACCTGCTGGCAACATCTGCTACGATCTCCACATGCAAAATTCCGGGTGACCTGACGCGGAATTGAACCTGGTTCACTGAGGACCAGAATCAAGTAGTCATATAGTTCAGTTACCAACAATTTTATCCAAGCTACATACAAAGTTTGGCACTATAAATACCCTAGCATTAGGTCTTTGAAAAAAATATTTACAATTCACACTAACTTACAAAAATCTAGCCAAGAAGGCAAAAAACATATCCAACATGTATCACTAGTCACAACATTATAAGCATATAATAGCTTAACATTATGAAATGTGGAAGTTCATCGGAATGAGTTAATGTGTGAGTGTGTAAAGTGTGTGTGTGTTAGTGAGAGTGGAGAGACTTGAGCAGGTCTTTACATTAAGGTCTCCAGAGTCTATGAGGGTGAAGCAAGTTGAGTATGGAGTAGCTCAGGGTGGTCACTCTCCAAGAATTCTCATATTCCAGGTTTTTTCAAAGTTTTTCAAGAATGTCTACGTCATGTTAAAAAGAAGGAAACATATTTTTTCATTAATACTAATGATATACTGGAGACCGTATTTTACTTTTTAAAAAACACTAGTACTAGTAGTAAAATACATGTGAAAACAGTTAGCAAATTGAACTTTATGAATTTACACAAAAATATGAGTTTCTGCTTGGAAAATAAATTAAGTATGTAATTATAAAATACTGTAGGGAAAGACATTAGAATCCGCATAGCAGTTAAAAGAATGACAATTGTAAGAAAGCGTGAAATAATACAGAAAAAATTATACAATTTAAACTATCATTAAAAGCTAAAATTGTCACCATGCTTGTTTGTGTGGCACGTCTGTGATTTAATTCAAGCCCCTCTTGACCCTAGTACACAATTTCGAGTTATGTTTAATTTTAAAATTTGATAACCACAAAAGAAACTCAATACATCTATTAAATTGACACAAAAAGTCATTGAGTGTCCAAACATTCTATGGAGATTTGAACTTCACCAAAATAAAAGTTTTTTATTTATTTCAGTGGTCTGAAAACTACTGTAACAAAACTAACCAGTCACACTAAGTCATTTTCATTTAATCTCAAAATAACACAATATCCTAGTCACATATATATAAAAACATAGGCCTACATACTATTTATTTATGCAAAGAGTTTATCTGTTCTTAATTTCAGCTACATCCTTTGCTGCATCGCTTAGTAATTTATCTTGAATTCCAAGAGCTTTTTTTCTTAACTTACACGTTTCCTTATATCACACAGCCTAACACATATATTTTTTTAGACAAACTAGTAGCATGCAAGCTGAAATATAAAACTGCCACAAAAACTTTGTAAGTTTTAAATTTAACCTATCTTTTTTGACAACATCCAAGTTTGGTCTTCCTTTAGAGGTCCCTGGTGAGTAAAAAAAAAGAAGCATTTATAAGCAACAATTCTTTGTGCAATACTTCAGTAGAAATGTGTTTGGAAGATGTTTCATGGCTATTCAAAGCAGTTTTTCCCATTGGCCAAATGTTGATAACAGTGTTGCACTTTGCACATTTCGCAGAAAAACTACACTTTGGATTTTCACGGACACATGCTTATTCCAACTCGTATCTAGCATTATATGAAATTGAACTTACTGTTGAGAGTGACATGATAATTATATCACTGCATGTTTACAACATGTAAAACACTTCCAATACACAATCCACCACAAAGTTGTGAACCACATCATCAGAGACCAACACATCATCAGAGACCAACACATCATCAGAGACCAGCACAACATTCAAGATGGCTGACTTCAATTCAATCTAATGTTTCCAGTTTCTGAGCAGTTTCAAACAAACGACAATGCACAACCAATAAACAAGCTTGTAAGAAAGAACAAAGAAACAACACAACACGAGAGCCAATAGTAAACTTCAATGTTCCAATAAAAGCATAATCCGCTTTTAAGACAAAGAGAAACCCAAACCAGATGGTTTCTTCCAAGTTACGGTATTAGATTCACTGGTTTTTCCTGAATTCCTGGTGAAAAAATTAAAGTGAAAGTTTTTTTCCCAGATATCCAGGATTCCCGACTCAGTGGCCACCCGGCGCTGGAATGCAAGAGCAAGAGAAACGGGAGATCTGCGAGAAAATCTACAGACCCGCAGCATCGTCCATCAAGATCCCCAGATTCGAAAATATAGGGGCGACCCCACCAGAATCGAACCCTGATTGCCTTGGTGTGATGCAAGTAAAGTAATCACTAGAACACCAGAGCCCCAAGTTCATCAAAGTTAGAATGCAAAACAGTTTGCGAGCAAACAATTTATAAGCAAATAACATAAAAATATGAAATGCACAGAAGAATAGAGAGTAGAGAGGTTTGGGCAGCTCTTAAATACGAGGTATTGAGAGCAGATAAGGGTGAAGCAAGTTGGGTATGGAGGAGCGCTGGAATTAAAGGGAAAGGAAAAAGATAGAGAACTGGAGATCACCAGCATCGTCTGGCACAATTCCCACACATGAAAATCTGGGAGTGACTCTGCCGGGAATCGAACTTGGTTCGCCTTGGTTGGAGACAAACTCTCTGGCCACTATGCCACAGCGGCTCTCACAAAAGGATGGCATGAGTGGAAGTAAATTCTGGCTGCTGCACTGCATGGTAGGTCCACACTTACAATGGAAGAGCAATTAAATATAAGGTCTGAGAATACAATGCAGAATCAGGGAATCAACATCATAGTAATGACATTTAACTTCATGGCTGAAAGGGTAGCTACATCCAGCAGTCTACCAGAATTAGGTTAACCAACCAAAACAAACATCAGGCTTAAGGTGCAAATGAGAATATACACAGAATATTCATGGTTTAAATTGTCTTCAGTAGGTAAGCACAAAGTAAAAATAAAAAAAATAAAAGAGAGAGAGAAAGAGAGAAAGGGAGAGGGGGGGAGAGAGAGAGAGAGGGAGAGGGAGAGAGGGAGGGAGGGAGAGAGGGAGGAGAGAGGGAGAGAGGGAGGGAGGAGGGAGGGAGGGAGGGAGGGAGGGAGGGAGGGAGGGAGGAGGGAGGGAGGGAGAAGGCAATTTAAAACAAACATGATAAAGAAAGAGCCATCTAAATCTATCCTATCTACCATTATCATGGATGTATGTTAACTAACACCTTTAAATTTTCTTTGTAGCTGATGTTCTGGAGAGCAGAATTTGTATTGTCCATTGACAGAAGACTTTATTCCAACCAACGACATCAGGATTGCTAATTTTTTAGACTTTGCAAATTATGGTATTATTTATGTGATATTATTGTGATGCAAACGTAATGCTACTAATTAAAAATTTTGGGACTGTAACTGTTAAATAAGAAATATAACCACCGGGTATTACTTGAAATAAAAGTGGCTATGCGAGGCAGATAAACCACTGTCAGGAGATACAAGAACTCTACATGCATGTGCATGAGAATAGGAGAAAGACAGCAAGGACATAAAAGACACAATCTAACAGCAGAGTAGAGCAACACTTGCAACAACTTGAGCCCAAGCCACACTACATTGTACACCAAGATGCAAATTAGCTTCAATATTTTCACAATTGAAAAGCTGACCTTGACTCACACTACACTCTTTTACGATGGAAATAACATCCTATACAACCTCCCATGACCACAATGCATGCAGTTGAAGCTTGCTATGTGTTTTAAGATTTTCTGAGGTACTTTGTTTCAACCAATGTGATTACTGTTGGTAGTGAAATTACATGTTTATATCACGATTATTAATTATCGATATGTACAGGATGTGTGTCATAAGTTTGTTTTTAAGATGTAGTATGTAAAGGTACCTGACAACTGTTGGCAGTTATGGATTAGACTCCCACAATAAAGGATCTTCTAATTACGTGTGCTGTGCTTCTGTTACAGTACCAAAAATTTTACAGGGTTATGGGCACAGGTACGTAAAAAGTAAACCCATGTGCGTAACTGAAAGTGCTCAGATTAAGAAAAACAAAACTGTTGGTGAATGAAAGTTACCGGGAAAAAAATATTGCTAACTGATAGATTTAATATAACACCTTTCACTGGTGAGGACTTGAGCAATTGGAATTTTAGAATGAGAAGCTGGAGTATAAGACGCGATTAAAAAGTAGGACTACGGTAAAGAAAAGAACAATGAAAAGGATGAGTAGAAAGCAATAGTGTTGATAATTGCTGGCCTAGCTAATAAACATCTTGAATATGTAAAAACAAAATATTACGCCTACAAAATCTTGAGGATACTTTTATGAAGAAAGGAATTTGTAGCAGATTCTTTGTACAGCGACAGCCAAACCAAATGAGATTTGAAGAGAAAGGAAATTTGGCTAATCACTTTTGGGCTCTAGAATGACTGTTTGCACAACTGAGTGATGTGGGAGATGACCTTAAGGAAGGAAAAAAAGTTAATTTTGTCATATTATTGTTGCCAAGTCATATGATGGGATAATTTACTGCCCTGGAAAAGTTGGAAAAACTGAGCCTAAATTCTGTGAAGAAGGTTAAAACAGAGTATGCCTTTTCATGTTTCTTCTGTGGTCAGAACAGACAGAAACTACCCAGGGTAGAGGTTATGGACATAATCGTCGTGGTAGACACTTAGCAAGTGGCAGTTTTAGAAGTCAAAACCCTGGTCCGAGTGGAAGACAAGAAAACTGGCATTTCTTTCATCAGGCAATAGAAGAGACCTTACAAGAGACAATGAGGATTCCACAGTTCTCTTTTATACTGAATATCACAAATTTAAGGATGCTGCAGATTCCGTGGAGTATTACACAAAAATACAACGGTATGTTGATAGCGAAGCTTCTAATCACATAATTGGTAGTGAAGAATATTTAAGTGAACACATTAAGTTAAAAAAACCTCAAAAAATATGTATGTTGCTAAAAATGGTACCAGTATTGAAGCAGTGTCTGTAGGTAATATTAATTGTTCTGAATTTTGTAAAGATGACAAACATAATTGTATTATTAGAAATGTGTACTATGTATCTGATGGAACACAGAATTTACTATCTGTGGCTATATGGCTATAGGAAGATGGTTGTCAGAAACATTCGGGGACAACATGGTATTTATTATGAAGAATAAGACTACATTAACTGTTGGACAATAAGCAAAATTCTTTATATGTTCTTCAGACTGGCATCAGTGACAAAATAGAAGGGATTTTAGTTAGGGTAATTTTCAATTATGTCAATGTTGTTATGGTCTTATGAATACAGAGTGCCTTAAAAGGGTTTCTAATTTGGTGATGGGGTAAATTTATAAAATAGTTCTAATTTTTTTTATTCAAGTCTTGTTTATTTGGTAAAATGTGTCATCAACCTTTCAGTACTAAGTGTGCAAGGGCAAATAAACTATTAGAGTTCATTCATAGTGTTCCTAGTGATGTATGTGGACCTATCTGATTTGAAACCTGGAATAGAAAGATATATATGGTCACATTTATTGATGATTTTTCACATTTTACAGTCATTTATCTCATGAAGAGTAAAAGTGAGGTTTATAAATATTTTAAAACCTATTGTAATATGGTATCAAATTTGTTTAATTCAAACATACATAAATTAAGACCAGATAATGGGGGAGAATATGCATCTCATGAACTGCAATATTTTTGTCAAGAAAAGGGAATTCAAATACAATACACTGTTCGTTATAATCCTGAATTAAATTGGGTGGCAGAAAGAATGAATAAATAAATCCAGAACAACAATATTACTGTAGATTGCAAAACATTGGGGAAACAGTTTTAGGGGGAGGCTGTCCTTACAGCAGCACATTTAATAAACAGAAATCCAACATCTTGTGATAACAAAACTCCTTATGAAATATGAGAGGGCAAGCGTCCAAATGTAAGCTATTTAAGAGTGTTTGGGACCGCAGCTTATACTCATATTCCTGATCAACTTAGGAAAAACGACATCCCAAATGTCTTAAATTAATCATGGTGGGTTATAGTCCAACTGGTATAAGGACAGACAAAAGAGTTATTGAAGACAGGCAGAAATGTAGTGTTTAATAATAAGAGAATTGACAATAGTGTAGATCTTTATCCTGATGAACAAAATGATTGTGTAAACATTACTAAAGTGGAGGGTAGTATAAAGGGTAGTTTAGATCATTTTGAAGAAAGAAATGAATCAATCAACAAGGAACAGCCTGGGGCAGACAAGGAAACCTAAGAAATTTGATAACTATACAACAGATATTGAGGAAGATATCTTATTTGCTCTAAATGTACAATCAAATGATGTTCCCACTAAATTTGAGGATACTAACTTCAGACCTCACAAACTGATTTGGTTGGGTGCGACTGAGGAGGAACTGAAGGCGTTTAAAACAAAATCACACTTGGGAAGTTGTATGAAAACCATTAACGGTTTTGTTATTTGTAAAGCAAGGTTAGTCACTTGAGGATTTCGACAGAATTAACTTAATGAAGATATTTACTCTCCAGTAGCAAAATCGGAGATGTTTACAATATTATTGGCTGTTGCAGTTGATAGGGATTATTTCATTCATCAAATGGATGTTAAAAGTGATTTTTAATAAAGGGAAATAAAGGAAAGTGTTTATCTATAACCATTATCAGGGACAAAAATTACACCAGACTGTCTTGTTAAATTAAGGAAAGCATTATATGGTCTAAGAAGATCACCCAAATACTGGTATGAGAGATTTAATGAAATTTGTATGTATTGTTATACGTGGATGATTGATTAATTTTTATCAATAATGTGTTATTGTTAAAATAATTTTTATGTTCTAAGTTTAAGATGAAAGACTTAGGTTCAAATGATTTGAAATATCTTGGAATTTCCATTAAGAAAACTGAGAATGGCTTATATATAGATCAAAATGATTAATTGAATTGTGTTTTGAGGAATTTTGTTACGTCAGAGTCATTCAGTTGAAACACCTAAGGATGTAAATTTTAAAATTAGTGAAAATTATACCGTTAATCCTAAATTTGAAAAACTCTGCCACTCTTGTATTGGTTCTTTGATGTATGCTACTGTTGGTACAAGGCCAGATTAGGCTAGTGCAATTTGTTACCTTAGTAGACTCCAAGATAAGCCGTTAGATGAGTAAAAAAAAAAAAAAGTTTTATGGTATATTAAAGTCACTTTGGATCTTTAAGTTGAAACATCACATACATAAGAATGCATTGCCTTTAATAGGATATACATACGCACATTATGCCAGAGATTGTGACAGAAAGTCTACTAGTGGCTATGTATTTTAAATCTTTGGTAACACAGTTGCTTGAAAATCAAATAAACAAACAGTTATTGCTCTAAGTACTACAGAAGCTGAGCTTATTTCATTATGTGAGGCAATAATTCAGGCATTATGGCGGGAAAAATTATTTTATATTTAAGTGTTCATTGTAAGAGTGTCGCAATTTTTGAGAACAATCAAAGTAAGTAAAAAATGCAGACCAAAAGTGCTTAGAGCATATAAATATAAAATACAATTTTGTAAAACAGGAGATTGAAAAAGGAACTATTAATGTAATTTATGTACATATGCTAACTAAACTTTTGGGGGCGACAATTGTTTAATGGTTTTGTAAGTAGATTAGGACTTTCTAGAGAATAGGAGTGATGATAAACATGTCATTGTGGGAGAGTTGGTAGTGCAATTACATGTTTATATCTCAATTATTGATTATCAATATGTACAGGATGTGATGTAGGTGAAGGTACCTGACACCTGTTAGCAGTTATGAATTAGACTTCTACAATAAAGGATCTTCTAATTATGTGTGCTGTGCTGTATATGTGTCCATATACCAGGAATTTAAGAATTACTAATACATAGTTACTATTCCTTTAGAATGAAGCTTCACTTGAACATGAACCGTTGCAATGTTTGGCACAACATATGTTCACCGAAGGGCAAGTATACTTGATACTTTGAAGTAACTCGCACAATTGACTAACTAAGTTCGACAACTACAACTACTTCTCGCTTTAAACTAACTGTGTTCAGTTTGACAACTGTATAGAACTTCAAATATTAAAGAAATATAACAAAATGTAATAAGCACAGGAAGAAACACAATAGCAATGTGTAAAACATACTCGACTGCAAATGCCAATACCTCATTGACAACAAAGAGATTATCTCTGTGTTCCATCTTGCTCTCTGGTTTGGAATGTGGCATGAGAGTTCTCAAGTCTTCCATTAAGTGCCGGTCCCTGTGCGTGATACCTCGGCAAGCAAACACCAGCACTCGCTGCTTGTTTATCCACTTCACCTGCAAATCAAAACCATTCATTATTTTTAAGAGATTGTAAATCAAGAGAGGTGCCCACCATGAGGTCATATCAGTATACTGTATACTTTTTAAGTATGCAACATGCTTACTTGCCCCAACAATTCATACGAGACTTGTCCCACATTCTGGCAGCAGCAGCACGAGTATCTACTGCATGGAGACACGAGCATGTAATAATTCTTAGCAAAATTCTAAGCAGTTATGTCCAAAATAATTCTGCTGTGTTAATCAATGTTGTACAAGTCTTGTAAACCCTTGAGATATCCAATAATTGCGAGGACTATTTTACAAAAATTACATATTGTGCCATTTTAGTCACACACTAGATTATTTTAATGTATTTATCCATCTTTTACTATGTTACTGTTAGTTAGTACTGTTCATATAAAGCTTGCCAGTCCAATCCACCGCTCTTGTTTATGTAAAAAATGGCTGTCATACAATACACATCTGAATAAATTTATACACAAAATATATATAAATTGAAGAACTCTTTCTACATTGAAAGATTGTGAATTTGTAACAGTAACCAATTTACAAAAATCACTATGTCACTCTTATACAAATAAAACTGAATAACTGACAAAGGTAGGGAAACAAGGGTGCTGCAGGAGGCCGGAGACAAGGGTAGGCAGGTGGGTGAAAGAGCCACAAAGCAGGAACAGGTTGTAGGAAGGGAGCCAGAGGGAGTTTTTCTAGGCAGCTCTATTGTAAAGGGGGTGGAGCTGAGGAATGTCAGGAAGGAAATTACATATAAAGCAGCGATGGGGGGGGGGGGCAAATACCAAGGATTTGGAGGAAAGGGTTAGTGGTATGAGAGGTAGCAGGGTGGCAAAGGTTGTTCTCATTCCTGTAGGGGGAAATGACCTGGCTCGAAGGGAGGTGGGGCAGAAGGTAGAGCGGGACCTCAGGGGATTGCTGAGGAAAGTGCAGGAGAAGTTCCTGGAGCTAGGGCAGTAGTCAGTGGTGTGCTGGTTAGGAAAGGAGTATCCTATAGGAAGGCAGTGGCTGTGAGTGAGGTATATGAGAGGGTGTGTAGGGATTTGGGGGCTACGTTTATAGATAGCAGGAAATAGATAGGCTGGGAAAGTGTAGGGAGGGACCAGGTTCACCTGACAGAGCAGGGAAAGAGGATTCTAGGTGATCTGCTAGGTAGAGAAGTAGCTGGCTGCATGGAGAGGGTCAGGGCAGATCAGCAGTTGTTGAAATAGCAATCAGTTAGAAGCATGGAAACAGAAGTGGAGAGAAATGGAGAGGATAGCATTGATGAGGCCGCAGGGGTGGAGATAGGGGGTAAGCAACGTAGGATGGTAAAGCAGAGTACTAGTATAAAGATAATGGTGGTGAACTGTAGGAGTGTGTACAACAAGCTGGAGGGCTTCTGGGGAAAGGTTGAAGGATATGGGGCGGATATAGTGGCAGCTGTGGAGACTTGGTTGACTGAGGAAGTACTGGACAATGAGTGTAGGCAAGATAAGTTCACCATCGTCAGAAGAGACAAGGATGGGAGAGGAGGAGGAATAATGGTGTATATAAGGAAAGGGCTAAAAGGGGCGGTAGAATGGGTTAGTGAGGGTATCGAGGTAATGAAAATTAAATTGAGTGGTAGTAGTAATAGGAGTATTACTTTGCTGGCAGCGTATAGACCACCAGGACAGGGATGGCAGGCAATTGAGATGATAAAGGAGAGAGTAGATAGACTAAAGGACAGGCAGTGGGTTGTTGTAGCAGGGGATTTGAATATGCCAGGGGTGAAATGGGTAGAGGGTGCAGAAGGAATGGGTAGCATAATGCAGAGAATGGCAGCACAGTTAGTCAACAGAGGATTAGTCCAGATAGTAGAAACACCTACGAGATGGAATGAGGAGGGTGTTGGGTCAGTGCTGGATGTGGTGTTGGTCAGACCTAGGAATGCTGTAGTTGGTGCAACAGTATTGGATGGTATAAGCGACCATCAGGTCCCGGTTGTAGAAATTGGGATTGGCAGGATGAGAGAAGTGCAAATGGCAGAAAGGATGGTGTGACAGTATGGGAGAGGAGACCAGAAGGGGGCAGAAATATTCCTGAGGGACAGGTTTAAAAAATGGTCTATGGAGGAGGGTGTAGAGGGGTTGTGGAGGGAGTTTAGAGGATTAATGGAGGTTATGTTGGAGAAATTTGTGCCAGTGAAAAGGTTACGGACTGGGGGAGATCCGCCATATTATGGACAGGAGATTTTGAAAATGAAGAAGTGCAGAAAATTACATGCCAAGTGGAGAAATGAAGGGATGATAAGATCTAAAGAAATGATGAAACAAATGGGTAGGGAGCTTGAAAGGAAGATCAAACAGGCAAAGAATGTATTTCTGGGGAACATGGTGGACGAAGGAAAAGGCAAGGAATGGGGGAAATTGTTTAGGTTTGTTAGGCGGTTAAGGGGAGGAGAGGAAGGGATCCCTCTGCTAACAGGAGGGGATGGTAGGCATGCGACAAATGACCAAGAAAAATCGGAGATGCTGCAAGGACAGTACTTTTCAGTGTTTGAGGCGAAGGAGGGTTGGAATAGGGGGACAAACAGGGTTCGGGGGGTGTATAGTGAGTTTAAGATGAGGGAGTGGGAGATAGAAAAGGTAATTAGGGGTTTGGAGAGCAGTAAGGCAGGGGGACCAGATGGGATAGGAAACTCAGCACTAAAGTTTGGTAGCAAGGAGTTGGCGAAATATTTAGAAGTGCTGTTTAAAAAGTCCTTAGGAGAGGGTAAGTTACCACAAGATTGGAAGGATGCTATGGTGGTACCTATACACAAGCAGGGAGAGGATAGGGGAAGGCCTGGCAGCTACAGACCGGTGAGTCTCACATCAAGTACAGGAAAAGTAATGGAGAGGCTGGTGGTGCAGTATGTGGTGAGGGTTATGAACAATAGGAATTGGTTGGAGGAGTCCCAGCATTGTTTCAGGAGGGGTTACTCATGTGAGACTCAGCTGGCTGGGTTATTAGAGGATCTGGTGCAGGTAGTTGAGGAGGGGAAGCAGGTGGATGCCTGCTTCATAGATTTGAGAAGGCATTTGATAAGGTGCCCCATGGAACACTGATGAGGAAAGTGGAGGCGCTGATACCAGACAGGAGGGTAGTGGAATGGATAGGGGACTTTCTCAGGGGGTGAAGGCAGAGGATGACAGTGGGGAGGTAATATCGGAGGAAGAGGAGGTTACATCAGGGGTACCACAGGGAAGCGTCCTTTGTTATTTACCATAATGGCAAATGACATGGGTTTTGGGATTAGGGGAAAAATCAAGATTGTTTGCAGGCGATTGTGTTGTGTATGCTGAAGTCGGGGGGAGGGGGGGTTCGAAATTTGCAGGCGGATATTGATAAGATATGGTTGTGGAGCAGGAAAAATAAAATGAATATAAATGGAAGAAAATCCAAGGTAGTGAGGTTTACAAGGAAGTAGTTGATAAGCAGGGACATGTACAGATGGGAGGAACAAGAGATAGAAGAAGCAGCAGAATATAAGTATCTAGGGATTGTACTGCAGGGAGACCTCAGATGGAAAAAACAGGTAGAGAGGGTGGTAGCAAAGGGAAGAAGGGTTCTGGGTATGCTGGGAAGGGTGCTGAATGGAGTCAGCTGTGAGGTGAAGAAGAAGGCGTATGGCACAATGGTACGGCCAATGTTAGAATATGCTGCAGCAGTATGGTACCCGTATGTGGAGGTGGAGGTACAAGAACTGGAAAAGGTGCAGAGAAAGGCAGCAAGATGGGTGAAGGGTAGGTGGAGAAGGCAAGGGCAGGATGATGAGGAAGAAGGGAAGTATAGGCCATCAGTGATGATGAAATAAATGGGGTGGAGCTCATTGAAGGACAGGAGGAAAGTTGAATGGTTAGTCCGGATGTACAGAGTGATGAATGAAGAGGGAGGTTGGGGATGGCTACACTTCAAACTAAGTAAAGGGGTGTGGAGGAGAACGGAGCGGGGTAAGCAGTCCATGCTTGTGAGGTCTGTGAGGGAGTGGAATGTGTTGAGGGAGGAATTGGTATCAGTGAGAGGGGTTGGTAAATTCAGGAAGGGAGTGGAAAAGGAGTTGGTTGGGTGAAGGAGAGTTGAGAGATCTCGCCACCGGGCGGTAGCCTAATTGCGAGTGTATGTATGTATATGTAAATATGGAAGTCTTGTATTACAAATTATAATAGTGAACACATTGGTGAGGGTTGTGTTGGTAGTTATTAGGTGCAGAAGTTGATATTTTATTTGCCAATACAGAATCTTCCGTCAGAATAAAACAAAACTTTACAATTATTATTACGATTATGTTGGTAACAAAATAAAAACAGCCTCTCTTTAACTTGTTAAATTAAGTGCAATTGTTGCACAAAGGTGTAAGTTTCTCTGTTTTATACTACTTAGTGGGATTCATTGCAATCATACATCTTAATCTTAATCCAAGATCATGATTGGAATTTGCTAGATAAAACTTTTTGCTTCCTTCTTGCACCATCATACGAAGTACTTACTTCTGCAAATTTCACAGCCGTTTACGGCATAGCATCAATTTGTGGACCTGCTCCGCACTGTTGCAGATTTCAAAGGCCACCTTTGCGGTTCCTTACTTCTCCATGTACCTCACGTAAAGAAGCCGTAATGTAGCAGTGAAGAATGTGCCGGTGAAGAACCACCTGCTGGCCAGCTCATCTTTGGCTTCTGTGCTCAGCCCAAAAAAAGATAAACTTAAAACTTAAATTGTTTAGCATGACTACATGAATTTTTAAACCTGGAAAAAAGCATACCTGGCTGTGTAATGAACCACGTGTGGATTAAATCTCCTGCACAATCTACATTTTGGCATGGCTGTTTTATAATTTTGTAACAAAATTTGTTGATAGCATATTATTTCTTTATCTTATACAATTTTCATGTGGGGTACCCCAGTAAAGTAAAATAAATATAATTAAAATTAAGTAAAAAAAAAGAAGGAAAACAGTAAAGTAATAATAGTGTAATAGTAAAATGCCTTCAGTGCTTTGCATTAAAATGATTGATATGTAATATAAATATTTATTTGTTATTTATATTAATTTATTTCTGTTAAGCATATAACTCACAAGCTTGGCTGCAGTCCTTCAATAAACAGGACTAACACTGAAATTTGGATTTTCTTTTATTTGCTAAAATGCATATGTATAACCTGTTCACGTTATCATTAACACCTGCAAACTCAGGGTACTTTGTGAAGGAGAGCAAACTGCTGCGTGCTCTGCTTGTTAGCTAGTATTGCATGTGCTTAATGAGACCAAGGGTCCATGTTTGTACTGCCTTTCTTGTCTCTCTTGTCCGCTGGGGTTAGAGCTATTCCTTTTTGGATGAGACCTATCTTTATCTGACCAAAATGGCTTCCCTAGCATATGCGGGAGGCAACCAGGTAAGTATTGGTACATTATTTATGAACAATGCAACAGATTCACAGTACACAAATGTGACCATTTTATTTTGTAATTAAAGACCATTTCATAAAAACTTACTGACTTTCCAAAGTGAAGTTCTTTATAACCTTCATTACATGTTTACAAATGAAACAAAACAAATATGGTGCCCACAGCTAGTACACAGATACACCTATTTAGTAAACAAATTCATGTACTTGCATAGCATCTGTGCACTATAATGGGAAGTCAAATGGTGCTAGTACATGCAAGTGTAGACACATGTATACTTGAACAGAAGAGAGAATTCAGACACTGTCTGAAGATGGCATAGAACATGAAGATGGCATAGAACATAACACTCTTCTGGGGCACTGTCATAAATGATCTCACTTACCATGTTTTTATCACTCCTCACATGCCTAAGACATTATTAGATACTCTAATGAACCAATGAACATCATTTTTACTGCACCATACTATTCTTAGTTATCTAGGGCTCGAAGGCACACTAGTCTAGCAGCAACGGCACTCACCTCCCACCAACCAAGGTGAACCAAAAAACAATTCCCAGTGGGGTCGCTCCCGGAGTCATACTGAACAATGCCGACGAGTGATCTCCTTTATCCCCTCGCCCTTGCATTCCAGCACTGCTCCTGACCTACTCTGTTTCGCCCTTGCATTCCAGCACTGCTCCTGACCTACTCTGTTTCGCCCTTGCATTCCAGCACTGCTCCTGACCTACTCTGTTTCACCCTTATCAGTTCTCAAGACCTTGAAGTCAACAACTGCCCAAATCTTTCCACTTCACTTAGGGCTCTATCTCATATGCCATAACTTTCTTTTCAATGAAACAACTAAATAGTTCTTATTATGACACGTTTACATTTTACAAATGCCTTTTAACTCGGTAGTTCAATTGGAAACACAAAACACTTTCAAATTCAGTTACATTTATTGCAAATAAGATAACATATACAGGCATTCAGGTACATTGTTCAATATAATTCACAGCCTTAATCAATAACATTTCTCACGTGAAAATACCATTAGATATCAATTTGGTCCAAATGCCTCAAATTTTAATAAATCGTACAATTTTAAAATAATAATAAAGAATACTTAGCCACACCTTCAATTATCAAAGAAGCCCTTTAATAAAACAGTGCTCCGCTTATATCCAACGGCCCTAATAACGGGTAACTTTTTTTAAATATATTGACAATTAAATTTACTACGAACACACTGCAATTAAAAATGACAGCAATCGTCGTGTAACGAGCACAGAATTTCCAATAAACACCACACTTTGATGCAAACAACTAATTGCTTGCTTTGAAAAACAAAACATACCACGCCTAAATATATACAATTAATTGACAAGCTTATGTACAAAACACATAAAGAACTGGCTCATTAAAATTATATTAAACACTTGGTTTGCAATTTCGATGTCCCAAACAGATATCGACAGATCATGGGAAGAGCTTTCAGAATGAGTTTAACATTGGCATGCTCTATCTCAGAAAATTTCATTAAGGCTCCTCCTATATAAACAATTTCCAGTTGAAAAACTTATTTAACCAACAAACCACCAAAGGTGTAAACTTTGTATTAAAGAACAACATACAAGTAATGGTACCCAAGTTATGACAATGCCTCAAAATAAATTTAATCGTTAATTAATTCAAAATAGCGAGATTCACACATGAACACAGCCTTAGACCTGTTGTGTTTCAGGGTGCCATAACAGACACACTAATTCTTTTTTCTTCACCATTTATACGCATGAATATGGGACACATTAAAATCCAAAATCAAGCTCTGTAATATAATGACGCGACCTTCAATTTTGGAGTACACCTAGACACGTCGCCAATAAAATGCCACACTGCACACATTACAAATTACACTAAAACTTCCAAACCAGAAACACAATGGTTAATAATTAACTAGTTTAAATAACCCAGCAAGGTGTGAGGCCGTAAAATAAATAAACGTACACAACTAATTAAAAATACTCCAACAATGAAAAGGTGAGCGGTGCATAGCAATCCTTACAGGCTAATATGACGACAGGATGAATGGACCCAGAAAATTGAATAAAAAATGAACAAGCAGAGGCGTGCCAACGAAGCCTCTGCAAACAAACTTTAGCAAAAGCAAAACCACTGAATTTTGACAGTGCCAAAACTAGACAAAATTCTACACATTGCAAAACACAAACAAAGGCACACTTCAACAACACTCTCAAACTACTTGTTTAACCTGGTCCCAAAACAAAAATCATTGAATGCTTGTAACACACACAACTCGTCTCCCTTCTGTTAAATGGTGCAATTAGTAATTTGTAATACTTCACTGATCAAATAATCGCCAACAATTTTTATCCTAGGTCGGCTAGCTGCCCCGCCAAATTATTTCATTGTACATAGTTTAAATTTGCTTCAGTCGAGCGAGAGCAAAAACATCTCGTTGATGGAGGAGCCAGTCAAAAGTTTGAGGACGAACCAAGAAACAGTGAAGGCAGCATTTTTCACCTTTACATGTAGTCAACCAATTTTATCCATTTGCTATCTGGTATTTGTGAAATGGCAACCTAAGGATATATTGAAGGTGGTAACTATCCAGAATAGGGGGTTTTCCGAAAAACGAGAAAATAATACCTGAAAATGGTGTATATTGTTATTACTTATCGCTCTTAATAGTAATTTTGTTGCGGTGTCATGTAATTTGCAGTAATACCATGACATGTGATGTTGAGAAGGACTATGAGGATTGGGAGTGGTAAAACCAGTCATTTATGTCACATATATTTATTTTGGGTCACTAAATTATGTTCAATGTGAGAATGTGTAGCATTGTAGTTTATATACATTTTGATCACTTTTATATTAGTTTTTTTTTTTTTTTTATTTGACTTTTAGTTAAAATCCCCAGTTTCATTTGTCAGTGGGTGTAATTGTCTAAATATTTATTTCATGCCATAAGTAGAAGTAACGACTTTATCAGTTTTAATGCGGGGCTGTATTTCAAGTTGTTATCTGTATTACGTGGCACTTTCGAATATCCAGGGTCCGAGAGCGAGATGACATAACTTTCGAGTCCCCCCCCCCCCCCCCCATCGGCAGTTTCTGTTTTGAAGCTTTGCAGTGATGTAAGTTTCATCCAACAGAAGGTCACGAACCCCGGCCAAACACTATTTTTAGCTTTGTTTGAAAGAATGGGGAGAGTAGCCCTTGGCGAGCTGGAGGCGTGGGCTCTGGGCTCGTCCACATTCTAGTAATCAACATCGGGGAGACGTCACGTCAGTGAGAGTTGTTGTGATGATAGACTTGTGTAGGCAGCATAATTATAACAACCGTTGAGGAGAAGACCTCGTGATGGAACAACTTCATCCACACCTGCAAGCGCCGACGGCCTTAAACTCTTTGTCTTAAATCAATCTTCATCAACAAGTACTTTTTCGGTTTCAACAACTGCTACTAAATTCTTTCCGCGGGCATGGGAGACAGACAGCCGTCAAGGCGGAATACTCTTTTTCCTCCCTCTTGTCTTCGTAATCTTATTCGCTAGTTAAAATTTTCAAGAGAACTTAGTTTAACCGCTACTGTGACGCTGTGAACCTGTAATTTGGAAAGTAAAGGAAGATCTGTCGTGTCATGTCGATGTGAGTGTAAGACCTTCAATAATAAACCTGATCAGATTCCAAAGCGGAAATCCTTTCTTATTATTTCTTGACAACCAGGTTAAAAACATTTATGTAAGTAAACCGACTGAGCTAAACTGAACCACAATTTGTAGCGTAAAGGGCGAAGCTACAAACACTTCTGGAAACTAAACCTTAATTTGCAAAATTTTACTCACAGGTTATGATTTTGCCAACGCACTTAGGTTATACAGCTATGAACCATGATAATCAAGCTGTGTCTGAATATCGCTTAATTCTGTTGAATTTTTCAAGGCTTACCTTCTTGATATCCAACAGATGATTGTACTATGTAATATATAAGTAGAAAAAAAATGTATACAGAATGTCACACACTAAATTTTCCCAAGTGTTATTTACTTGTATTTAATGTATATTGGGTGATACATTTGTTCAACAACAATGCACAGAGAGAGGAAACAAATATGCAATGATTTTGGTCTTCCGATTAAATTTTTACCTATTTCACATCACAGTAGTATGCTGGTAGTGTCCAGAAGTTCAGAAAACAAGTCAATTTGGCAGTGTCAAAGTTTGTGATTTGCAAGCGCTATTTCATTTGTTTCTTTACAATTATTTCCATGTGATGTGTTAAATCAAAGTATTGTGTGGAAACACAAGTGTCTGTGGAGTTCACACAAATTGAATATACTTTAACGTGTCCTATAAGTGTATTATCACCAATAGATGATAAAAGAGCTATATTCTCTGCTTATATGGGTAAGTGATGTACATAATAGTTGAGTTTTAGCATGGAAAGTGTATATAGTGTAGTGAATTTTACTGTGTAGTATTACATGTGACTGTGGGAATTGAAGGGCTTATGTACTGCTACAGCCAGCGAAGTAAAATGCTGGAGAACTAACCAAATTAAACCTAATTTCACGATCATCACAGGGGCTGGATGAACCGACGCGAGCTTATTTATTATACTTTTACTAACACACTATCTCGTATCGGTACACTTCTTAAGAATTACCTAGGCTAGTGTTCAGACCCGTCTTTAACGACTGTAGTCACACATATAAACAAACGTGTGGTATAAGAGATGTACATTAGACTCAAAGCCCTAATTCTTGTTAATTATTGCCTCAACTTCACCAAATTAAGTTCTTCTAATGTAAAAAATTAAGTAATGCCTGTATGCCGTAAAACCACAATTTCGTTACTTTTCTCACAAATGGTTATTATTAGTCCACAAAATACGTGTAAAACTAACCTTCTTTGGCGGTGGTTCATCTGAAGTCCTTACGGCTCGAGGAATTTCCTCGGTTGACACAACTGCCACATCTCTATTTTCAACGTGGTTTCTTTTTCGTTTCAGCTTCTTTATTTTAACACTACTATTTTTCATTGTTTACGAATATTAAAAACACGTGTACCCAAATTGTTTCATGTAGTTTTCAGCAGAGATGTTGCGATACTACAAATATGATACTAGTATCGATAATTTCCTTTCGTTACTGATTATTATTATGACACCCTCCCAGATTTATCCCTACACAATTTGCACGCCACAAGCATTAACTGCGCCGACAAGACGCGCGCTCTACGCAGAGCGCCTCAGCGTGCAGGGTTGGTGAAATGTGCCAAGTAGTGTAGTGTAGTACGTGGTAGAAAAAGCCAAACAGGTTGGGGCGGGGGGAAATTGAGTCTAACATTGTGTGTTTGTGTGTTCAGCCAGCCACAAACTCTGCGTGGCGGAGTGATATGTAAGTAGCTCAAAATTGTGTGGAAAACGTAATATAATTATTTCAGTGATCACACAAAATGGAAGCTTATTTTGAAACTGAGAGGAACGTGCAAATCAAAGCCAGTCTTGATGCATACCCGTTTTCATTAGTGTTCTCTCTGTTTGTTGTTTGTTAACATTTCACATGTATCACCTTCACCTCATCCATTAACGTGTAATAAAGGTTTATTATGTTTCTTACAGTCTATTTGAATTTATTGTGTGCCTCCTGCCCCTGTGTTTGACCCAAAGTAAGTTTTATGGTATTGTGTATCAGAAAGTGTGCCACGTGGTGCGTGGGCCTGCCAATGCCAGTTCTCGCACCCTCGCACCAAGTCACTCAGCACTCTACAACTGGAAGGGTGAGTCGTGCCATCATGTTTCGCCCGGGTGGTATTCAATCTTTGATACCAATCATACTAACTCCAATAGACTTAAATATCTCGGAACCTTTTTACGTTTAACCACCCCGAACTTCACCCCTCCTTTCCCGGTTGGTTTAGCATTGCCACCAGGAGCTTACATTTCATGTAATCATTGTGTAGCCCACGTGGCTTTTGTCTGTGTTGCCGCTACTGACCGGTGAAGTTCGGTGCCAAATGTAAAGTTACTTTCATGAGAAAGTCATGGCGAATAAATAACGTCACTGGAACTGTGTGTGTTATTCCTTTTATGCCTTCGTGTGCATAAGGACATGGGACCCTCATTTCCTGCCATTTCTAAAGTGTCTATTTTACGTGTTTATTCCAAGAGTGATCTGTATGCAATGTTTTCAAGTCAATGTATTTAATCCAGGCAGTATGTGGTCCGCCCTCAGAGTCAACGATTATTTCCATTATTATTGTTATTAATCAACCTACAAGGAGCAGGTAAGGAAGGCAATGGTCGTCAGCTGCATGACTGGGAGCATCAACAAGAGTCAGCTCTCCAAATTCGGCACCACTTTAGGTGATGCCTGGCGCCGGGAAATACCTTACCTATTTACCACAATTTCCACTAAAAAACTCATATTCATTTCTCCATGCCTTGGATACATCTCACCTGGTGTTAAAATGGCGCCCAAGAAAAGGCCGCTTTTACTTGATTGTTGTCGTATGTTCGTTCCAATAACTGTTTGCAAAAGTAAATGTTATAACGTAAATTAAGTATACACCTAAAGTCCCTTGATCAATTCATTGAGACATATAGGTAGGAAAAATAAACTAGAAGACAACTACAACTATAGACTATTTGCAACAAATATGTATACTCGAAGTGCTTTGGATTTTTTAATGCCTTGTGTTCGAGTGCACGATACGGAAACAAACTGGAGGTTCAAGCGAAAATTACATTTTAATCAGTTTGCATACGTGGTAAATGATTGTTTTTTAATGTCTTTAGAAGCTGTTAATTTTTGTTCGTTTATAGAGAAAAGGAATCCTACCTGAGTGGAGTCTGACTTGCAAAGATTGTTTCTGGTCGAAATTGAAAACAACGACGATGACGATCGCAAACTATCATCCACCGCCAAAGAGTTTCTTACAGATTTGATCAATTGAGAATCGTTTTGGCAGTATTTTGCATATCCGAAACATAAACGATGAGAGACATTAATGCCGCCGTTTATAGCGATTGATACCCGAGGTTGGTAATCTGATAGTCGCATCGACACTGTCATATTTCCCAATTTAAATAGGTATGTTGTTTGGGCAAGACGTAAAGTCGGAAGACAAAACACAAACTGATATTGGTTTTGTACGATAATTACCAATCCTGGTTGAATCCCCTCATTTCAGGACTAGTTCATTTGTGAATACAGTAGGTAAAAAATACAAACTTTTTAAAATTATTTTTATTATAATCATATTTTTATACAAGATTCACAAAGGAATTCCAAACATCAAACAGCAAGTGTACCTAATGGGATGAATTTTATAATTTTCAGTACATGTGGGTCTTTTCAAATATTGTCCCTCTAATATTTCCTGGACTGAGGTGTAATGAGGTTTAAATAGAAAAGAGTTTTTAATTTCTTTATTTTCTTCTGGTGTAAATTGGACATCTTTTTCCAAAATGGGATAACACCAATTTTCGTTGCGAACAAAAATGAGTAATCTGATGGTGTTGTATTCTGATGGCACAATAGATTCAAGATTCAGAGTGCATTTTCCATAGAGTTATTTCATCTCGTCTTCACTATCATCATTGAAGACGTAGACCCGACGAACATGAACATCTTAACCCACAAATCCACCTACTTTGTCATGAATACAGCTATTTCTTGGTATACCCTTCATCAGTACGTAAATCATCACGTGAGTATCGCCGTAACCAGTATCCGTTATAAATTTCAAATTGCTCTGCCTCCTGTGGTAAGTTCGAATGCATGCAGACTGGGATTTGTAGGCATCCACTGCCTCAGAGCCCACTAGTAAGTGATGTGGAAACCCATCGTTGTCGGCACTGAATGATACACAAACAACAGTCGGTATATATACAGTGAAAGATTTTTTTTATTTTACTCTCGAAAAAAAATCGAAGAACTTTCTTGATAAAAGCTTTCTTTTATTTTACTTTTGAAAAAAAAAAACATGGAAAACTCTATATATATATATATATATATATATATATATATATATATATATATATATATATATATATACACACACACACACACACACACACACCACCTCCCTTTTAAAATATTTCAGTTCTTCTACGACCATACACAGCGAATTATTCTTTTGCTGTTATTTGAATCAGTTCAACGACTGTGTAGCATACTTGGCATGTAAACATAATGATAATGTGACTTTTAAGCCTTGTCTCAAAAATACAATCCCCAAATGCAAACTGATTGGCATTTGTGGTATTCCATCATGTTCTTGTTTCAATCACGTTTATTTGGACTTGTGCCATTATCACAACTTTATACGACTTGTATAACCATGGAGGATCGTCATATCTGCAATATATTCCCCGTGATGCTGGTATCTGATTTGGATTCGAGATTACTTCATCACTATCGTGGTTATTGCGATGGCATCTGAATGGCATCATCACCTTCATTATCATCTTCACCACCACAACCACCATTGATGTGTGAATGCGTGATGGAATACTGTATGGTGAAAGATTCTAAAAAGAGGAGATTAAACATGGAAGATTATTCGATGGCAAATTCCCAAATTTACGGTTATTTCTTCGAAAATGGTCGTTTGCGTTGGGGTCCCTATATATTGACGAATAATTGCGAATTACTGCACATTCGAGTGAGCCGAACATGCAGTCATCGCTTTTGCACCAAAAATACAGTTACACAAAAAAAAATGACATTATTTCGAACTGATTTTGCCCATGGGTAAACAACCGCATGTGTTTGTTCACAGTAATCTCAAAGGCGAAAACTTAGAAAATGATTTCGATTTAAGGAAAATTACACCCTTTTGAAGTGGGTGATAAATACATTGTCTACGACAACCAACTTTTCAGGTACATATTGAAATGATTTGTCAGCCATATCCGGCCCATTGAGAGTTTCTCCAATAAACTAATTTTCTCCCCATCCATGTTGTTGATTCGGCTGGTCTTGTACACATTCGACAATAATGAAAAATAGGCAAAAAAGATTGTTGCGACTGGCAATTGGTGTAAGCTTATTTCCATGATGAATAGTACAAAACAAAATAATAATAATAATAATAACAAATATTTCAAACTTGAATCGCAAAGCATTGACTCCTCAAATTGACGATCGATATTTCTTTGGGCTCGTCGTCAGATCCATACCGAAGAACATTGACACATCCATGATACCCACAGATTATTTGAGATTTTTTGTATCTTTCCGAAAAAAATGTCGCGATCGATTCTTTCAATCGCGTTTACTCCCTAGTCTCGGATGTGAACCTGGCAATGAGTCTTTGTCCAAATGCATGAATACTGTGGCGAGGTTCATTCGACTGAGCTGCTGGAATATTTCAATAGCCCACACTTTAACATAAGCATGTCGACAAACACATATAGAATATCGTTGGCGGTTGATGATAACGACTTTCTATCTCAGTATACAAAAATCGAACACGTATTTCATGCATAATAATAGACTCATTTTTGAGGGTGTTGTAGAGTCACAGCATCGATTCTACGACGGTTTAAAATTGAGCAATACATTATCGCTAAAGGGAATATCCATGCCCATGCCCTTGAAAGATGATTATATCGATTGCATGGCTTCGATCTACTCGGTTATCGTTCGATAGCCGCTGATGCAGTTGAAAAAAATGAGTATTTATCGAGAAGAAAATCCCAACAAATGTATTTTGCGGCAAATCGTCGACAGCGGTGTTCAGAAACATTGCATCTGATTGTAAGAGCATCGGTTTTATGGAATTCGACAATTTGTCGATAAACAACTTGCAGATGAACGGGATCAATGCGGCCATTTGCAATATGCTACAGCAAGCCTATTCGTCAACAAAGTGGTACAAGTGTTTACAAACAGCAAACAAGCAGCTATTTCAACTGTTTCTGATGTTGGAAATGAATGCGGAATTTACCACTACAAAAGCTGCTTCTGGTAATGCCAAGTTTGATCTATATGATAAAGATTTGACTTGTGCCAACATGGAAGAATTGGACGAGCTCATTTCATTTTCAAAATTGCAATCTTAAAAAAAAATTATATGATGTATTGTTTTTGTTTCTATTTTTTTTTTTTTTTTTACAAATGTATTGCTATGTATTAGGAACATTGGTTAATTTTTTGTTTGACGATTGGTATTTTTAGTCCCTCCACCACCATGTAGTTCAAATGCAAAATGTCAATGTTTTGGTGGAGTGGTTTGGAATTGATGATGGCCTGGATGTCTTTTGGATACCGATTGTCCAACTCGACATTTTCCATGTTGCTCAAATCGTGCCTGAGTCCAAATCCTATACCGTAAACCAAGTTTGAGTTGAAAATTTCAATGTTTGCCGCATACCCGAGCGTGTTGATGCTGATATCGCATTAGGGGAGGTAGCATAAGATTGTCAAAATTTTGAACATGAGGAACTATACCAAAGGAACCACATACTGTATCATTTTTTGCCATCTTCCATAGTGATTTCTGTGTTTGGCAAAGAGGTCGTTATGTCATGTATTCATTAATTTTGTTTGACTATGCCCATATCTAGATACGCCAGGTCAAATAAACATATCCACCTTGGCCTTCTCGATACATGATAGATCCAAAAGAGAAGCCCACATTAGTCTGTTATCGATCACGTGTTTGGTAAAAAGTTTGAGTTTATCGGTACTAGCAATGTTTTCGGGATATGTAGAGTATTCGAATAAAATTGCCAATTTCGACGAATCGATGAATTTTCAGTGGTTGTTGGAGAATAGATTCATGAACGTTTTAGCTGAGGTTTTCAATGGTTGCCCGACAAGGATTGGATACAAGGGACACTGGCCGACCGAGATGCTCGTCTTTGAGATGGGGCTTAATATCACCTTGTTGTATTTTCGAAATAAATTATAATCGACATTGCAGGAATGTGACTTGTGAGTTTTGCACAATCCACTAATCAACAACTGTTCGCTAGCGGGTGTGTTTGAACTGTATTGTTCGTTATTCAAGAAACAGGGGGGCGTCAACTCTATGTCGATGGAACTGTTACAACTGTTACTGAAGTTAAGGTTTTGATGAACGTAACTGAGTGGATAATATTGATTAATTTCATTTTATTGATTGATATTTATGGTATGATTTGATGAATGTGCACTGAGATTCGAAAGTATGTTCTAACTACTCTGAGCTTGGTTTTAGCCCTGTGATTGCATTTTTATTATTTACTAATATATACCTAAAAAAAAAAAAAAAAAAAAAACATAAGATGTCCATATTCACCGGACCAACAAACTTGGACTATTCAAATACTTTGACAAATGTCTTTGAAAGACAAAAAATATTAACTTATAACGAATACTTGCTGCGAGTGCCTCAAATATTTTCCACATATATGTAGAAATTCGCCAAGATGTAGAGTTACAAAAGGCAAACTTGGATATTTTTTATTATTGCTATCAGGTTCGTCTTAAAGATGGAAAACGATTCTGCGATGCACCTCGTTGCAATCTGCATTATCCACGGGGAATAACATGCACACCTCAAGTTGTCCCTAAAATATTCAAAAATGGTAATTCAGATGTGATTGTGTGCCAAGGAACATGTTTTCCAACAGAGATACAGATTCGAAATATCACGGATCAAATAGCTATTGTAGCGACCGCTGCGATGCGTGTATGTTGGTTCATCAAGAAGCCTACCCGTTGGGAATAGCCGATTATTGGCGAATAAAAAAAGGTATGATTATTCCGCACGTAAACATGGTAGGAACTGGTTTCGATTCTGCATTAGCCCAGACATTAAACTCTGCGACATGGGCATCACAGAAATAAACACAGAGACGTTTATTTTGGACTACAGAGTATGGGGGAAGGGGTAGGCTTGTGGAGCATTTTATACTGACCCGCGATGTCGATTCCATGGTTTCCGATAAAGATACTAGGATTCGAATCGGTGCCGATCGCAGGCCGATTCGGTGCCTTACCACTTGAAATATAGAGATTGTGATAAACGTCAAATCGACGAATATAAAATGCTAGGTTTAATCGGTGGTTTTCCGACCAAATATCCCGATGACTTATCCAATACAGAAGATATTTCCGACATAATTACCGATGTTATAATCTCTTGCATCCAAGGATTGGGTAGTAACGAGTTCCTACTGCAATTATTCGGTGATCGGTCTGAGTATGGTTCTCAAGACCCTAGTCAAACACATCGGGCCCACAATGATCGAAAGGGGTGCAAAGATATTGAATCGTCAGTTGGGAATTTATTTATTCATAGCCTTGACGATAGAATTTGTTACGAGAGTAGTGATATCAAATGCTTTGAAAATGGCAGGATTCGCCGTTAGAGCATTTGCTGTAGTTTATCATTCTTGGGTGCCCATACTCGATGGTGTATTGATCATGACTGCAGTCGCCAATGTGTGGTTGACCATATTAGATCCATTCAACTTTCAAAAACCTACAAGATCAAGATTACATACATGATACATCAAAGCTGGAATTGGAATTAAAACAAAATATTTGGGGTTTTTGAACGATGGAATTTACACCGTTCATCCTCGTAATGATGTGGCAGAACGCGCACGAAGGAGTTTTCGATTTAGCGAATCATGTTTCCATCCGACCATCCTCTATAGATAATGATGCCGACACCTGTAAATTAGCAGCCTTTTTCAAGAAAAGATGCCATATTTCACCCACCTACTATGGGTATTCATCCTACTAAAGTAGTAAAACATGAAGATTTTAAAACATTATTGTAATTTCGTTTACTGGCCCTCAAAGTCAACCTGAATTGATCTCGTATTGATTGGAACAATATGGGCGGCAATGATTATGATATGATGTCAAATCAAATGAAAACTTTTAGCACACAAATACTCTCTATACATTTAAAGTGAACTCTTGAATAAATATGATCGATAGAGAATTATATTTGCGGGGGGTTACTATAATAAGTTCTGGAAAAACTGAATTTTTTACCAATAAAACAATACATTTTTTTTATTACATCAGTTATTTTATTAGTAATGATGACTTTTATACAAATGTCTACCTTTTATCAAAATTTATAATAGTTAAATTGAGAAACCTTCTTAATCGGCCATTGTTCTTCATCCCATGTGGGTAGAAGTAACAAAAGTCATAGAGTTCATCAGGTGAGTACTTTCTGTGATGTAATTGAGGCATTAGATATAATAAGGGCACATGGGCTTATGTGCCCTTATTGCAGACAATGCTTTAAAGGATCCACCATGATATTAGGAACACACCCTGAAAATTTGAAAAAGATCTGATAATTCCTGCGGTTGGTAGAATGTTTTATGTTTATGTCTGCATCTCCAGTTTGAGTTAGCTAGCTTACAATGTGTTATGTTTCGTGTTCGGGCGCAGTGTCGTTTGGTGAAATAAAATGAGTGAATCCCCAGTGTTAACTAACAAAAAAGCAGTGCAGGCAGGAGGAAAAAAGTCAGTAATCAGAGGTGAGTGGAAGCAGGAATCTAAAAAACAAGCCAGGAATTCAGGCAGAAATGTATCAATTGATGCCAAGACGTTCGCATTTGGGAACACATTTTGCGTGAAAAAGTGTAGCAACGCGATACCACACAAAAACAGAAGGACCTTTTTGATAACTTTTGGCACAGCTGCAGCAAGGAAGTACAAGATATGTTTCGGTTTGGGTGTATGACACAGGCAACAGTTAAAACTGTAGCTACTAATACAAAGAAAGATGCCATATTTAACCCACCTACTATGGGTATTCATCCTTCTAAAGTAGTAAAACATGAAGATTTGGATATATAAATCGAAAGTAAATGGGAGGATACGACAATATGTGAGAAAATGTTAATGTATCTGTTCCAAATTAGTATGAAAAGGATTAGAGTGATTGCATGGTTTCGACAATGTAACATACAAAACTAACATAGCCCCATTTTAAAAATAAGTTTCTGAAATACCTAAAACATATCAGTTAACATTACTTACCGCAGTAATATTTGTATGCCATATTTTGTAGGAATCAGAAAAAAGTTTCCTGAGATATGAAATAAAAACTTTATTTATTCATGTGGCACTATATTACAAAATGGAGGACAAAAGAGGTTACATGAAGACACATTTAATGTTTGTTATACACTATCTACCAAAAATTAATTGAGCACCTGTCCACAATGTTTGCTCGGTGGTTGTCACCCTGTTAGAATCTCGTAGGGCCACCTCTTGCGACTATAACAGCAGCCACCCTGTCTGACATGCTCTCTATGAGTGTTTGCAGGACATTCACGGGGGTTCGTCGTCATTCCTCTTGCAATCATTCCATGAGTTGAGCAATGGATTATGGTCGTGCCTGACGAGCCCTCATCCGGCGATCCAATTCGTCACAAAGATGTTCCGTAGGGTTAAGGTCGGGGCTCTGGGCGAGCCAGTCCAATCGGCGAACATTGTTGTCGGCGTACCACTGCATAGTAGCCCTTGAAACATGGCACCTGGCATTGTCATCCTGGAAGTAACACGGGTCCATTCCGTAAAAACGCCACAATGTTGGGAGCATTTCATTATCCAGAATGTTACAATAGGACTTTGTGTTCATGTAACCACGGACAAACACCAGCGGTCCTACGCCGAAGGCTGTGAAACACAAGTCAATTGACGTACTGAATTACCTAGCTTCATGGGTGCCCAATTATTTTTGGTAGATAGTTTACAAGACCCTTTTCCAATTTTTTTTGTCAAAAATGTGGGTTTTAGTTTCTGTAGACCAAAAACAGATTGCTGTGATTTCTGCCTTGAATGTGATAATAAACTGCAGCAGAACCCTGAGAAACCGTGTAGGTTGTTATATATGTTACATCTCACAAAGGTGAAAAGGCACAACGAAATGAAGAAGCAGTTAGTGGAACAATCAAAAACTGACAAAACGGTTTTTGTCATTGAGTTCGATTATGCCCAAAATGTGTTTGTGCCAAAATTTAATGTGATGCGTCAGTTTTATAAGAGATTGCTCGTTTCCAGTCCGTGGGGAATTGGTTAAACTTAAATATGGCGTTAAAAATATTCATTATTATTCATAAGGCGGGATAGGGTAGGTTTTTAAGTAGTTGGTAAGTTATTTTATCATGCCCCAGGGCTTTCTTAGGGTGAACAGATTTTAAAGTAAGCAAAAGTTCTCGTAAGGTTATTAATTCCGGTTTATTTCTAGGCTTCCTGGCAAGAAAATCTGCTGTAGTGGTATTAACATCTCGAGTGACATTAGGGTCTCCGAGGTCGAGATTTGGAGAGAATTGTTCCGCGAGAGAGTCTGCTATGGCTTCTGCCTTATCTATTGGTGCATATTTTAGGCCTGACGGAGCTAATATGGGGGTAGAATTTTTAATATCATTTTTACCTCGGATAATTTTTGTTATTTGCCAGAAACCATTAATATTATCGGCTATTTCTGTAACAAAAGTCTCCCTTTATTTATTCTTAATTGTGATAATTTGGCTCGTAGATCCTTTTCAAGTTTATTGAATCTAGTTTTTAATTCGGCCATTCTGTATCTCCGAAATTCGCGTCTAGCTTGGCGTTTTTCGGCTAATAAAAAGTCAATCTCAGGGTAGTTTTGCTTTAAAAAACTGTCGCCGGGTAATGAACTGAGTGTTTTTACTTAACTGGGTTTTGACTGTGTTCTGAAATATTTCTATTGCCGGCTCTATATCCGTTTTCTTTGTAATATTTAATGGATGCTCCGTGAATATATCGTCTATATCGATTTTTAATTGATCCCAGTAAGTCTGTGGTAATTTATTTAAAATTACTTCGGGGTGTCTAACCAATTCAGTCCTAATTTTGCAAAAGACAGGGGAGTGATCAGAATCCAATTCATCCAGGACTGTTATCTCTAATATGGGGTTTGCTAAGTTAGTTAATATTATGTCTAGAACATCTGGCTGGTATCTGCTTTGAGCGGGGAAAAATGTTGGCCTGCTCGGGGCATGAATTAGATAATTATTTTGTTGCGAGTGGCGTAATAGAAGACCGCCTTTTTGGTTCATTTCCCTACTATTCCAAACGGGGTTTTTTGCATTTAGGTCCCCCGCGAGTAGAAACGGATATTGTTGCGTGGTTATTTTGTCCAGATCTGCCTCAAAAGTGTTTTCGTAGGGGACTGATACGCTGAAATTAAAGTTATGTGTCCGGTATTTGTTTGAATATTAATTGAAGTGGATTCTAAGTTTTGGCAGTCTTAATTGACTTTTAAAAGGGGGTTGGATTTTATTATGTATTAATATCTTTGTGCCGTCTCCTTTATTAGCTCGGTCGTTCCTGTATGTTACGTAATTTTTAATCGCGCATTTTTTAGTTGGTTTTAACATTGTCTCTTGCATTAAAGCGACTTCAATACCGTATGTATCCAGTAGTCTCTCTAGCTCGTATAGTTGGTCAAAAATGCCATTGCTGTTCCAATACAGAAGGGACAGGGAACCAGGGTTATGCTGGGTGTTATGACCCATTAGGGAGCGGCGTGGAACATGGTGAAAACCTGCAGCAACAGCATAGATTTTCAGTGGGATCTGTGATTTGTTTTGCTGCCTCCATGTAGGTGCGGAAATGCGACATGAACGCCTTGAAATTTGCATCTCGCAGGAAGTCCAGGAATTCGCTGACTTCTCGCATGGTTTCACCAATTTCACTTATTGGTGCTGCTTGATGAGGGGAAGGGAAGTGGGTGGGGGTTGGGAGAAGTGGAGAGCAGTCTTGCGGAATTTGTGTGTTTACTAGGGATTGATGAGGGAGTGTGTATGTTTGTGTGGGACCCCTGGTTGCACTTGCGTATGAATGGGAAGCTGGGAGTGCACGGGCATTCAGGAGTTTGGGGTAAGCCGCGATGTCTCCGGCAAAAGGGGGGGGGGGGGGCTACAGGTGCAGCCAATCTGTGCTGCGCCCTCTGTTCAGCTCTACGTTCAAATGTTGCCTGGCGGCGCTGAATTATTTCCATGACTTTGGGGCACTCCTTGGAGGAACCTAGGCGAAGGCCTTTGCAGTTGCAGCATCGCGAAGTAGGGCTTTCCTTCGTGCACTCATCCAGGGTGTGGGGACCTTCGCAGTGAGGGCAGACGGTGGGCAGGTGACAGTAGGTTTTGGTGTGGTCGAGGGCATGGCAGTTTTTGCACTGGGTGACATCGGACAGCCATTTTCGGTAGGGGCGGGGGTGAACCACAGTCATGTTGAGCCGGTTGATGGTAAGTAGCGAGGGCAGTGTGACGTTCCGAGCGGCTGTCACATTGAAAAGGCGCAGCGGAGTCAGCCTTGTGTGTGCGGGATTGGAGGGATCTGGCATGTTGGTTTTGAACTGGTATACGTCCAGTATGTTGTAGCCGCGTTCTGTGAGTTCTTGTTTGATGGTGTAGAGGTCTGTGTCCGCTGGCAGGTCGAACACCACTTTCTGTGGGAGATCCACCGAGTGAGCGAAAGTGAAATAGGGGATGTGGCTGGTTTTGAGGAAGTCTGGGGCTGCTTTGTATTTTTGTAAGTCTTCAGCCACAATGTGAATGCTGTTACGGGCTATTGAAAGAGTGAAACCGGATGCGTGGGTCGCCCGAAGATTGGTGACGATTTTCGAGTAGTGTTGTGGGCCTGGGACTACAAGTCTGTATTGTAAATTCCTCTTGTTCGTGTCAGAGCGCAGCTGAGTTCGTGTGGGAGGAAGGCCTGAAGGGCCGGAGGCGTTTTGAGGGTCTCTGACCTCTCGAAGGGCGTCGAATCGGTTTGAAACCGACACATCGGACTGCATCGCCTGTGACTGTGTAGTGCGGCTTGGGAGGGGTTGGTTTCTGGCAGGAGCTAGGCGTTTTCGCGCTTCCATCTCAAATTGTCTGTCCGATTCCTCGTACATTTCTGCTTGCCGCTTACTTAGTTTCCTTCGCGCCTTCTCAATTGTCCATTCCGCCTCAGTGGGATGTGTGTTTTCTTCTTCCATTTCCATTCCATTGTTGCGGTCGAGCTCGTGTTCGCCTTGGTTTCTCCGAGCAGGAGGGGAGGAGTTTGTGTTCGTGTTTTGTGTGTCGATGCGGAATTTTTGGTAGAATTCAGAGGCTGGTATTTGTGTGGAAACACCTTGGAAAATTACTTGAACTGTGTCGACATTTTCAGTATGTGTATGGGAGGACAGCACGGCCAGCTGCCGCAGCACGCCCTCCCCCGCATCCGCCACCTTCGTCCCTTCCAGGGCCTTGATAGTATTGGAACAGCAATATAAGTTAGTGCGTAATAAAAATTACGGTTTAAAAGAGTAATACCCCTAGGCCACTGAACGGAGGCTCGTCCCTGACCCAATCGGGCTAGGCTCGAGATGACCTGTTGAACCAGAGCAACAGACTGACGAGACTTTCCGTGTGTCCGCGAACTAGTATCGCGTACTCTCGAAAAAGCAGGTACGCACATGCAACCGCCAGGAAAGCCAAGCAGAGAGTGATACAACACTGCTTCAGTTTTTGTGGAATGCAACAAAGACTATTCAATTTGTTTGTTTACGAATACAGTATAATTAGTGCATGCCTAGTAAAATTTGTAGTTGAGTTTTTTCCAAATGGTGAAGCACACTTATAGTAAAATGTTGATTGTATTTTGTGGCGATCAGTATCAGCAAAAGCTGTTTATGACAAACGAACCCAACGACATATCACTTATTCGCGAACTATGCAGTGATAATTTTTCCCTAACCATACAGTTTAGGAATATGGATTTGAAATACCAGGAATTTCTGACAACATTAAATACCACACCGAACTGGAAGAAACTGCTTACACATCATTTCGGCGTACACAATCATAACATGAGTTGTTTCACTCTGGATTTTGAGTATCCGGTAGAGTTGTTGGCAACTGTGATTGAGTCGAAAATCAAAATGGCTTTACGTTTTGTACTCAACACAAAAGAGATTTTGAACTGGGCACAGGAAAACTTGGTAAAGTTTCCTGGATTTCTTTTCTTTGCCTTTACAAACACCGAAGCACACTATTTCAATTTTTAAGCGTGTCGATTGGTGTTCTCGCTCATATAAAAAAATTTCTAAAGGAATGTAGCTGCCGGCTTGACGTGACAAAGATGAACAAACAGAGTATTTTCAAGATTCGTCCCCGGTTCACTCCAATTTTATTTTGAAACAATAAAAAAATTATTGATAGCAGAAAAGAATGAAAACCTCAAACCCGCCTACTTGCCACTAATAGTCGGTGTTCCCTACCGCAGTTTAATTCATGGTCATGGAGAATGCATCGGTGAAGTTTTATATTATTTGGGACATGTTGGAGACGAAATACTCATGTGTGACGAGGAAACAAACAACCTCTTTCTGATACCAAAATATTTATTTAAGATAATAGATAAATTTGCCTTTCAACACGCACGTGAAGCTACTAAAAAGAGTAAACTCTTGTTATATGGTTTCCCGCTTCAAATGAAGTATGGAAATACAGTTCAGAGCAGTATAGGATTAACTATTGATAGTGACATTTATGCAAATTTGACGGGATGTATACTGGAAGAAATTTATGTAGTCTTATCCAGAACAACAAACAAAAATAAATTGAAATTTATTCTCAAGAGTAAATACTTTTTTGTAACTATTGTAAATACATCAATGAATAAAAGAAAGATATTTTTTTCCTAACATGTTGTTATTTTCTGTCTTTATCCTTTTTATCCTACTTTTCCCAACCTTATGTGAAACATTTTTTTACATATTGTATTTGTATATAAGACAATGAATAAAAAACAGCAAATATACACATTTAGCATTATAAGTTCTATTTTATTAATTAGAATTTTAAGGTTAGTTTTATGGAAATTTAAAAGTAAAATCAAATGCTCGGTGAATACACAATTTGGTGCGAGTATATCTTTCGGAGGTGCTACTACTTCAGGAGCTGCAGCTGCCGGTAATTAAGTAAATTAATATTACACTATGAAAAAAACAATAATACCTTGTGATTTTACCTTTGCGATTAGAGAGTTGTTAAAGTTAAAAGTGTATAGAAAATTTAATAAAACACGATGCATTCTGAATTTATGGAATTGGTTGAATTTATAAAACTAAATCTGCCGCTGTACTTGGATTTTTTACATCTGACAGTCAACATAAATAATAAATATTTTTACGATTCCGTATTGAGGTTAAAAGGCATAAATATATATTCGTTAATGACTGAACGGGATAAACTCACTTCTGAAATTAAATTTAAATTTTCGCAAATAACCCATCGTTTAAATTTCTTATATCTTAAGCAGTGTACTATACAACAAAATTGTTTTGGGCCCGCACGACACTCCCGAAAATTATAAAATATTTTTGAAAGATGAACAAGCAGAAAATGAAAATATTAAACAGTTGACAAAATTACTGTACAAAGATAATTCTCCATCATTTCAAATTGAGGAGTTCAGGAATAAAGCTGGTTCTGTACGAAAAAAAAAGTACGAAAAGATATTCAATCATATGAAAAAAATTAATTTCTTTTCAAATTACCGCAAAGACATATTGGCTGATATAGAAACATTATGGGAGGGCGTTGCAAAGACAAACGATCCCCAAAATTACGTGTATATATTGCACCTCTTATCGATACCTTGAGTTAATATCAACTTTTAGAAATAATGTCTGTATTCCTCACTTATCTGTTGGTAAAATACGATGAAAACGTCTTTTGAACATCAGTGCAGCAAGTATTTTATGGTTTGACCACATTCATTTGCGATCCGAGCTCGATCGTCATGGCGCCCGATGGACAGCTATACAACCGACAATCGCTCTATGTAATATGGAATTTTTTTACTATAGTTTGCCAATATATAGATAAGAACTGTGAATAAAGGAAATAAACAACTCTACTTGGGATTGACTCTACTCATGGTTAGTTTAGTTATTGCAATTCCACTCGGTATATACATTTGGAAGGAAAAAAAACACCACAAATTTGACACCTCTATATTAGAATTGGACAAGGAGGGTGATGGGGCGAAAAGAAAAAAACTACATCTCCACCACGACCGCATATCTGGAAAATTAATTTACTACCGAAACTGATGATTTTACAAATACCAATTAATCTAGTTTAACCGACGAAAAAATATAACCTATACGGTCATCAATCATCAGGCCAGGAGAGGCGAGCCTGATTCGTTTTAAAATGGCAAAGAGTGACACTATGAACATTCTCAGAGGGTTATTTACTCGGTTAATATTTAAGAATTTGAAACTGTTAAATTTCGGAGATTTAATACGATTTCCGACCTTTTGGACGAACATTTGCAAACTTCATTCATGGTTCGTCTAAACGATAATGAAGAGGCGCAAGTCAAGGATTCGTTGGACGTCAGTGAAATAAATTACAAAACTTTACTCGACCAACTGCTAATTTACAAATAATTTTACATTGAATGGACTTTTGAAAATAGAATCGAGCTAGTTTATGGGTCCGATAACAAACGAATCGAGATTGTATCTCCCGAGGCATCCAGAAACCTCAAAGTGTTTTCAATCAATTTCGTCACTAACGCCAAGACTATTCTGAAATTTTAAAAGTAATAAACGAATGTTAAAATTAAATATGTTTCATCAGTGGTCGCTGCGCTATATGGCAACTTTGATAAACAAAACCTAACTCTGATTACCCGACTGCTCTCTCATGGATCCATCTGTCGTTAACATGAGAATGTTTAGAAAATTAAAAAGTACAAAAAAGTTAGCAACGAAACTTGCATAATGATTGCGGGAACAAAACAAGCGGTGTTACATTTTGACTTTTCCAATAAATCTAAGCTTCATTTTTTTTACACTATGCTCATTTAATTGACAAGATCGTGCTAATATATCCTAGTATTTTTTTTTGCATCTGAAATTAATCGTGTATGGAAAAGTCAAATAAAAAAGATCTTTTTATTCGATTTATCAAGATCGGTAAAACCCACGATACCATGTAATGAAACTTACATTTCTTCTCGGCCAATAAAAAAATTTAAAACTTACTTTCCTTCTCAGCCAATAAAAATATCTCGCATATTGCATGTATAAAAACGAGACAATTGAACCAAGGGATCACTTGCACTCTCTGCAAATTACAGAGTGAAGACACTATGAGAGCCAGCAAAGACACCGTGAGAGCCAGCAAAGACACGACGAGAGCCAGCGAAGACACCATGAGAGCCAGCAAAGACACCATGAGAGCCAGCAAAGACACCATGAGAGCTAGCAAAGACACGACGAGAGCCAGCAAAGACACCATGAGAGCTAGCAAAGACACAACGAGAGCCAGCAAAGACACCATGAGAGCTAGCAAAGACACCATGAGAGACAGCAAAGACACCATGAGAGCTAGGAAAGACACCATGAGAACTAGCAAAGACACCATGAGAGCGAGTGAAGACACCATGAGAGCTAGCAAAGACACCATGAGAGCCAGCAAAGTCACCATGAGAACCAGCGAAGACACAATGAGAGCTAGCAAAGACACGACGAGAGCCAGCAAAGACACCATGAGAGCTAGCAAAGACACCATGAGAGCAAGTGAAGACACCATGAGAGCTAGCAGTCACCATGAGAGCTAGCAAATTCACCATGAGAGCCAGCGAAGACACCATGAGAACCAGCTATGACAAACAAGACTTGTTTGACGATAAGGAACTGTCACTGGTGAGCTTAGCTGCCTATCGCGATTGGCTAGATAAACTTATACACCTGAAGGAGATGAAGATAAATTTCAAAGAAAAAGATTTTGGTGGTACATTTCCAATTCAGCGAGCGGCAGTGGCGGGAAATTTGGAAATAGTAAAATTCCTAATAGAAAAAGGTGTCAACGTTTTGGCCAAAGATTCAGAGCGTATAACCATATTGGGATATGCCAATTATTATTTTGAAAACTGGACCGTACTTGTGTATTTGGTGCAAATAATGAACGAGGAAATGGATGGACTTCACAAAGACTGGAAATTATTGGTCAAAGCAGTTAATGAAGATCGTAAAACATTGTGCGTTACTTAGTTGAGAAAAATTTAGGTGGCACAGTTTTCTTGAAAAAGACTTATTACTGAAATCTGCATCCCAAGATGGTTTAGAGAATGTTTTAGACTTTTTACTAGAAAATGGAGCTAATTTCTTGTTTAGGGGACATAACAACAGTACTGTATCACACAAAGCTGTATCTAGTAAAAATAAATCGACAGTTTTGTGTGTTTTGGATTATATGAAGAAGGCACTGGATAACAACGAGGGGAAAAAATTGAAGATTTCCTAAATACTGAGGACAAATATGGTGAAACTGCAATTTGCGATTATGCGGGGAACATCCAAAGTAATCTGTGAAATTTTAATCGAATATAGAGCAACAATTAAACAAAATGGAACCAATGTCTTGTTCAGGGGTATGCCAGTAGGTATCTAAGTATATATATTTTTGAATGAAAATTTGCAAATGTTAACAAAAATGTAAATAATAATAATGTGTGTGTGTTTATATATATATATATATATATATATATATATATATATATATATATATATATATATATATATATATATATATATATATATATATATATATATACACACACACACACACACACACACACTCATGATAATAAAACTATAAAAATTATAAATTCTGTATAATTTCTTTTGCAAATAAGCAACATAAACAGGTTAATTATAATACAAACTCAGTACAATAATTCTGATACTTTCTTTGAATTGTTTTTCTAGTATTATAACGAGCCTTTCAGGTTATTTCTCGCTATAATTCACGACGAGAAATATCAGTCATCTTGGTTAGTTTAGGATTCTTTCTTCGATGTTGGGAGATGTCTACTGTTGGTATTTGTCTCGAACACTTACTCGGTGCTTGTTTTTGCTTCGCATGAGTGGTGTCGGGTGTTGATTTGTGCTTTGTGCCTCTCTGTTGATGGACATCAGAAGTTGTTTGATGTCTCGACTAGTAGGCAACGATTGTAGATCTGTGCCTTGCGATCTTCGAACTGTACTGTTGGCAAAAAAAAAATTATTATTCTCATATTATATATATATAATCATGCTAGAAAATTATTATAATACATGTCAATGATAACTACATAGATTCGTGCAAAGAAGTTGATGGTCCAGGGACTGAAGAGGTCAATGGTGCCGGGGCTGAAGAAGTTGATAGCCCAGGGACTAAAGAGGTTGATGACTCATTATTTGTAGCCGAAAGTGTCTCGTCCATTTCCTCCACGTCCTCCATGTCTGTTTCCTCCTCCATTTGGCTGGAACTCGAGAGTTTCACCAGGGATCTGTGGGTAAAAAATCCAAAAGACCGGTGATTATTCCATACTGTGTATCTAAACTGCTCAAAAAACATTCCGTATTACATATCCAATGGCAAAAAAAGTCGAGACAAAAAGCTGCTAATAAAATATCCAACCACGATCCCGATAAATCCCAAATAAAAGACACTTTTTCCCCCTCCGTGTCCAGCACACCTTGAAAAAGCTGGTTGTCACTAAAAGTTTCCCTTTGCATTTCCAGGTGACAAAACGTGCAGAACCGAAAAGGACGACATTGCGCATTCAAGTGGGAAGGAGGAAAATTGGTGCCATACCTCACTTGTTTCCAATTGTGTATCCAACCGATTCGGGGGGAAATCGACTTACACCCAATTATTTCCTATAGCATATCCAAACCGAAAATGGAATATAGGGTAAAAGACCCCATTTGTTTCCCGTGGCATATCCAGGTGCCAAAAGTAACTATTGCTAAATGTTCCCTATCGCATATCCAAAAAATAATTATTTTTCTCCTTTTTCTCGTCCCTTTTTAAATGCACGTGATTCGCAGTGCATTATTTTTTATTTGTTTTAAAGAGAATGTGTATTAATTAATAACATTTTTTATAATTTTAACCATTAATTATATAAAGTTTCACATGTATGCAATCACTAAGAGGGTACGGTAAAATAGTGTACAGTTAAAAATTCATTTTTTTTTATAAATGTATCAATATAATACACAATTTTCACATGTACACCATCACTAAAAGTGTGCGATAAAACACTGTGCAGTTATAAATTCTACTTTTTTTTAAATAAATTTAACCATATAGATTTTAACATTTTATATACACAAACACTTTAGTTATAAATTACCTCAACACTTGAAACTGGCAGGACCAAAGACTACAAAAGCAACAGTGTATGCAATTACATCCTCTACCGGCCGAACTGGTCATGACAGACACAGCCGTGCTGTGCCTTTTCGGGATTGTGGATAAATGTAATTTTATTTTAAAATCAATTTGCCTCAAAAATTGAAACTGGCAGATCCAAGTTTTGTGGATGCAACAGATGCAAGTACATCCGTCGTCGCAGGGTGGACCCATCATCAAATACTCAAGTATTTTAGGATTTTTTTTCCAGATCGCGAATGAATGTTTACACAAACATCATGTCATTAAATTTGTTCTAACCAAATAAGCAACATGTCATTCAAACATTTTTTTTAAAACTAAAACAAACAGCATGTAATTCAAACATTGTTTTTTTAATAAACATAAACAGCATGTCAATCAAACATCAATTTAAACTTGAATGAAACAGCAACTCAATTAAACTATTGTTTCTGATTTGAAAAATATGCAAATTCAACATGCAAAACTATTGGTGCTTTTTCAACAAAATATTTAGATTCAAATTACAATAGTGTTGTTTCTGCTTATGCAAAAAAAAAAAGTAGAATCAAGGTACAAAGCTGTTTTATTTATTACTTCATCTATAGCTTCTGCTTTTGCTATTTAAAAAAAAGTAGAATCAAGATACAATATTATTGTTTCCGATTATGCATTAAATGAAGGTGTACATTCAATGTACAATATTATTGTTTCAGATTTTAAAAAATATCTATAGCCAAAATACAATGCTATCTCTCCTGTTTTACAAGACCAAATAAGTAAAGTTTTTAGTTATACAAAAAAAAAATGTTTCTCTTAAAAATCTTAGAATTGCTAGTTTAGCTGACTCTATAAACAGAAAAGATGCAGCCAATAAAAGATTTTTTGATAGAATATAGTTTATGATGCATTAAAAAAATAATTTAGATTCTAAATACAATGCTATTGGTTCTGATTATGGATTAAAAACATATGTATACTCCAAATCTAATATTCTTGTAACCACTTTACAAGATCAACTTTGTAAAGTTTTTGTTTATACAAAAGATTATGTTTCTAATAATAATCATAGAATTAATAATCTGGCTGATCCTATAGATGGAAAAGATGCAGCCAATAAGAGATTTCTTGATGATAAATTGCAAAATTTAAACCAATCAGTTTTGAATTATTGTGATTCACTTGTTAACTCAAAAGTTGAAAAAAGGAAAGAAGATTCTAATAAAGAATGATATGTTAAATTGCAAAATTTAAACCAAACAGTTGTAAATTATTGTGATATACTTAACTCGAAAGTTGAAGGAAATTCCTATATATTTTATTTACATGCTAAGTGGAATAAAACTAATAATATTTTTTTCTTAGATAATAATCCACCTTACTTTTCTTTTTTGATGAATTATACTGTTTATAAAATAAATACTTATGAGCTAATTATATTTAATGATGTAATTTTTAAGGATTCTAAAAAAAATAGTTTCCAATAAGACTTTTAATGTTATCAGAGGTGTTATTTTAACATTTAAAATTAAAAATGATAAATTAATATTCATAAAGATGGAATGATGGCCACAATAGGAATATTCATGAAGTATAAAGAATTTATATATATATATAGTTCTACTATTAAATGGATAATACTTTGCTCTTGAACTGTAAGAAAGTTACTAAAAATAATAATATAAAAATGAAAATTCGAAAAATGGATAATTAGTTTAAAAAGTAAATGGTCTATATGTAATTCTAATAACTCAACATAAAAAAAAATGTTTGCCCAATGTAAGAGAGTGAATAATCAATGAATTATAAACCAGCAAGAAGGAATTTTCCCGGAAGAAAAGTAATATAATATGGAATTGACAATTTATTGCAAATTGATCTTGTTGAGATGGATACTGATAATTTGAAAGGCATATCACATATAAATAATGGATGCAAATATATTATGACAATCACTGATGTTTTTCAAAGTATGCATTTTATATACAAATTGAAAATAATACAGCTAAAAATGTAGTAAATGGCTCAGAATCTATATTTATTAAAAGTAAACCACGTAAAATACAAAGAGATAAAGGGTCTGAATTTTATAACAAGACATTTAAAATATAACATCAGGAATTATTCCTCATTTAGAGAATTAAAACCTGGGGTTGTAGAAATATTTAATTGCACAATGAAAAATAAAATGTGGAAAAAGTTTGCTTTAAATAGTAATTATAAATGGTTAATATATTAGTTAAATTAGTGAGAGAATACAACAATACAAAACATACAACTATTTGCATGAAACCAATTGAAGTCAATAATACAGATGAAAAAAATTATGTGAAAAATATATGCTTACTGAACCGAAATAGGGCTATACTCCTAATTGGAAAACACACACACATATATATATATATATATATATATATATTATATATATATATATATATATATATATTGATGTACCAATTTACAATTTAAAAAATATCCAAAGAGAAGAAATAAAAGTTAGTTTTTATGAATACAAAATTATGAAAACTTACTATCCAAATTAATACTTGGTTGAAAAAGTCTTAAAAACAAAATACCTTAAATTGCATGTAAGATGGTTAGGTTTTGATAATTCTCATAACTCTTGGAATAATAAAATATATTTTTAGTGAAATTAAATATTTACTTGAATATTTTACTTAAATGGTTAAATTGTTTAAATCATTAACTATATCTTTCATTTTATTTAAGTTTTTTTATATGATTCACACTTCACACAGAAAAATTTAACATTATTTTTACCATATAGATTCTAGTCAGTTTCTTTAGGAATTCGTTATATTCGCTAAAAGATTCATTACTAAAGAAATACAGTAAATCATTTCTAAATCTAAAAGCTGACTATCATATTTGCTAAATGAGGAAATTTGTCGCTAATTAAACCATTGTTTTTTTTTATCTGAAAACAAAACTCGTCTATTTCAGTATAATACATATTTCCATAGAAAATAAAGGTTTTTCCTGAATATGAATTGAAAACGACATTTATTTTATATTCATTGCATAATTCAAAAGAAGAAAATCCTTTTGGATATCCGTTTATAGGTTTATAACTAGGGTGATGAACTATATAAATTGTATCAATAACAAACAGAACTAACTCACTCGCAGGCATTTGGTATATAAAAAAATAATTAAAATCACTTGGTAAAATCTTAAATATTTCTTGTATCAAAAATGGCTTATTTATAATTTTGTGGTCATTCAAACTTTTTATCCAAACACTTTTATTGTAAAAAATTTAGAAATCGCTATCAATAACTACAAATGTTTTTGTATATTTGCTTTTCCACAAATCAGTTGGTTCCTTATCATTAAAATTATTTTGAAGGGGTGGCCCATAAAAGTTTTGAATGTTATGAATGTCATCTGGTTGTAAATAAATAAAATAATTATTAAGAAATGGATACATGACTGCATTTTTATAATCTGTATCTTGAAGAGCCAATGCATTACCAATTTCATGGATAAAAACTGCCAGTAAATTAACTTTATTTTCTGGAGTGTTTTTCCTATCATTATATTCCTGCTAATTGATATGAATTTAAACAAGACTATTTTGTTGATATGGAAAAAATGCATTTACTAATGCACTTTCATATGGAAATAATTTAGTCCGACAAACTATGTTGGCCTTTGTTTGTAAGGTATAATTATGTCTGGAAATTTTGAATCATAAACAAATTTAAAATTTGTATGCTTTTGCCAAATACTGAAAGCATCTTCAACTAACTTTATTATTGTATTATTTGCATACTGCAGAATGCCATTTTAATATTATTTATTCTATCAGATAGTTTTTGAATAATTACCTAATATATCATCCTTACCATCACATCTTGGTTTATTCACTAAATGAATTGTTTCTTCATTGAGTTTATCATCGATTGAAGAAATGTTATGATATTCTTGAAATGTTCTTAATGAATTTTCAAATTTCTCTTTATCAATATTTGAAAGTGAATTTGGACTAACTTCTTAATGTCCATATTTATTGAATAAATTGATCAAACATTCTTTACAGTTCTATTTTTTGGATAGCAAAAAATTTATGTTTGTGATAGCAAGAATGATTAGATAAAAATCCATTTAAATACAAGACTTTTTAACAGGCTGTAAGAAGGCTAATTTTCACAATTTGACATCTACAACAACTAAGCAAAACGTATATTTTAACAATTACAAAATTATAGCCATTTTGCTTGTTAGCTACATGTGTCGACTGTGCATGCACAGCAAGAGCAATTGCACTTACGTCGAGGTATCTGCCTAGGGGGAAGATTTCTCTGCTTTTTACTTCGGTACGCAATTGATTGCAACTCTGTTTGTTCACATTTCATTCCATTTTGGTGCAATACATGTGCAAATTTTGCATTGCACCCATAGAAAAGTGTATTAAATCGGCAGAAAACAAATTTGACATTGTGACACATTTTCAGTCACATTCAAGATTATTTGATAAAGTTCGTTGGAAGGAAAAAATTGACACCAGTATTTTGTTTTCAAAAATTTTACTGTCAAAAATAGTTGAATAGGAAAATTTGACGGTGTGACAGGGGCTTTACACATAAATAATTTGCTAAACATCAATAACTAACACAGATAACATTTTTAATGTTTCCTGCCATAAGACATTGTCATCAGCCATGAGCCTCAAGCCTGTTTGCCACGTGCTCCATGCAGCTAATCCACCACCCACGTGATCTTAGTGCTTCGATCACCGTGCCATTTGTGTGCATGTGAGATGTAGAGTATTTTTTGTTTCTGAAAGGTTAGAAAGGACATGTGTGTTTGTTTGCCTTTTGAAAGTGCCATAAGACTTGTGTTCTATGTTTTGTTTTGCTCTGCTAAATAAGTTCATTCCAATCAGTGCACAGTGTGCACTAATGCAGTCAAATGGCATAATTGTTATTTTTATTATTTTTCTCAAATCAGTGTTGATGTGCTATTGAAAGGTTTATGTTGTGTACACGTGTGTTTGTTTATTATTTTTGTATTCTTTTCCTCACACAAAAGTACAAGGCAGATGCCTTATAAAGTGTCATGTTATGTATTTATTTAGTAAAAGTATCAGTGTGTGCTCACTTGTTGAAGTCACACCGAGCACCCACGTGGTTATGTTTTGTTTTGTTTGAAGTGACACGCGGGAACAGAGAGTCAGGCTAGCACCATAGAAAACAAAAGAGTGGCTCTATTAACATCATGCGACCTCGCGTGTAGTTGGGAAAATAATGCCACAGATATGTAGTGACACTATGAAATAGCAACGGTGTTCACCACGTGGCAATTATTTTCCTAACCCCAGCTGTATTTTCATTTATAATCATTTCAAGTGTTTTATTATATGTGATGAAGTTCTATCAGGGTTAAACGTTTGTGTAGATATTAAGCTATACTCGGGAAATATCCCACTAGTTCCTGGTTCATTGAAAAGTTGCTCGCGAACAAGCGGTTAAGTTTTATGTGGCATAGTATTTTATATTTATATTTTATTGAAAGGCTTTTGTGTTTTACCAAAGTTATATTCCGTGTATTAATTTCATTTGCATGGCCATGAGCCATTTAAGTTCATTATCCATATTGTATTGTATGCCTATTACGGTCACATGATCCAAGCCAGGAATGCCAGCCAACTAGTAGGCTCTGAGCCCACGGCCATTTAGTATAGTGCGAAATTTTCCGTGGGGTGGTGGCGGCGTGAACCGCAACGGGCCTTCATCTTTTGTGTCACCATTCATCATGTAATTCTGTCCGATTAACCTTAATTAACTGGAACCTTTGTTTTTATAGCCCAGAGCGAGCACCGCCCCACATCTCTGGTCCGTTTGTACATGCCAGGGCATAACTACTCACTCGTAATTTAATGCAGGGCATGCACCATTATGTTTGTACAGTGGTTGAACACTTAAACTGCGAAGTGTAAGCTTAAGTGCCTGATAAATAAAGTGAAAGGTAAATAAATCAACATGTGTTTAAGTCTGTGTTATTATTTATCTCTGGTCGCATCTTGACCATTTAACGTACATATTTTATTAATGGCGTGGGTAGGACGACATTCCTTCAGGTGTGAATGGCATTGGGGAGGCCTACAAGCCCATTAAATGAGGAAGTACAGGATTTATGACAGCAAGACATCAAGCAGCAGTACTTCTGGAGGCGGAGAGCATTGGGGGACAAGCCACAGACTGTCGGCCACACCACCCCTGTATCATAGTGCTCTCCCTGAACTGGTACCCTTACTCAGAAAATTTCATAGTATTCATCATCGTACCTAACCAGTACCTTTCTCCTCCAATGGTCCAGCCTAAAGGCTTCACTTGGCTTGCCCAAGTGTGGCTTTTCATGCGAATTCATCAGTCTCATTCCTACGTCGATTGGCTTTCGCAACTATGGGCTTGACCATCAGGAATCACTTCCCACCATTTTCCTGCCCGAAAAATACCTCTGTATTTTCCTATGTACTGCTTATCATGTTTCATCAAGTGAAAAATGGCCTGTACTGTTCTACGTTCATGTTCCTCCGTGACCATATGCTCACAGCTGTTAGAATCTATTTGAGCCTTAGGGTTCATTAAAATTTTGCTACTGGCAAATTTCTCCCAAAATTTTTCGGTATGCCACTTCTGGACGACAAGGGGACGCTACACGACAGCAACAAAAAGTTGGTGGCAAAATCAGTATAACAACAGCATCGGAAGACCACAATATTGGGCCTGTGCATCACGATATCGATCGCAGCAGCCCGTGATGTTAGCTTAACCGCCATCTTGGGCTCGTCCTGGAATGAGGGGAGCATAGCACCTGCCACTCCCTCCAACCACATCGCACTGTTCGGGTTGGGCACCACCCCTTCTATGCCATATCCGCTTGGGTGACAGCTACGAGGCCATGTGGCCAAGTGTAGACAAGGACTTCAACTAAGGCGACCATCTCGGGTCAACCGCACCACTTGAGCGACTCGTGTCGATTAGAATAGCAAAGTGTAAATAAGAATCCAACTTCACTGTAAACAAAAGTCGGCGCCCCATACTTCCTCCAGACTTGCTTTCCCTGGACTTCATGAGGGGAAATACATGTTTCTGCCATGATCCCACGACAACAGAACAACTTCATCAAGCAGAGGTGGAGTACAATAATGCAGAACTTTCCGAGAGAGTACTGGGGCGTACCATCGCTAGCACACTGGATGATGTGTGTGTGTGTGCTGTATGAGACTTAGCCAGGTCTGGGGTTTTGCTATCCCTGTTCGCATACCAGTGCTCTGCATGTGAACTAATTACAAAGTAATACCAGGACACTCACCAACTCACTTTCAGCGAACCTTACAAAAATGTACAAAATACAGTTGGTTGTAAGAACCGGACACAGCAACACTGGCGTATGCTCGGTGCTTCCGAGTGTACCATGTGCAATGTATCTCCTCACAAGAACATGCAACATTACAGACGACCAAGTATAATGTTTACATTGACTGTGGTCGATGTATAGTGGAAGCACAATATACCAGCTAGCAAAACAGTGTCACAGTCAAGCCTGAACTACCTTTAGTAGTTTTCGTGGGAAACGCTGTGAGCCAGCAGAACTGCACCCATGCATAGGACTGCTTATGTCAACCAGTATTTGGCGGGGAAAAGATACAGCTGTTATGCGCTACATGGACTTCATGTGTGCAACAAATGTTTTCGGTGCACCCGCCTGTGGTCAAGTGTGATGAGGCGATGCCATTTCAAGCTCCACCTGCACATTCTACATCCCTGCTGCAGACAGCAAAGGTACCGAATGAGAACACCGTAACATGTAAATGTAAAATGTTTTAATTACTCACATGACAGTGTTTAACTTCATGTTACTGTACTGTGTTATATTTTTTCATAAATGACTGAAGGTACAGTTGACAGTACTAAAGGCGGAGTTGGTTGTTACAATGCAAGCCCAAATAGAACAGGTGAAAAGCCAAGCATTCCATTTCTTTTGTATAAGTAAGCAAAATTGAAGAAGAGTATTAATAAAAATAGTGATTTTCATTTAAGTACAGTAAGCCATTTAATTTTATCAAATTCACATCCCTCCACTTGTATATGTAAACAGTGCCATGTAAGTACCTAATTTACAGTGTATAGCTTTTCCACAACTCTATAAATATAAGGCCAAGGCTGTAATGAAATGTATTTATTGGTTAAAATGTCTTATGAGACTGCATCATGAGTGCTCACATTACCATGAACAAGCTAGGCCTATATAATTATATCATATTTGTAAATTTATCTAATACTAATTTATACTAAAATTAATGGGTCTAGTTCATTAGGTCTACATGTTACCAAACAAAAAAATAGACATGCATTTTCACCAGGCCCTTCATGTACTTAGTAGGTGGAAGAGTGATGCTGTAAATATACACACAGTTCCCACCATAGATACTTTGGGCATATTTATGATGCTATCCAAGTACCATATCACAAGTCCAGGTTAACTAAAAGGATTATTATAAAATTAGCGACAAATACTGTATACAATTATCCTACGTGTAAAATAATGAAGCGGAAAATTACACACAAATTCTCCAGACAAATTCAGGTTACACACAGAATTAGGATTCCGCCATTTCGTACCAGGGCTGAAACACTCTTTCCCAAAATGCCAACTACAAATTTTTGATTTATTGTAGATATTGTCATCACTCGTTTCCTTAAATTTCGGCGACTCTAATAACCGCTTCCACAATTCGAACCTATGTGCATAATAAAGATCAGGAAACCTTTGTTTACTTCCCGATTTATACTTGCAACCTGGAACAAAGCACTTCGTCATCCTGCAGATCACATCACATACTTTATTTATTATTTATACTTATAATCATTGCCAGTAGGCCCTAAACACAATCTTGGAATGACCGTCATTAATCTGAAACACAGTAAAAAAAAGTTTAGAGGGTGGAGGTAGACAGAGTAAATAAACAACACTAACACCGGAAATGAAACCACAGTCGGAATTTTTTCTCAATTTGATTAATTGGCGAGCCTCCAAATCCTGCTACGCAAGCGTGAACACCTTCACAGTTGTGTGTGCCATCTGGCATGCATGTTAGTAGCTAAGTCAGGTGGAGAATGGGATGCATCTCAGGGCAAGCCCTACATGCCTTAGGTAGGGTTTAATTATTGTAATGGGCACACGCATCGCTTCTAAGCAGGGTTATAGCGCCATGGCCGCAATTATAGCTATATGCACACCCCGAAAGAAGAAGAGTCTAGATGGAAGAGCATAGCAAACCAGGCAAAGCGGAGAGGGCAGTGGAAAATCTATGCGACAGTCATGGAGGATAAAATAATTCCTTTTAACTGAATTGGGGCTGGATAAAGTAGGGTATTTGTTAGTTCGGGAAGAAAGGCTTCTGTTGGTTTGATGTGGTGTGAAATGAAATGAAATCGCAGCTGGCGTGTATTACGGGGGACAGAACAGCCCCCACACCAATGCCAGTCATTGTGTGGGTGCAGGCCCCCTTGAAGTTGAGCTACTGTCAATACTGCCCTGCAGGCATACCAGCACTGCAGTAACGACAGTAACTGAGCATTCAGGGCCACCCTGCTTCTTGTAGAGTGCGTCGGAAAACTGGACAGCTCAGTCATGACACCGACTCCATCTTCGCCCCTCTGTGCCGATACCAGGGTCTCCGCTCCATGGGTGAAGGTGGTGAGAGTTCTTTTGGGAGCCACCCTCTCCCCTTCCTCCAAAATAGCCCATTGGTCTAGGAAATTCGAGACTTCCAGGGCCTACCAGTCTTCACACACCCATAGTCGGCAGCCCACAGAATCTAGTAGTGAGGATCGCTACACTTCGCACTTTTCAGCACCTCGAGATCCCCCTCCCTGCCTTGATTGTTGGGCCACCTCTAGCAGATGCGCTTCGCCATCTCGTACTGAGCTGCCCAGGTTCTCGACGTCCATGACTACGGTGCTCTCACACTGGCCATTTCGTTCGTGGGCTGGCATTTGATTATTCCCAGCCCCCCCTCAGAGCCAGGTATCCCCTATCCCCCACCTGGGGACACAATGAGTTTCGGATAGTCGCTGCATCTAAGCTGACATTAGAGATAGGAAGTATTTTACATAACAGGTTACACATATCTGTTATGAGTAGAACACCAAGTAACAGGTACATGCATACTTGTTTTCAAAAAGCTACATACATATAGATAACTAAAAAGAATGCTTTTTTATTAAATAAATGCACTACAAGCTTGGACCAAATGCATACAATCCATTTCTCATCCCTATATCTGTTTGGGTTACGTACAAATAAATGCCGCAATTCGCAGAAATTTTTTTTTTTTCCTACATGTTCATTATTTTCCAATGCTACTCACTAGATAGCACTGCCGCTGCTGCATATACCGGTACCCATTAAATGTACTCATACTCGTTTTGTCAGATACTCTTACTCATACGCATCCAGAGACGCATTTCACTTTGTGCTCTCTAGATAGTACGGCATGTCTCGATACATGTTAAATGTACTCATACTTGTCTTCTTCCAAATGCGTATCTACACACCTGTTTCGATTAGTGTTCACTAGATGGTACGGCCTGTCTCGAACTGATATTTGTTTAAGACACTCGTATTATTTATGTTGAAATTACTTGGAGTGGAAAAGAGTTCAGGCTACAATGTGCGTATGTAACAACAACTATGGATACATCGCAAAGATGGAAAATAAGTGGCATTTGGAAGTTTTGTACCGAAATTGATAATTTAGCGAAATGTGATTTATGCAAACAATCACTGTGTTACAAAAGTTCTGTTTCTAATTTGAAAAAACAACTTCATGAAGAAACATCTAACTATTGAACTGAATTCTTCTGCAAGTTCGTACTGTGAAAAACAGACAACAGGGCATAGTAACAGTACTTTTTGTCAGGTAAATACAAATTTTATAAAATATTGTATGTAAGATTTAGAAGTACAGTACTTTACGGTACTTTTTCATTGAATTGCATTGTCTATATAGCATACTGACTGTCGTCTATGCTGTAAATAACTCCGCAGTAAATCATTCTGTGTAGATGGCAGGCAGGCTATGCAGACAATGCAATTATATATAAAAGTCTCATTAAAGAACTACTAGCGGGAGACAAAATTGAAGTCAAATTTTTCCACTTGTGTTAATACCTCTCTTCTTAGACAGCGGTATCGAGTATTAAAATAACAGGTATTTTAACAGGTGCATTTGTGTATCAGTAACAAATACTCGTTGTTACTTCATAATGTACCCTTTTACCATCTCTAGCTGCCATGGTCCCATCCATAGACTAAAGACGAAGTAGACTAATCTCGCTGGCTGCGCACAACCAATTTCCGTGTCCCAACATTGAACTGCTTTTCTGCCAACTCAGCTAGCAAAAATGTTGTGATTTGTATTCTATGTTAGAAAACTGATTTGTAAACAAATGCTTTGCAGTGAATGTATACTTCCTCTAATCAATTTGTAATGCAGTTGGATTATATTAAATCTGGTAAAACTATTTTATGAATATATTAGTGTTTGTTATTTAAAAATTAAGATATAAAAAAACACATTGTTGACAGTGTTACTTTGAAAGTTGTGTAGGAGTTATGTAGGATTGGGGTAGGTCAATGTTGGGTACATGCATAGAAGACGAATAAGCACTCTACCTCATCTTTAGTCTATGGTCCCATCGCACTCGCAGATGTACCTCGCTTTCGCTGGTGCTTAAGTAGTGAGCAGTTCCCAGCGAGCGAGCAGTCACAAGCACGATGTTCTTCCCATGGCAGGATCACTCTGGATCATCCTTGGACGAAGCTCTGACTATGAATATGGGCCAAGGCCTTCTGTCATGGGCCACGATTAAACGGGATGCAGAACTACTTCACTTAAACCAGTTCAGCCATTGAAGAGGTTACATTACTTTCGAACGAGTTCCGCTTGCAGTTTTTCTAGTTCAAAGTGAACAGTTTTCATAAGTAGTTTCGAACGACTTCTCTTCTCTGCTCTGCTCCTATTGGCTGCTTCGATGTAAATATGCAGTGTAACCCCATGTAAAGAATAAACCCAGTCGTTCGCACTAGAATGGAAATATAGCGTAGTATATTTGCAAATTGTTAAATATTTTGTCATAAATCGAATATAGCAAAATGTAGTCTTATGCACTTTATTTTCTTAAATATCACAACTAAATCGGAAAATGAAATAGTAAGATTGTTAAAAATACAAATTTTCGGGTTATCCTTCGCAGTTTCCATAAAGGAAAGGACAGATGTACAAATTTACTTTTAATGGCAGCGCCCAATGCCAAACACAATGGCTTTATATGAACAACATAGATTTTTGCAATATTGATGACTATTTTTGGGCTTCAAGTTATTATAGATCCAGCTCTAGAGGTGGAGGAGTATGTATATTTTTAAAAAGTGGCCTTGCTTGTAAAACAATTGACGTAAGTGATTTGTGTATGGAAAAAAAACCTTTGAATGTTGTTGTGTAGAGATAGACAACCTAAATATCAGTATAGCTGTTGTTTATAGATCTCCCAGTTTACGTGAATATGATTTTTTTTTTAAAGGTATTGAATCGATTATTAAAAAAATCTTCAGTCGTAAGAAATATATGTTAGTATGTGGTGACTTTAACATAAATTTTAACGATTGTAGTACACTCAAGCACTAGGCTACTGAATGTATTCAAGCAATTCAACCTGTCAATTACAATTACCGACTCTACTCGACATTCAAAAAATGCTAGCAAATGTATTGATAATATTGTAACCATTTAAAATCCATCATTCTGTTCATCTTACAATATAGAAACATTGATTTCTGATCACCAGTCTCAAAAAATTTGTATAAACCTTGACTTGTTAGATTCTCAAAAAACATTTGGAATACCAAAATATTTTTTCATTCATGGAAGGAATTTTAGTGTTGAAAACATTTAAGTATTCAATAATGTACATTTACATGAAACCTGATGTGATGCATACAGTGATCAAGATCCTCACATTGCTTGAAATACTTTCAGTAATAAGTTATGTTAATATTTGACTATATAGTTCCTAGAAAAATCAACTGAAATTACACCTAATAGAGGAAACTCTTGGATGACAAAAGGATTAAATGTCTCTTTCAAAAAATTAATATCATTTAAACTCAAAGCAAACAATATTCAGAATTCTGATGATGTGTGTGCTTAAAAAAAGTACAACAAAATTTATAAAAAAAAACTTGTTGTAGCAGCCAAAAAGCTAAGAAATTATTAAAAAAAAATAAAAAACTTCTAATAACAAATCAAAGATAATGTGTAACATTATAAACAATGAAATAAAACAACAAGTGCATCAAAAAGAAATCCTTTTATCTGTAGATGGAAAGACTTTTGAAAATACACACATTATTGCACAAATTTTTAATGATTACTTTTCGACAGCTGCACTAAAACCCCCAGCTTCTAATATTACTGGCCTCAACCTTAAGAAAGAATTAACTCCCAGGACAGGACCTCCATTAACACAGTAGCTTTACTTTCACAAGTATAAATGAAAATTCTTTAACTGAGATAATCAAAAATCTAAAAAACAAGAACTCAGTAGGTATTAATGATGTTGCAGTAAAGTTGATAAATTTATGTGTACATAGTCTAACATTACCTCTCACCATTATATTCAACAAATGTTTAAATAATGGAATTTTTCCTGATTGGCTAGAAGCAGCTAAAGTCATTCCCCTTCATAAATAAGGCAGTGAAACTGATCTAGGCAATTAGAGGCCAATTTCTATCTTAACTGAATTTTACAAAATTTTGGAATAAATAATATATAATCAGTTGTCAGAATATTAAAAAAATAATAACATTATCTCAAATAATCGGTTTGGCTTTCAGCAAAAGAAATCTACAGAGCAAGCCCTCTATCACTTTGTAAACAAGGCCCTAGAAGAAATAGACTACAAATACCCTGTAGCAGGAATTTTTGCTCATCTATCCAAGGCCTTTGATTGTGTCAATCATAAATTACTTCTTCAGAAAATTATAGGTTATGGTATTAAAGACTCTTCACTTCAAATGTTCAAATCTTACCTTTCTAATAGAATTCTTGCCTTTCTCAATGTAACAACAAAAATCTTTTTATTGAATACACATCCAATACCACTGATGTAAAAATAGGTGTACCTCAAGGCTCTATTATAGGGCCAGTGTTGTTTTTAATAATTTTTAATGTTTTTCCATTTGTCTAAAAAATAGTAATGCAGTAATGTTTGCGGATGACTCATTAAACTCATAAACCAGAGAAACAGTGAAGAGCTCTTTGCTAACACCAGAACCACCTTATAGGAAATGGTGGCATGGTTTAGAAATAATAATTTGACTCTTAATATAGCAAAATCTTCACTTATGTATTTCTCTCTCAAAATCTCATCCTCCAACATCAATTCTATTGAAATTTCGATACAACATAATAAGGAAGTCCTACCTACTGTAAAAGATACTAAACTACTTGGTTTGACAATTGACTGTAACCTTAAATTGAAACAAATCTTGCAACCCTATGCAACAGATGAAGTTTTATTGCTTTGCTTTTTACTCCATTAAGAAAACACGATCTCTGGAAGCAGTAAAATCACTATACTTTGCCAATATCCACTCTATATTGAAATATGGCATAATATTTTGGGGTGTGTCTCAAGATCGGAAAAAAGCCTTCAAAGCGCAAAAAAAAAAAAAAAAAAAAATTATATGTATAATAGCCAACATTACAGCCCCCACTTCTTGCAAACCTTACATCAAAAAGCTAAACATCCTTATACTTCCTAGCATATACATTTACAACATTATTATTTATGGATTAACTAACCGAAATTATTGCATAAGCAAGGATATACATTCTTGCAACACAAGACAAAAGAAAGACATTCATATTACAGCGCACCGAACAAAAAAATTTGAACAAAGCCCTTTCCTTTCTTCAGTAAAATTGATTAATAAACTATCTACAACAGAGAAACAGCCTTTCAAGAACAACAAGTTGTGTATTTTCAAGAAATTGTTTAAAAAATATCTCTTAGAAAATGCATATTATATATTATAGATAAATATTTTTAGCATACATAATGTGCTATAAAAATTTGCAGCTGTGTAATGTTTTTAGCATTGTGCATTGTAATCAATAATATATTCTAAGTTACTATGTTAATATTTTACCAATTATTATATTGTAATGTTTTTTCAGACTTTTCTATGTAATTTTTGTATGTTATATATATTATAAACATACATATGCATACACTCGCAATTAGGCTACCACCCGGTGGCGAGCTCTCTCAACTCTCCTTCACCCAACCAACTCCTTTTCCACTCCCTTCCTGAATTTACCAACCCCTCTCACAGATACCAATTCCTCCCTCAACACATTACACTCCCTCACAGACCTCACAAGCATGGACTGCCTGCCCCGCTCCGTTATCCTACACACCCTCTGAAGCTTCTCACTGTTGTTTCCTCTTCCCCTAAACACCCCCTTACTTAGCTTGCAGTGTAGCCCTCCCCATCCTCCCTCTTCATTCACCACCCAGTACATCCTGACTAACTGTTCAACTTTCCTCCTGTCCTTCAATGAGCTCCACCCCATTAATTTCATCATCACTGATGGCTTATAGTTCCCTTCTTCCTCATCATCCTGCCCTTGCCTTCTCCACCTACCCTTCATCCATCTTGTAGCCTTTTTCTGCACCTTTTCCAGTTCTCGCACCTCCACCTCCACATACGGGTCCCATACTGCTGCAGCATATTCTAACATTGGCCGTACCATTATGCCATACGCCTTCTCCTTCACCTCACAGCTGACTCCATTCAGCACCCTTCCCAGCATACCCAGAGCCCTTCTTCCCTTTGTAACCACCCTCTCTACCTGTTTTTTCCACCTGAGGTCTCCCTACAGTACAATCCCTAGATATTCATGTTTATCTTTAAGACATATCCCATCACATTTGTCGTGTAAAAGTGGAAGCTAAATAAAATAAAAAATAAAATAAAAATAATACTGTTCGCATTAATTGAAAAAACAAAATTGGAGGCTCTCAACAGTTTGGCATATCTATGACCAATTACAGTATTTGCTATGACTTCCATTTGAGAATGCGCAGCATTCGGAAATTCGGCTACACACTACAATTAAAGAAGTCTACTTATTTTGCAAATACAAATTGAACCCACTTCACAAATGCCTACACTCCCAAAAGTTCTAATTGCTTTTTTATTACTACAAGCTCATAATTTACAGATCATACTCTTCGCTTGAGACGACAGCCAACTGACTGTTTGTCGGGATTTTGCTCAAATTCGTTTACCTAATGCCAATTTAGTTTTTTTTAATGGGAAGAAGTTATATAAAAAGTAGTGTATTACAGTGGAACATAATACTTAACTAATTTGTTCGTTATTTTACTCTTTCAGATGGTATATCACCTTTTCAGAATGCTACGGCAATCCATAGAAAAATTGAAGCCTTACTGAAAATTCTGCAAACAAACATTTATATCCACTGCAATAAAAAATATTTTCCCAAAATTTTAAAGAGTTATTTACGATCACTAATCACTAATCGAAATCTAATTGAAGACAATTAATCTATATTATTACTTTAAAGTTGAGTAACAGGTTTTTTTTAAAGTAATCGAATAATTTTAATCTAACAATCGATTATCATGCCAATCGAAATTAAAACGATCATCCATACTCAAAAACAAAATAAGGAAACGGCAAAAATATATTTGTTGAAGGATTTTTGTAAAAATTGTGAAACTTTCTTTTTATTAGCATGGGGTTATATATATTGAGAAATGAGTTTTATAAGAAGTAATTTAGTGAGCGTCCATGTAAAGTTTTTGATGTAGGATAGTCGAATACTCGAACGCGGTAAATAAACTTTTAGTAGCAGTTTGTTGATGTTTCGACATTTCGAATAAAAACATCTTAAGCAGAGCTCAATTTTGCAGGATCCACAAATAATAGTAAGTGCTGATGTGATGATTTCCAAACTTAACCTATGTGCTTTGCATGGTTCAAGAACATGTGGCATTAAGTTGTGCCCTACATTGTCTTGATTCAGTTAAGTTTATTGTGTTTATGAAATATATTTGGGTGTACCTCTTTTTTACAAATCTAACTGTCAAATGTGTGGCTGTGTTCGAATTCAGTACCATGTGCTCTTGATCATACATACTGCAGTGTCTCAATTGGCCTAGAGAGCACTCTCTCGTGCTCTCACTCGCAACAACGGCAGTATGACATCGGAGAGAGCACTCTTAGTTCGTCTCAATTCGTTGGAGAGAGTGCGTAAGAGCGAGAGCACAGAGAGAGCATGAAGGCCATTTCTCAATTTAAAGAATACTCTCTCAAGAGAACATTCTTTCGCACAACCTGGTGAGAGCACGGCTTCATGCTTTCTCGTGCTCTCTCTCTGGAAATTGAGACAAAACTCGCATGTTTCTCTCGACTTCAGGCAAACACATGATATACAACATGTATTTATAAAAATATAAATACGGATTTCAGACTAAGTCTTATTTTTATCACTTTTCCGTAACATGATATATGTATAAAACAAAAACAATAGTATTTTATGCACTAGTGATTATTCTGGTAGTGTTATAATTATTTTTGAATTATTTTGTACACACACAAATTACTTACAATAGCTATGACCGCGATTTTAGCTTAACATGATTTCCTGCCAGTTGGCATCAACTGTTCGTGTGACGTCGGAGAGAAGCAAAACTGTGGTTGTCTCAATTCCCAGAGCGAGAATATGAGAGCGTGAAGCAGTGCTCTCCCCAGGTTGTGCAAAAGAGTGCTCTCTCAAAAGAGTATTCTATATTTGAGAGAGAGCCTTACAAAAGCTGTTGCAGGACCACACATTTATACGTAATTGACAACAGTATAAGTGATCTTGTTCAGTAGAAGTTTTTTAATGGATTTTTTATTTATTTATTAGAGTTGAGAGATGTTGTGGTGTCTGGAAGCTTATTATATAACTGAAATCCCTTTGTTTTGAGTACTTCTGTCATATGGCTTGGTTCTATGGTAATATAAGTAAGTTTGTGAAAGCAACACTGTTACATGGGAGAGTATATTTTAGAGGCTGTGAGCAGGTGCTAGCTCATGTACTAGTCATCGTAGTTACCTAGTGCTTCTGGTCATTAGGACAGCAGTAGCTTTATTTACCTACAGTTACAGTAATGTGAAGAAAAATATTAATATTGTGCTTATTATTTTCAAATAAAAAAACATCCAGGCCGTTACAAAGATTATTTAAAATAAGAGACATTTATTTTTTTTAACTATTACATTTTCAAATAGTCTGTATATTTTTTTTTGGCCAGAATTTTGTTGTGTCGTTACTATTGCTAAACATGTGATTGTCAACAGCATTTGAATTTAAACCTACCAAATTTGCAAATTACTAAATAACAAACTGTTCAGTTTGAACTAGGCTTTGGAATGGATGATAATGCCATTCTGCACTGGTTTTGCATGTTGTTTAAAACTCTAACAGACTTCATCAGAGTTTTTACACACTATTGTTACAAATTTTTTGTAAAACTTTTATATTACATTTACTGTCTTCCATTTATTCACTTTGTTGATAATCTCATGTTAGGCCTACCTACCGTATCTATGAGCTTACCTTCCGACATATAAAACTGATGCCTATATGTGTTGTACTAACTGTATACAATATGTCAGGACACAACTTACATTTTTCACTTTGGTTTGTAATATATTCTGTAAAAAGCAGTTCACGTGTGGCGGACGCTAACTCTTGGTTACATATATTATTAAAAACATTTCTGCCAAACCACCGATTTACATTTGATTTTCATGCCCATTTGTACAATTATCTTATTTCTCATTGCCTAGCATACCACTTCTTCAATGTTCTGTTTGAAATTTAACAATTTTTTAAAAGGTTTTGTACACTTGAACTACACAATTTTTGCACTGCACAACACTTGAGGTATCTCATAAACACAAACCTTTGTTAGTTACGTTGCTACCTATTCTTTGTATTATTTTCTTTCATAGTCATTGTTTACTGTTTATACCAATATGAATGAATATCCCATACAATAGAACCCAGATTTTACAAAACACTTCTGTAAGGGTTGCGCAAGGTAAAAGCTGTTCATGGTAGACAACCATGAACCAATGTTTGAAACCAACTTTTGACAAAAGCACTGGCCGTCCACTGATGGAGTGGAGAGATTTGAGCAGTGATTAACATAGAGGTGTTGAGAGTGAATGAGGGTGAAGCGAGGTGAGCAATGCAAGGGCAGGTGAAACTTGAGATCCCAGAGAAAATCTGCCAAGCCATGGTATTGCAAAGCACAACCCCCACGTGTGAAAATTTGGGAGCAACCCCACCGGGAATGGAACCTGGTTTGCGTAGGTAGGAGGCAAGTAGTCTGACCGCTACATCACCACGCCCCCATTGCCCATTCACTCTATATTCTATATATGCTGCTGTACACATAGGCATGTGGGCTCCCAAGTGAGTTGTTAGCAAATTTAAAAAAAATACTTTCAGTTCTTGGCTGTATATTCTGATTTGATTGTAATGTTTAAATGTATGGTAAATCATGTTGTTTCTTGGCTGTGCACTACTAACACACAAATTGTTCAGGTTTTTACTTAACTGATGCATGAACAAAGTCCGTGGGCTCACAGAAATGGCAGCGTTACGTATGGCAGAAGTGAGGAGAAAAGTGTGTCTTGAGCAGGACCTCCAGCCATTGACACAGTAGCTATCATACATATGATCTGCATTAGAACAATATGGTGTTTCATGCAGATTTGTATGATAGAGAGGTCAGGTTGAGCAGCCAGTACACGCACAAAGCAAAACACATGAATCACTAACACACACATGCTTAACAGTGGAAATTAATGTGTCACTTAAATTAGATTACGTAAATTGTATGAATATGTCACTGAAGTGTGATACTTCATATAGGCTACGTAGACCTTTGGTAAATGAAAGCTGAGCCTTTTATTAAATTCCATTGATATGTATTTAAAAATCAAAGTTTTAATATTGTTTCCCGAGAAAATTAAAACATCTTGCCGTGCAAAAATCCATTCCACACCATTTGAGATGATATCACATTACTTTACGTTGGTGATAACTTTTTTCATTCCAATAGAGACACATGTGGTGTGTGTTTTGTCAGACGTCGTAGAACACTCTGCTTATACAAGTGGTACTTGTTCATAGTGCCTTTTCAAACATCTTTTGACACGTTTACATGTATGATAAATCATGAAAATAAGCATCCTTAATTTAATACATTTGTAAATAGGTAAATTACATAAAAAATTTTTTGCTAGTTTTGCATATATTAAAATTTTGTGTTGAGCACTAAACACTCATCAAAACATTAACCATTAAAAATTCAAAATGAAATTAACATTAAAACGTAACTTAACAATAGGGGAGACTCTGGGAAATTTGGAAGTACTAATAATTTGGCACTATTTAGTATTTCTTTTATTTCCAATTACGCTGATGTTCCCAGCGCAGTTTCTCGTTCTGCCACATGAGAGCAGCACCTAACAGGTACTATCTGCATGTTTCAGAAGTAAAAGCAGCGCTCCTGCATGTATCATTCATGAACTAACACAGTACCAAATTGTTTTATTCCCAGTTACTAACACTCTTGTGATACATATTGTATATACTAAGTCATATATAGTAATAGGACATTATTTTGAAGTAGGCCTACTGATTCCAAGATTTCTATTAGCTAAGTTAATAATAGTAATATAATTTTGTGGTTGACATCTCTAAGTGCTTAGCTCAGGACGTAGTTTTCTGATCATTTTAACAATGTTGTGGAGTTTGTCAGGTTTTCTGTTCATGCGTGGTTATAGAGCTGTGTCAACTATTCTAAATATTTTAACCTGCTTTGCAGCTGAACAGCATGTGCCACCTATCGAGGAGTTATATTGTCATTACAAATGATCTTTCCTATTACAATAATTAATAACTCATGTTTTGTAACACTCAGATACATAAAAGTTGTCTCAATGGAAAGGGAAATTTTGATTTTAAAAGTTTTTTTTTTAATTTGGTTCACAACATCACATCACCTGTGCTCAATGTGAGCGCCCTTTGTCACGAGACGCACATAGGGTCTGTATTCTAATTCCTGCCATACATGTTGTAACATTGGACGATCCACTAATGCAGTGGCCTCTGCGATGCAAACACGAAGATCCTGGATGGTCAATGGTAAAGGTGGCTGATACATGTGTTGTTGTTTGACAAAATCCCAGAGAAAACATTCACATGGTGTAAGGTCAGGGGAACGTGGAGGCCAGTACAAACGTGTGCTATCATCACAGCCAGTACGCACAATCCATCTGTTTGGTAGTCGCCTATTGAGTTCACGTCTGACACCCAAAAGGAAATGGGAGGTGTCCCATCCTACTGAAAAATGAAACCTTTTTTTATCGTGTTCCAGTTGTTGAAGAAGCCTTTTGTGTAACATTTGCAGGTACGAAATCCCAGTGATTGTGTTGTCGTGGAAAAAGAAAGGGCCGTACACCTTTTCATGGCTTATGGCACAAAAAAAAACCTTAACTTGGGGGAGTAGCGCACATGCTCCACATAACCTTTAGGATTTTCCAGACTCCATATCCTGACATTACGTTTGTGCACTTTGCCCGACAGGCTTCATCACGGGAAACCAATAAATTCGAGAAACCATCAATTTCCATTCCTCGCAGAAAGACAGTCACTTGGCTTTGTCATCCGGTTTCAGGGCCTGCAACAATTGAAGATGGTACGGATGGAACCGCAAACGTTTCCATAAAATTATCCACACGGTTGGTTGCGGAATGTCGAATTTTCTTCTGGCAGTTGCGGTGGATTTCACAAAACTCTCTCTCGCACGGGTGGTTGACTTTTTCTTACAGATTCATCCTCATGCTTTAAAGTCAGTGTACCACTTATGGATACTGGGCCCACTGGGTGCATCTTCACCAAACTTCCGTCTAAAGTTAAGTTGCACAGTGATAATAGACTTCCACACATGAAAATCCAGCACATAGAAAGCCTTCCTGTCTTCGTTGGCAGCCATTTTCTCTCCTATCGCCCTAGCGATGCCAATAACTATGAGACTGCTGTACCAACCACTACAACTTTCATGTACCTCAGTCTTATAAAGTATGTGTTATTCATTTTTGTAATGGGAAACATCATTTGTAACGACACTGTATTATTATTTGTGGCATGTTGGGTGTTGCAGACATGCCAAGGGTACGTGGGAAACACACTTCAAAATATACATTTGACAGTATGTGTTGTACTGTATGAAGATAGTCTTACAAGATGGTTTCTCACTATATAAAGCTTTACAAGAGCACAAAGATTCTTTTAAAACGTTTGATTTCATCATCTAGACCAAATTATGTTTCTATTGCAAAGAAAGGAAGGCCTTTTGTGCTTACAGACAGTGAGGAACAAGCATTGATCGCTTATATAATAAAGACAAAATAAATTAGGTTTTGGTTTGTGTGTCTACGGATGTTAGGTGACAGGCATGTGACCTAGTTATAAGAAGTGGCAGAAAAAATCCCTTTAATGTGGAAGAAGTAGCGGGCTGGGATTAGTGGGCTTTGTTTAAGGATGAGTGATGAGACTGCCAGAGAACTTGTTCATTAATAGAGACTCATCTGTCCCAAAAGAGGCCATAGATGCATTTTACAATGCACTATATGTCACATTGGAAAAACACAACCTTAAGGATAAACCAATTCGTGTTTGGAATCTGGATGCAGGTGGTTTTTACATATGTGAACAAATTAGGTACCTAAAATAGTTTCTCCAGAAGGACACAAGCATGTCAATCAACAGTTGGCAGCAGAGCCTGGTTCAAGACAATCGCTGTGCATGCTATAGGGCAAGCTGGCCCTTGCTCAACCATATTCAAAGGGCAGAGATCGTCTGATGATTTAATACACAGTCCGCCTGTGAACTCAATGGTGTGTGTTTCTGCAATTGGTTTGATATATTCAGACATATTTCTTCAATTCATCTGACACTTAGAAAATATTCTTCTAGCTAGATCTGTCATCATAATGCTCAACTCTCATTGCAGCCACATGTGTTTAGAGGTTATGATTTTCAGGGTGGAGAAATATTTAATCTTTTTGACTTTTCCATTGCACACAACACACAGCCTACAACCAACTGATATATCCATGTTTGATCCAATGAAGGCTAAATGAAATAAAATTGTTTAAGGAGTTCCTGGTCAAGCATGGTAGGAAACCTACAAGAAAAGACATTTTATTATATTTACTGGGGTTTTTCAAGAGTCAGCCAATGTGAGGAACATAACACACCGGAATATTTCCTTTCGACAGGAATGCTCTTTCCAAAGATGTTTACTGTTCCTCAGAGCTTCATGGTGCATCCAAAATGCAAGAAACAAATGCAGCAATTCCAATTCACCAACAGTTCCACCATGTTCAACAAAGTAAAAGTGCAGCAAAGAAAGTGCATGTTTTTGATATATTGCAACAAGGCCTTTTGGAACAGCAACGTGATTCCGCATCTCGTTAAGAGAGGCCAAAATCGCCAGTAGATTAATCTACACAACAGCCAACCAGAAGCCAAAGAAGAGCAGGTTTAAGAGAAGTGACTCAACCGAAAGTTCGAGTAGCCATACTTTGTAATGGTGGCAATGAATGCGTTTTCTACACTTGCTGTGTACCATTCAGTAGTTTTCACAAAGTTCAGTACACAGATTATTAACCACAACACTTTCAATGTTCAGTTTTAAAATCACGTAGCACAAGTAGCACAGAGTTTTTAACATGGTTTAATGTATTTTCTTGAGTGATCTGTTATGAGCCATTTTAAACATAGTTCCTTCATCAACTCATTGCATAGCTGCCGGGAGGGTGAAAGCAGGCAATGTAAGATTACTTTACTTAGCACGTTGCGTTGCTAACCCACAGCTTCTAATTTTCCAATATTTGAAGACGCTAGCCGCAGCTAAGGGAGATGACATGTTACGTGAACAATCGTTCCACTATCCTAGACGACCTTAGAAAATTAGACAATGTGCTCCTATCATCAATACGTTTGCAAATAATACTCAACATGAAATAACTTGTTTTTAGAGAATAATATACAGGAAACAACAATTATCATACAAAAATACACAATGCAAAATTTACACTAACATACTAACGATTATATAGGCTTCGAGACAACAATAGTATATATCAATGAATTTATTTACACATCTTAGAAACGTGTCGTGTATAATGTGTGCATTGCTGAGAAGAACAAGTGAAATAAATTAAGTTCTAGAAGATTGCTTTCCATCTTGCCCCCAAATGAAATAAATATGTAAAGGCAATCCCTGTTGTTCCAGATTGAATTAAACCTTTACTATTGGTGATTACAAAATTCTTCACACCAACACGTTTAGGGCAAAGTTAGGAGTGTTCTGTGTCCATGAGTGTGCATGTATGTACCCGCATTTCTCAATGACTTTAAAAAAAAATGTTGCATGTGGGCCGTAATGAGTGGTAGTGGACGCCGGTAAACATTTGTTGACCTCGACAATGAAATCCAACACGTGGTGTAATCTCTCCATCTTTTTCATTCCTCTTCACCCAGCTTTCGCAGTTCAGATTCTGTTTCGCTGCGTTACATACAACCTGACGTCTGTTACAACTTTGGCTTACTGGCAGTGATGGGACGGAACACTCAGAAGTGTAGATGGACAGTAATACTTTATATCACAGGCGTAGGCGAGCAGTGTAAATATACGGCAATACACATAAACATGACGCTTTATAAATACATAATACCATGACCGTAAACAAATACTCGTGGCTACAAATCAACTACATCCTGGCAGGTTATTAACTGTTAACATCATTCCTTTTGATGGCAGATGCGTATGTCATTCCCTGTCATCGGTAGCTAAGCACTCTCAGTTGAGAAAATAGCATTCTTATGTTTCTTTGTTGCACGTGGCAGGCAGAACAAACTCTTGCGGCAGGCGGTATGGCTTCATTGAGTATATTAAATCTGCCAACTAGTTTTCCTGTCATGTCGAGTTTACAGCAATTATGGCGTACAATGCCAATCACAGTGTATGAGCCTTCAAACACAAGAAACAGCTTACGGGTCACAAAATCCCAATGGGCACTTGTATGATAAGTCTGCTTCGGAACTAGCTCATTTAAACTGAACTCCCTCTTCTTGCTTAGCTTGAAATGTGTTCTGCGGCTCTCTGCGGAAAGAGACATGCGTTTTCTTACGTGCGTTATCTTACGTGCGTTATCAACTCTTGTCACTTTATCAGGGTCTTCTACGGTGATATGCATGACAAGCTTCGGTAACTCATTTAGCTCTTTTATTAGACATTCTACAGGACTGCCGGTCAGTACCTCTCGGGGAGCCACACCTGTTGCTTGTCACCATTTGTGTTTGGTGCATACCATTTCCAGCAGGCGAAGACCAAGGTGGAATTTTCGGTTTCACCTCCGAAAAACTGGTTTTAGTTGCTTAGGTGGGTTTTTCTTCAATTTTTTTGGCTTCCTAGTGTAAATTGCCACTGTTTACTATCAGTGAATCTTTCGTGCGCTAGTCGCACGGACTTCAGTTTGTCTAATGTTTTCTTCGCACCACTGCGATTAGGTTCTGTCTTTCTGCTGGCGGTGAAAACTACAGGTTTCACCTCGTACCTTGTCCTTGCTTTAGGCTTAGCAGAGATTTGATGTGGGAACTTCTCTGCTCTCCATGACCCTCTCCAAACATGTCAACGTCCTTCTGACTAGTGTTGTGGCCTCTTCCTGCCTAGTGTCCGAGTCAAAGTGGTGGCCTTACAGTGCCTTACTCTTCCCAAAGGTATCATGATACGCCTTTTGCGTAAATGTTTCCTTTGTCATGTACTCTGCTTTCGCCAACACTCGTGTGAAACTACACATGTTTCAGTCATAATGAGTGTTTCACAGTTATGAAAACTATGGTCTGTAGAATTGTGTACAATAGGTATGGCTGTCACGCTAATCTTATCTGAACTAGCATTCTCAGCTATTACCTTCAGTGTCTCAGCATTAATAATACTAGACCATGGTTCACTAATGACAGATAGCTTACTGATTGCTGAAGTGTGATTATCGAACTCAATCAGCCGTTGATCCATTTGTAACAACACATTTGGATCAGCACTTGGTGAAGGTTAGGAAATAAGTGTTTCCAGACTGTTGATCTACCCTTTGAAGCTCTCACGTGTTTTTTTCTAGACCAGCAGTTAGTTTTAATGCATTCGTTTCTGCCTGTTCCTGTACCTCCTTTACACTGGACTGTAAACTTGCAATAGGTAATTCCGCTGTTTCTTGCCAAAATGAAATGCTTTCATTGAGGCTAATTTCCAACCTACTAAAATTTTCCTATAAATAATCTAGTTTAGTAGCCTGTGAGTTTTGTACAACTACTAAATTCTTGCGATATTTTCTCCTCAATTTTTGCTAAAGAAGCATTTATCTGTACCTTTTGTTCGGTCAGTTTAGTGTCAAAATTAGCATTGATTGCATCAAACTTTGCATTTTGTTTGTCAAACTTGGCATTGATTGTTTCCCATAGGCATATAACATATTGTTATCGTCACTTGTTTGACCATTGTTATGCATTAGACCTACTCTAGGCATAGAATGGTCCCCTAGTACAGCCATGCCGGACGTAAATACTATTACATTACTTGCCTCATGAATTCGAACCTCTGGTTCCCGTACCTCTATGCCCTCATTTCCCACGTCTAAGCTCATGGCCTCCGAACCCTTTTCCTTCAACTCTTCATTCAGTCTAGCCTTAATACCTCGAAGATAACTTCTCAGAATGTACGGCTGTCTATCAGCACGTTCGCTCATTCTACGACTGATATCTGTTATATCTGCCCACATGTGGTAACGCCAGTTTTGTTCTATTTTCCTTACTTTTTAATTTACTTTTAAAAGCTACATACAAGACGTGGTTATCTGCCACCATGTTGTGATGCTATTTGGTAATAATAGTTTTTTTCTATTTAGTGAAACAGTCTTTATGTTCAGGCGTGTACCTCTTATGCACAACAGGATAGAAAAGTATTCTGTATATAGCTTAGCCACTAAAATAAATATATTACAAACAATTTAATTGAGGACCCCAGAGAGTTTCAGAGTAGAAATGAACACATAGTTATTATAGCACATGTTTCTCAGCCGAGAGGCACCTAGTTGAGACAGTGCTGGTGAAGGTGGGGGGAAGTGGCGTGTGTTATGGCATCAATGTTTGGAAGTCGCCACGAGCTTAACTAAGCGTACGCGTTACATCAAGGCAAAAGGACAGCAGTTCATGGAGTTAGGAGTATACAGGAGATGGCATATTTTGATGTAGGTGTAGCGCTGGAGATGTGGTTTTACTATGGACTCTAGCCACCATCTTGACAGTATCCTTCCCAGTCATATATACATACACTCGCAATTAGGCTACCACCCGGTGGCGAGCTCTCTCAACTCTCCTTCACCCAACCAACTCCTTTTCCACTCCCTTCCTGAACTTACCAACCCCTCTCACAGATACCAATTCCTCCCTCAACACATTCCACTCCCTCACAGACCTCACAAGCATGGACTGCCTACCCCGTTCTGTTCTCTACACCCTCTGAAGCTTCTCACTGTTGTTTCCCCTTCCTCTAACACCCCCTTACTTAGCTTGCAGTGTAGCCCTCCCCATCCTCCCTCTTCATTCACCACTCTGTGCATCCTGACTAACCGTTCAACTTTCCTCCTGTCCTTCAATGAGCTCCACCCCATTTATTTCATCATCACTGATGACTTATAGTTCCCTTCTTCCTCATCATCCTGCTCTTGCCTTCTCCACCTACCCTTCACCCATCTTGCTGCCTTTTTCTGCACCTTTTCCAGTTCTCGCACCTCCACCTCCACATACGGGTCCCATACTGCTGCAGCATATTCTAACATTGGCCGTACCATTGAGCCATATGCCTTCTCCTTCACCTCACAGCTGACTCCATTCAGCACCCTTCCCAGCATACCCAGAGCCCTTCTTCCCTTTGCAACCATCCTCTCTACCTGTTTTTTCCACCTGAGGCCTCCCTGTAGTACAATCCCTAGATACTTATATTCTGCTGCTTCTATTTCTTGTCCCTCCCATCTGTACATGTCCCTGCTTATCATCTTCTTCCTTGTGAACCTCACTACCTTAGTTTTTCTTACATTTATCTTCATTTTATTTTTTCTGGTCCACAACCATATCTTATCAATGTCCGCCTGCAAATTTCCGCCTCCCTCTCCCACCTCAGCATATACAACACAATTGTCTGCAAACAATCTAATTTTTCTCCTAATCCCCAAACCCATGTCATTTACCATTATGGTAAATAACAAAGGACCCAGCACGCTTCCCTGTGGTACCCTTGACGTAACCTCCTCTTCCTCCGATATTGCCTACCCCACTTTCACCCTCTGCCTTCACCCCCTGACAAAGTCCCCTATCCATTCCACTACCCTCCTGTCTGGTATCAGCGCCTCCACTTTCCTCATCAATGTTCCATGGGGCACCTTATCAAATGCCTTCTCAAAATCTATGAAGCAGGCATCCACCTGCTTCCCCTCATCAACTACCTGCACCAGATCCTCTAATAACCCAGCGAGCTGAGTCTCACATGAGTAACCCCTCCTGAAACCACTAGCATCACGTTTCATTATCGGGAAACCACAGGAAACAAAATTATTATATAACACACCTTCACGTGTGATTACTTTGCCCAATATTAGTATTAAACTCAGACACTTTAATAAATGAACTCAGTTGCGACGGCTTAGGATTGAGCCCGCCGTACCAAGCAGGGTCGATGAATTCTCACTGAAACATCACACTAACTCTTTCCACAACACTTTCAGGCAGTATGCTTGTACATCCATGAAAACTTCATAATAATTATGATACCAACTTCAACATGGTGACACTCAAATCAAACTATGCTACCTGAAATGATAAGTACGCTGATAACTTTAGACTAGTCTTTGATAGCAGAAACTTCTGTACAAGTGTAGCAAATATTAGTGAATAAATTCAATGAGAAAAGGTGTTTTTGCTCAGAATTAAAATAAAATAACAAATTGATGTTAATGATTCAATATCCTGAAAATAGGCTTAAAATAGAATTTAAGCTTCCAACTCTCCCAGCAGTTATGAGTAAATATTAATCAAATAGTTCATTGACTAATTTCATCTGGCTCAGATTAAATCTGCACTTTCAGGATTATGAAGTTATATGCACTCAGCATCGTCTCAACATGGGTAGTGCACTTCTGACTTCCATATCCCAATAACCTCTAGGATGTAACCAGACCCTCTCATAAAAATATTAATCCTACTGATTGAATTAACTTTCAGTACATGGTTTAACAGTTGCATGATTTCGGTTCATCACTACAAGAAAGTTCACATGTTCACCGTACCATCAGCCTAAGGTTTACTTAGTTGTCCCTGATGAAGTAATCAGTCTTCTGAGGATGACGCTCAAAATTCTAAATTAATGTTTATTCCCCTTGTTGAATGAGCCAATACATCAAATACTGCTAACTGTGCTCTGCCATAGCTACCTAATCCTACGTTATGATGGTTGACTTCAATTATTACGCAGATCGATGGAGACCTCTCTCAGGTAAGCTCAATTGCTTCCATGATAGTGGCAGAGCTTTGAAAACTACGGGGTTCAGACATTATGAATCCTTGTTTAACGGAAGTGCCATCTACGTCATCTGTGATGACGTCACACATCGAGGTTTAACCTGGCTGGGCACTTAATCAGTCTTAGTTTATGTGGCATATGGAGAAAGAAAGAAAATGTTACTCTTCCAAAACTGTTATTATCTGCTTTTAAGAGCTCAGATTAATAAAATATTAATATGCATAATATTGGAAAAATTTTAATTTTACAATATAAATAAAAAAAAAGTAGTATTTGGAGAGTGAAATAAAATATTATGATCCATAATATGTTCAAATCAGGGCTGCAAACATTAGAAATTTAAACATCAGGAAAAAAAAGTAAATAAAAAATGTAGGTTACATAAGCTTCAGACAGAACCAAAACAAATGTTAATCTATATCACTATAGACAAATCATAGTACTGTATGTAAATTTAATGCTGGAAAATTGTATAAAGAAATAAGTGAATTATCTGCAGGCCAATCACAACAGTGAAAAGTATTATATATTGTTTAAACAAACAAAAAATACTGAAACGCTGTAAGGAATGGTTGTAAACCTATCTTGACTGAGAAGGAAAGAGGCTGCTAGGCAGAAACATTAAGAAAATTCAAAACTAAGTGCACCAAAAATTCATGTAGAGGTCACCAATGAAACATGAAAGGGTGTCTCAGAGAATAAGGTAAAAATGTTGTGGATGAAGCTGGCTTTCAACGAGAAGTACCTAGAAATCTATATGGAAACAAAGTAAATAGAAGGAAGAGAATTGCATATGCAAAAAACAAGAGAAATAAGGACTACCAATTTTGGAAAAAGGTTCTCTTCATGGACTGAAGTAAATGTAACGTTTTTAAGTCTGATGGAATAGTGACAGTGTGGAGAATAAAAAATGGATGACAAGGAAGGAACTTGACTGCAACTTTCAAACATGGAGGGGTTTGGTACAAACTTGGGGGATACAGAGTGTGAATGGTGTGGGATGACTTACAGCCAATTGGAGGTGTCATGGACCAATATGGCTATCTGCGGACCATCTTACCAAAAGAGTGAAAAACATGGGCCTGACTGGGAACTATAATTTTATTTAGGACAATGACAACAAGTAATACAAGATGTGGATATTGTATAACACCCCACATTACATGCAGACCCCACCTGTCACTGTGCGTCAATCCAATTGCTAGTGTTGTGGGTAGGACATCAGAGGGAAATTGGAGTGACATTGTTAGAAACTATCTGGTTAGACTTCCCAAGAATGCCAGCGCAGAGAACATGAGACTATAGGACCCGTGGTCGACTGCCCTAAATGTGGTCTCCTCTGATGATCTAGCATCAGATGTTCTGTGCTCCTTATGCTTAGGCTTGTGAGAGGTGTTATAGCCCCTCTCAACGCTTACCCCCATACAGAGATAGTTATGACCAACTCTATGCCCTATGTCAAGCAATGGAAGCTGGTTAAACAGCTGGAGAAAATAACACGTGCACATCTAAATGACAACAATTGTTTATTGTCCATGAATTCCTCCGAAGAGGCTCTTACAGACACATTTCTCCACTCAAGCTCGGAGATTTCTTAAACTGATAAAAATGTGCGAAGCCTTCATGATCTTAAAATGAGAAATTACGCTCAGTTGTACAAAACAGACAGATGTGGGGTGATACTCTCTCCGGATAAAAAAACGTAGTTAAATGTTCTGGTAAGGTAAGAAATGACTATAGACAAAGTTGATGAAGGCCCGGAGAGGCAGCGTACGACGTCCGCCCCACTAGGTTGCCAAGATGCTACTGTTTTGTCTTGGCGCAGGAGCTGGTTGCCTTGCACGATATTCCCGCCTGAATGGTAAAAAACCCTCAAATTAACACTCACTTTAATAAACCAATGGAATGGCACATGAGAACGCTGATGAAATTATGATTCAAATGAACATTAATTACATCTGCTACAAAACCCTTTTAAGAGAAATAAAGAAAGTGTTAACACATAGTGCTTAACGTATTTTCGTAATTCATATGCAGCAATATTATGGCAGTTTCAGTCCAAGCTTGTGTCACTCGCTGTTTATTTTATTATGTGTGCTCTGCATTAACACGTTGGAAAAATGATTATGTTTAACGGGCATGTATACAAAGCCCTGAAAAATATTTAACCTAAACAAATAAACATATTTGTGCAAATGGGTACGTGGCCTTTACTTCATGCGCCTTTCGCATCGTGTTTGTTTACGTACTGCAATTAACTTATTGGTAGTACTTACAGGTTGATTTTAGTGGCACTGATCATGGCATCAAAACATGCCACATAGAATAATAAACACTTCAAGTAGAATAATAAACACTTCACTTAAAATAATACACTAAAGAAAGAGATTTAAAAAAAAATGCCATGAAAACACAGTCGCACATGTGAGACACTGAAACCCAACACTTTTTAATGTCGCACTGCCCCACTCCCTCCACCTATGGAGGCTGTTCATTCGTTGGCGCTGATTCCTTGACATCCTCAGGTACAGCAGGTAGCCCAGCGAGCGGAAGTTTCCACGTGGTCATAGATTATACCTCTCGTGTTGTTGTGGTGGTTGTTGGCATCGTGGTCGATGACCCCGAGATGAGGGTGGCACTGCGACGGATGTCTTGGGCGCTGAGATGCACCTGCATGCCATGCATGTCATAGGTGGCATGCCTTGCTCGGTGATGCCGCTTGGAATGGCAGGGAGGAATCATCCTCCGATCCCGTCTAGTCATCTCTGTTGTTGTTGCGTGATTCAGAATGTTGGGCGTCCCCATTACGTTGAAATGACGTGTCTGACTCAGCGGTCGATGCACCCATGCATGCTACCGATTATTACGGCAAAAAATATTTATTATGGATTAAAATACATTTCAGCATGACCATGAATATGCATGTCACCAGTCGTACCAACCAGTTTGCGATACAACCAAATCTGGTCACTAAGTTCAAACTTCAGTTTCTTACGAGAAAACATGGTAGCGTTACCAAACACGCTAATAACAGCAGTATTATCAATCTTCCCTTCATGAACTGGAAAAGTCTTCCAACATATTATATCACGAGAGTAATACGCAGGAGCATCATCACCTAGTGGTCTAGGCCATTGTCAGGTGGCCCAAATGATGCATCTGATGTGATGTCTTGTGTGTTGGATACTACTGGACAGCTGTCTGAAGCTGCAGATGCAGGTATGTTGTTTGCTGCTGGCGAACTGCTACTTGCTTTTGCTGCGGTGTCAGCTGGAGTCCGTATGTGTACGGTGGTGCCGATTACCTCTGCTGGGAGCACGCCTTGCACAGTGCTGTTATGTTATTCTGCTGCCAAAAACTTTGACGTCGGCGAGGGTGCTGCTGTTGACCGCCTACATCATCACTTGGTGATGGCTTGACGCCAGGTCTTGTGACGTCGGCTTCTACTAGCTGCAATGCATCATGATGGTAGGTGGCAGTTCTTTTCCTGCTTAGGCGCACCACATAGCAGTTGTTACATAGCGCTCGGATTATGATGTGGTGGCAAAACCAGCAAAAATCCCTTTTTGTCCGCAGGTTGCGGGGGTGTGCGAACGTACATGTGCTGGAGTTACGGAGGCGGGCGATTGGTGGCCAGCACCCACTGAGCGGTATAGCATTGCTGGTTCTCCCTCGCTTCATGAATAATGTACTTGCGTCTCCTCTCTCTGCTCTCTTCGTCCGCTGGACTCATGGTGCGCTCCCTTGCCTCACTCACAAACTCTCCCGGGAGGGGGAGGTCGCGACATTGAAGCAGCTGGACCGGCTTCATGCCAGTGGTCTGATTGGTGCGTATGCACAGCGTGAAGAGGGCGGCGAGTGGGTGGTCGGCCCAGGATGCGTGATTATCACCCACGCGCAAGCGCAGCTCTGTTTTTAAATCCTGGTTTTGCCATACAGTAGTATTTGCACGTGGATGATAAACAGCTTCCATGTGGTGTTGTATGGCCCATCTCGAGCACAGGTCATTCCACACACGTCCCGTGAACTGTGTTCCATTCTCACTGAGAAGCGCACTGGTATAACCCCATCAGAAGAAAAATTCTCTCTCAAATTTTTTCCTCACTGTTCGAGCCCTCGAACTTGAGACTGGATATCACTTAACCCATTCAGAAAGTCATTAGTAATGCCTAGTTAGTGTCGTTTACCTGGTGCCTCCACCAATGTAATGGTTTGCCTAATGGGCTTTACCAAACAAGCTGTTTGGGGGCAACGTAGACAGATGACAAATACATGACGTCAATCTACTTCATATACATTTAAAACCATAATTATCTGATACAATAAGATTCGTACAACATAACATATTATATTATAATCAATACTTTATATTGCGCCAGGTGAGTGTATAAGTTAACTGACTCTACAAGCTTCTACATTATATACATTTAGTAATGATATAATACAGCCGCGGATTCTAGCTGAGTCCTTATGTCTCATCCTACTGGAACAGCTTTACCTGTAGTGATGCCGTAGGCTAAATACACTGCGATTACGGCGGCTCGTTCCCTATCAGCTGGTCCATCTTGCTCCTCGTCGACATGGTGACATAAGACCCGAGCCCAATGCTATACAGGCCTTATAAATGGGTCCTGTTTGGAAACTTTCCGATCTGTATCCATAACTACCTGTGCTTCGTCCTCAATGTGTGTTGCACCGCGCCTCTGTGACCTCGTCCTGTTTTCTTGTACGCTGGTGTGTTCACGCTATCGCCAAGCCGAAGGCTTGCCCACACCACTACAACATGCATGTGGCAAAACCTTTGAATTAACAGTTTATTGTTTTGCTCATTTTGAATGGGAAATTCATATTACTTTTCATGTTCTGTATGTGCTCAAAAATAGTTTCTTGGGTAAAAATTCCAGAATAGGGCTTTTTTGATAAAATTAAAAAAAAAAAAAAAAAAAAGGCTCGGAAAGTGGTATACTTCCACTCTACTAATTACACAGAACACAAATTTACTAGAGGCATCAACATTTGACCAATAGAAACCCCAAAAACGATGGTGGGTGGGGTGGGCTACGAAGATCAGGGAAATTGTGGGGTAAAACGAGAAAAAAATTTGTACATAATGTAATGTTTATTCACGAAATTAAATTGAATTGCAAAAAGACTTACCGAACATTACTTAAATTAACAGTATTACGATTACAACCTACAAATACAATAGTGGAGAGGGCTATGAAGATCAGGGAAATTGTAGGGTAAAATAATAAAAAAATATGTACGTTTTCATGATATAGTTTTACCTCTCAATTTCCCTCCAGTTCATAGTGCTCCAATCTATCGTATTTGTAAATTGTATTGGTAACATTGTCAATTTAGGTAATGTTCAGTTCTATCTTTTTGCAATTAAACATGTTTTCATGATACAGTATTACGATAATATTACAAATAACACAATTGCAAAGCTACCTTACCAAACTATATCTAAATTCACAATATTACTAAAACACACAGACTCTCACACACAATTTTCCAGTATGAATGGGCTATGCTTGAAATCCATTTCTGGGGAAACTCCAAGCTTCGCTGATGCGTGACGCTTTGCATCACCATAAAAAAAATGCCAGCGCACCTTGAATGATTGTTTTGGGGATTATTGTAGAATCCAATACCATGTTGTTTACACACATGTTATGATGTCACCAAGATGGCTTCAATGATATCATACTTTTTTTCTATTGCCCAATTCCTTATATATGACAATTTAACAGGGCATCCACAGGAATGTGGGGGTTTTTTGGCGGGGAAACTTTCAGCATTTATAAACGTTGGTATCATGAAGTACAATATAGTTCATCTGCTCTATTATACTACTCGATACCACATATGGTATCAGGTAATACGATAGAGTCCATCTGCTCTTTTGTACTACCTGATAGCACATATGGTATCGTGTAATACACTTGAGCCTATCTGCCCAAGTGTACGACGCAATTTCACATTTGTATCATAGTCAATATATTACTATCTTGACGCCTAAATTAACGTATTATAGCATCATATGGTGGCGCTACACACCTTAGGTAGAGCGCAGTATAGATTATAGCCGGGTGGGTTGTTTTATAAACTTGCCCTACATAGCCCGGCTATATAAGAGGCCAGAGCCCCCCCCCCCCCCCCCCCGATGGTGATGAGACTACGACAGTGTTGAGTGTGTGATTGAGGCTGAAGATGAGAGCACCTACCTACTCCTGGCCTGAGGGGTTCCGAGGCCAACTGAGAAGAAAATAAGGGTGAGTATAAATCACGTAGCAGCAGGGACCAATGCTTGTAACACGACATTGTCCCCTTTCCCCTCTGTAATAATTAATATTGGCAAGGACAGGGGATAGCTGCGTATTGTTTGTCGGAGCTTACCATATTGTACTTGAGTATAATAACGTATATTGCTATTTAATATAAAGTATACGTCTTGCAAGTTGTAGTAATTGTTATTCCATTGTATTCTGTAAATGTTGTTCCTTGTGATTAAGTATTGTGGTTCATTAAATATATATTTCTATAATCCCTTCTATTATTCACTACCAGTGAGTTAACCCCCCCCCCCCCCCCGACACCCTTCACCTCCACTTAAAGCGAAATGAGTATTGTGAGCCAGAGTAAGGAAGGAAACAAAATTTAGTATCCAGTAGGAAAGGAAGTTGTTACAGTATGATTTTTTTAAAACGACGAATTACATTTTTCGGTATATCAGCCTCACGTTGTTTATCACGGGTTGTGTGTGGGTGATTCACTGTCGTGGGTGCATATTTCAAACAAATATAATCCGAAATTTATTAATTTGCAGCCTAAACTGAGGTATATTTGTAAGCGACGAATTACAATTTTCGGTACTTCATTCACATCTTGTTATCATGGCTCGTATGTGGGCAAATCACTGTAATGGCTTCATATTTCAAACAAACATAGTAAATTATTTACTAACTTGCTGCCTAAGTTAGCATGTATCTGTAAACGACAAATCATATTTTTGGGTAGTTCAGCCACACCTTGTTTAAAACGGGTTGTGTGTTAATGACTCACTGTAATGGGTGCATATATATTCTGAAAAGGATTATTTCCATGCACAGTCACATTTCCCAATTAGTTTAATACAATTTCTGCTATATTTTATGCTTCACTGTATCGAATTCCAGCTAAACATACTACCTCTAGCCTAACAGTGTGTACCTACAACAACGTAATTCTTCATGTCACTACAAATACACTGGGTACACACATTTTTACTTAAATATATCAACACTTACCTTTACAAAACATATCCATTTTCTGCCAACATGTAATGCCATTATCTGACGTGGAACACATTGTTTGCACAACAGTATGTATATAATTTTAATTAACAAACAATACCATGATGCACCACATGTTTCTATTTTAGCTCTGTACACTATTCCATACCAGTTCACTTTTTGTAATGCGGAATATTTTATCACTGTATATGGTCCGAATCCATTTCATGAGACACTGATGTGTGTAATGACCAACACTGAACATGTAAACTACTACCTTTTCCCCTCAGTAAACACAAAACAAAATTGCATGAATTTTTAACTATCCTATAAATTGAAGGAACATAAAGTCCTACAACTTACAAAATCAAAAATACTTAGCTGTTGATATGTGTTCTCGTTTTTTTTTTACCTACCAACCTAATCAACTACACGTCCAACGTCCTGACATCATTAACTAATTTACACTTATAAACATATTTCTAGTATTTTCTAATATTTGACTACGCTTGTACAGTATTTTTCCCTGCAGGGGGGGGCTACGCTTAAAAATCATTTTTAGGGAAACTCCAAGTTTTGCTAATGCATGAAGCTTCGCGTCACCATGAAAAGAAAACACCCGGCATGCCTTGAATCACTGTTTTGGGGATTTACTCCCCTGCTGGCGCTGGGACTCTGGCTTGATGCATGATGTTTGGCTATGCTTGAACAGTATTTTTCATTGCAAGGTGGTTATGCTTGATTATCATATTTTATCACAGTTACATTTAGGTGTGAATGTGTATAGGTAATATTGTGAATTTAGGTATTGTTTGTTAGGTCATTTTGCAGTGTAATATTGTCGAGATAATTGTGATGTAATCATAATATTTTATCACAAAAAGATAGATAATTGCAAAAATATTGAATTGAACAGTACAAAAATTTAGAATATTACTAATACAAGTTACAAATACAATACTGGGGAGGGCTATGAAATGAAAGGACATTGTGGAGTATAATTTTATTACAAAACATACATATTTTTCACTAGTTTTACTCTGCGATTTCCTAGATGTTCATAGCCCTCCCTACTATCGTATTTGTAATTTGTATTGGTAGTATTGTTAATTTTAGGTATTGTTTGGTTAGGTCTTTTTTGCAATTTAACTTATTGTCATGATTAAATTTTATGATATATATAGTTTTCACTCGTTTTACCCCACAATTTCCCTGTTCTTAATAATCCTCCCCATTATGTTAAGTTAAATTTAATTTTGTAACCAACTCACCTATTACATCGCCATCAATTCATCAATACAATGTAATATTCCATTTGTTTCTTCATACACTCAAATCACAGCCCAAATATTATAATTTCACTTTCTGCATGCAGATATTACCACATCAAACTCATATTTTCGCACAATTATTTTATTTAACCTGTTTAACTGAATTGATTGCAATAGAACACGCTTTTAAGTACTTTTTTGCAAACCTACAACCATTAAAAACATCAAATGTCCATTCAGCAACTTCCTAGAATGCAATTTTGATGTGAACAATTGACAAATTGTCATACTACAGGGTATTTGAATTAATGGTACACGGACACAACATTATGTTACATTTCGTACCAATACTAATTAATCATTGGACACAAATCCAAATAATATTACATGTACCATAAATGGTACGTCAAACTGTCGCCAGCCAAACATAAATATACCGGGCGGACTGCTTGTATATTTAATAATTTTATTTTCTAAGTTCTGCTCATCAAGACCCCGTAGATATCGATCAGCAGGTATACCTTGAGTAATTCACCAGAATTCCATGTTCTTCCGACACTGTTTTACACCTGTGTTGTTTATACCTAAATAACCCTATTTCCACGGCACAAATATACCCTGTAAATGACATTTTGAACATTAACTATATGTTTCTAACTGTAATCTCACATTTAATACAATTATTCGACCCAATATAAATATATTCTACATAAATTAAACGTGTTTTATAGCATTAACATAGCTATCTTTATATATATATATATATATATATATATATATATATATATATATATATATATAGAGGGGGAGGGGCAGGCACACACACTTGAGGCATACTAATAACATTTTTTTTATGTATATAATAATGTTGATCGAAATCTGTGCTTTGCCCTTTTGAGATGTAACTGTGGTTCAATTAAAGAAACCTTGCTTTGAAATCATACAAATACAATTGGAATGTAACTTGTATGATAAGGCAAGCAGCAGTAACATTGGTTATACCAGATTGTAACTCAGCATGTAGTGAAGCACTCCATCACATTCACTCTCCTTGGCTGTCTCAACCTTCTGCAGTGTTGGTTTAATGGTTATGTATATTGTGTTCTAAGTGTTACCGGTTCTGCAACCATGCCCCCTTTAATATGGTACCACATACAAACTGTGCCGTGGGCCATGGTGGCTGAGCGGTTAGCCTGCTTGCCTCTCACCATTGTGAATTGTGTTCAATCCCCAGCCGGGTCATTCCTAGATTCATTCATGTGTGGGAATCGTACTAGACGATGCCACTGGCTGGCTGGTTTTGTCAGGGATCTCCCATTCCCCCTGCCCCTTCATTCTGGTGCTGCTCCACCGTAATCACCGTCATCAGCTCTCAAGACCTCGCTGTTAAGAGCCGTCCAAATCTCGTCACTCACTTACAAACTGTGCCTGTAGTGCCATGCTTATTCTAGCATACATCCCGGGATGTACAGCAGTTTATATTATAATCAGGCTATGTTCCGATTCATTTTGAATTTTGTTTTTTGGAATTTGTTTTTAGCATATTGTTAGGTTTAAATCTGAACACTGTGACATTCATCTGTCTAGCAGGCCATGCTGCTATTATTTTAATGAAGTATTTTAATAATCAGTAATTATTCCCAGAAGTGGTTAAAGGTCCTTTCCAAATTTAAAATAAAGGAAATAAATATCTAGTATATTATTGTGTCATGAGAAAATACGTATTTGAAAACTATTACAGCAACTTGCTGTGTGAAATAATTATAGTCAATATGATACACATTTGTATATTTCAATATACAATATATAAGCTAATATACCTGTATGTATATTTAAACATTTGGTAATTGTTAAGAACTGTGGCTTCAGTAGAAGCAGTGAAAACAATACCAGAAAATGGTGTATATCAACATTACTAATCACATGTAACATGAATTTCATGGGGGCATTGTGTTCTTATTAATATATACCTTGAAATGTTATAGTAGGGAGAGCTATGGAGATCAGGAAATTGTGGAATAAAATACTTTAAAATGTACGTAAATTATATGTCAATTGGGTTGCTTAACCATGTTAATGCAAGACCTAACTTAACTTAATTCCACAATTGGTGATTGCTGGAGGAGAATGTGCCAACATGTGATAGTGTGTGTTGGAAAAAGTATAATAAGGAAGTACTCATTGGTTCATCCACTTCCTGTGTTTATTCTATTGTGAAGTTAGGTTTAATTTGGTTAGGTTTTCTGCAATGCACATGGCTATGTGGCAGCATTACATAAACCCTTCAATTCCCACATTCACATGCAATACTAGACATTATAATTCACTTCATTCTATACAAATTCACACAGAACACTGAAATTCCACGCACACACCAGCATATAACTTGTCAAGTTAAACATATGCTATGGTAAAATTTTATTCAAAATGGATGGCCAAAATCCATACACTATTATTTCCTGTGTCTATGCATTGTTGTTGCACAAATGTATCATGGTGAACACGTAATCTGCTTGTAAACAAACCCTTGGAACACCTTTTTCATATGATATCCTGTATATATAAGATTTTAATACTTACACGTAACGTAATACAATCCTCTCGTGAATAATAAGGTAAGCCTAGCAAAATTCAAGAGAATTAAATGACATTGCAATCTTGCTACATTACCATTGTTTATACATGTAGATCTTCAGAACATCTGCTCAAATATACAGTGTGACTTACATATTATGAATGAATGTTTGGTTTCCAATTAACATGGCTCAGAAACCCAATTGAAATACATTTTATGTAAATTCTAGGTGTTCATAGTCCTCCTCACTGCCACATTTCATACAATGTGCTGCAAATTACGATGTCCCTACGAAATTCGTATTAAATGTGATAAGTAATGTCCATATTGTTAAGTGAAAACGGAAGACAAATGGGATCAAATGATTGTTGAAGTCAACAGTATTTTCTACAGCTGGTGTTTAACTATCTAAACAATAATAATAATAATTCATCAAGGGGGAAGGAGGATAGCTAACTACCTGTAGAAAGAAAAGATTAAATGTGATGTGTGACGTACTGGGAATGTATACTCGTCTGTCGCAATAGAAGGTGTCTCAGGCTTTTTGGCTAGAAGCTAAGCCAGGCACGTCTATAAAGAACGAGGTTTCAGTTCTGTCGGGGAACTGGTTCCTTCACGTTGTACAAAACTGGCTAGGTTGCTTTGCGGCAGGACACGAAATCTGGTGTGGGCAAAACGATGTGATGCTTATGTGTCACTGGAGCTTTGGTGATTCCTGGGTGACAGGTTTCTGCAGTGGCATTAATGCAGGCTGGTTCAAATGCAGATACAGTGTAGTAGGTAGGTGTGAACTGAGGCTTTGGTTAAAGAGCAGGGCACAGTATGGCAGGAACCAAGTATGTGACAACTGTTGTTGGTGGCTGATCAGGTTGGCTCAAGTATTCAGCTATCCACCAAGGGTACTCTGGGGGGTTGAACAGATCTCTTGGTATGGCGACTTCCACTGGGTCTTGAAGATGTTGGAGTGCTTGCGCTTGTGGCTATAAACTAGCTATGTGAGATGCCAGGGAGGGCTAATGTTTGTGTGATTGGTCAGAAGCCAAGAGAATCTGTGGCCCTTTTTCCTTCAGTCCTCTCTGCTTGGAGTAGGGCATCAGGAAGTGGAATTTACCCTGCTACTACTGCACTAAGACGACAGACTCCTTGTGCAACTTACGTCTGGCACATCATGTGGGCCGGAGACTGACGGACACCTTATTCCAACGCCTGGCAGAGACTGCATTACACGATGGAAATCAGGCCTCGCCTATCCAAGGTCACACACGGGTGTGTGGTATTGCCCCAGTCTTCCCAACTCAGGGGACGTCAGACTCTTCGCAGAGACTCCAGTGGAGGGGCCAACGAACACCGAGCTGATAAGCTGTTTCCAGGACAGTGTACCTGTGAGGCTCCTCCTTTCCCTCAATCTCAGGGGATTGATGGGAAGGGCAGCCTAGGCTAGTGCGTGTGGGTAAAAGTTTGTTTAAGTTTCCCAGGATCACCTGCGGTATTGTTACTTGAGGGTAACTACAGAAAGGTGCTATGTCTACAGGTAATAACTCAGTTTAAAAGCCGGCCCACGTTTTATTCCAGTAAAGGAAAAAAATATGTAGTAAATGCACCCTAGCTCCTGTTCAATGGTACAAATATCAGCCGGGAAGCTAGAATACACTGTTAAGTGGACTGGTAGAGGCAACCGATGTAACAACAGGGGAATTTTGAGTGTGATGCTGAATGTATAAGCAATAAATTCTTGCGTTGTTGTATGTAGGTATTGTGTGCAACAACGTAACATAGTGAATCTGACACATAGCTAGGTACACTAAGTAAGGACGTGATAGGACGAGTCCTGAGAAGGACTCCAAGGATAGGTCCGCTACAGATACGTCCGTATACTGCAGGTTGAATGGGTTTGCGAGGTACATGGGTGGGAGAGAGCCAAACTAATGTAGCCTAACCCTATCGCAAGCGTAGCTTAAGCGATTAAATGGGGATAGTGTCTGAGCAACGCGTGCTGGAGAATGAGATATTGTCAATCTGGCCAGATCTGAGTGACTGGCGGGTGCTAGAAATGAAGACTGGTCTAAGCAAATCTTAAAGGGTTCAGGCCGGTCAGATCCGAGCAACGAGTGCTGGAATTCTGTAGACTGGTCGCAGGCTGATAAGTGTTTGGCTGCTGCCACTAAGGCGTTGCATGGTCGCAGTGCGGGGGGTAACAAATGCATGACTTGTCTATGTGACGTCACCGGCCGGCTGTGGAAGGAATGCAAAACAAAAGACATGATATTCCTACTACTAGAGCTATCTAGTGGGAAGTAAAAGAACTCATTGCCTGTAAGCATTGTTATGGTTTACTGGTGAATAAAACAATCTGCAAGGCAAACAGTACAATCTCACTTTGTCAGGACAAATGAAAATGCAAACTTCAGTCTGCTTGCTAAACTCAACTAAGGATGGAGCGGAAGTTATCTAATCTCCATTGCTGAAAAGGACATAATGCATTAAATGTTTGGTTAATGGCTGAATTTAATACACACAAAGAATAGTAACAATAATGATCCTGTTTTTTTATAAATCTGAACATCTCAGTTTTACTTATTAATTAGTGACACATAAAAATTACCAAAAAGAGGGAAGATAGTCACGGCAGAGGATTCAAGAAAAATAATCTCAAGAAGTAGCCTCACAGTACGTAAAAAAGTTTAAACGATACATACTTCATTAATTGCCAAGAGATTGATTTAAGACTAGCCTACAGTTCAAACCCCTGAGTTGGAACATTTTTTAGTTGTGGTACACAAATGACACGAGACGAGGGACACAACATTTGTAAAATATGCTACTTATAACTACTGGTTATGCTGGTCCCAGAACATCTACCAATTAACTCTACCTACATACTAGAAACATATAAGTTACTTGTTTACATGGTTATAGATATCTTTCTGCTCTCTGCCTGGACTGAACTCGTACTCTCGCTGCCATTGTCTTAGTAGAAGTGCGACGACAAAAGCGAGCAAGAAGTTAAGTATTTATAATCCTGCGCACACCTGTCACTGGAATAGAAAGAGCTTTCACAAAGTTTTTCCAGTTAATTCCACTGCTGATCATTTGCAGAAATGTCTAAACAAATATTGAACAGCGCGCATGGGAGTGAGACAGAAAACTTGCTCACCATTACACTTCAAACACACGTGTGCTGCACACATGTTCAAATGTTTCAATTGGCAAATACCACATTCCATCTGCGACACATTCACCCGGGGCAAAGACCCTATCCATGGCAGTTAGCATGAAGAACAATGCTGAAGGAATTCGTTGCAAAGGAAAACAGATTGTTTCTAAAGATGCGAGAAGCTGGTGAACCATAGAGAGTAATCTCTTCCCATGTCAACAGATCCTGACAAAATAATTAGCTGAAATGTAGGCTACACCAGCTAAGTTCAACTTAAGTTTTGCATCTGAATAAAAAACCATAAATACATTTTTAATCTACAAAAAATTGCAGTAACAATGTAAACCACTTTCAGGTATTATTTTGTTGTTTTACGGAAAAGCCCTGATTTTTAATGATCACCCCTACAAAATACAAAACACATTACAAAAATACATCGTAAATTTTGTTAACAAAAAATGCTAATTAGAACACAGCTTGAGCACTAGTGTGACCACTGACATAACAAGGCCTTACGACCTCTATCTGATGTCACTGGTGGAGGGCAATACAATTGCTATGCGGCATTATTTTGGAATTGTCACAATTGATGCATGCCAGCTTTCTGCGCTTCCAAGATGCTCACTCTACGTCCGACTTCATCCCCTCTGAGCGCACCAAGCGTGGGGCGAATTCAAATTCATTGGCTGGTGCGATGAAATTACGTCAGGCTTTAATTGGTCAGCCACGTAATTGAACTTCACATCTGAATTTATATTCCACATCCAATTAAGAGGGACGTGCCAGAGCAACTCTGACGAAGATAAAATATAATTTATTTGAATTATACTATGCTACCCCACCTGGCCAAGAAGTTCCACTCAACCCTCAAGATAGCAGCACTCCTGTGACCTTCTGACATCATGGCCCGCCTGCCTCAGTCCAGTGTGCTCGAGCAGCAGATAAACCAGCCCCTGTGTTGGAAGGCTACGCTACCCCTGCCCCCGGAGAATTGCTGACACAGGGCGACTTTTGTATAAATAGAAGTACGGGCCCATGGTCCAGCAGAGACGCCGGAGCTCGCCGGCCATAAGGTTCGTGAGCTCTCTTCCAGTCTGCGGAAGACTCTCTCCTCTCCTCTGCAGCACGCCCAAGGTTCAGCCTCCTTCACTCCAGCAGCCCAAGGTAGGACTTGAATCAAAACCTCCAGCCCGCAGCTTGCAGAAGGCAGCGAGCACTCCAGCTACTGCTTTTTTCAGCTGACCGCCCAGGGACAGCTCTCCACGTCTGGTAAATCCCACACCTGTACCCACTACCCCCTTACCTCAGTCAACTTCCCTTGACTCCACAGTAACAGGTCATTGCGCAATTTACGTAGCCATGGATACTTGTAACGATCACGCTGTAGATAGCGTATAATTTAGTTTGGTTAATTAATTAGGAATCTTCGTAGGCCCGCCTTCGCTTGTTGATTTAAATCAGTATTTAATATTATTCCTTACATAGCTTATGTGTAATTATTTAGCCGGGTCCCTGCAAACTCTTTGTTTTAAATGTAATAAAATACTACATATCAAACTTAATTTCTTGTGTGTCACTTATCATTTAAACTTTAGCTATTGTACCATTTTTCATTATTATTCGTTCAGTGCGCATTTAATTCTAACCTAATCCACATCTTTATCTGGCCGTGTAGTGTGCTGAATCCCACAAGAGGCCGGGCCTGACATTGGACCTAATTCCTGAGATTCCAGTGCACCTGCCGTCAATAATAGACACAAGATTCTGTTACTTGGGGTTGCCATTATGAACAGCAGGTCCGCGGAGTGATTGTAAATTTTGCCCTGCCCAGGACTGCTTGTATGCAGCCCCTGTTGCCCACCTTTTTTTATTTTTATTTTGCTATATTTCATTTATCCATGTGCAAGCAATACGGTGGTATTGGAAGCGGTCAGAGGTGATGCGAGACTCGTGCCTTACTGCAGCAAACTTTGTTGAACCAGATAATTAATGACTCACACTCCAGTACTTTGAATACTAGTGAATCCAAGAGCCACCAGATTGATTATAATATAGTGTTACCTCCAGGCCACGAAACACCTTTAAAAAATTTGTTAGGTTGGTGCTAGCCGGATGAGGAATCAGATTCTGAAGAAACCCCCGTTCAGCCCATCCTAATACAAGCACCGCCCACGAACACACACATAGCCCCTCTATTCTATCTGGCCTAGTGAGACTATGATCTGGCAGGATACTTTGGGTTTGACACCCGAGACTAGAAGTACTTCCCAACTTCTGCACCATTCATTGGCTTCCGGACGGACGATCAGGGTTCGAATCCGCCCTAAGGCAGTTCCTCGCAATCAGCCGGAACAATCCGTAGCCAATTTCATCCCCGCTCGCCAACCCAGAAGGCCGCACTTGATCAATCTTTTTAATATAAGCCAGATTGCTCACCCCCATACTCACTCACTCCGAATTACTCTGGGGTTTGACTCCCCAGAGGCAGTCAGCACTCTAACCATTTATCCACAAAGAGGAGCATGCGTTACAATATAATAAAAAAATGAGCACTATTGAATAATAGAAAAATTTTACTGCTTTCAGTCTGTTGCAATTTTTAAGCAAGTTAAGAATGATTTTAACAGATGTTACCTAATGATACGTTCCCTAAATGTATATACTAGCTGTAGGCTGTTTCATAATTTTTGTTGTTTTTACTCTGTTATCTGCAAGCAAGAAAATATGATGTTCAGAATGTTAAACAATAATGTTATGTAATAATATTTAACTGTAGGGGAAGGTATTGTGAATATAACTTCTTTGGAGTGAATCTTATTTTTCTTACGCATTCGGGAAAGTGTAGTTGATTGTTAATTACATGCAGTAATATTCTGTTTTAAATACAAAACAGTGGCGTGCATTTTTTTTTTTTCAATTATTTGAGTACAAGGTTTAATTATTGGGCTATAAGATTCTCTAAGAAACCATATAAAGTAATGTCATTTGGTGGGAATTTTCACGAAAAATTAGTTTAAATAGTATAGTGTATATGTGTGTGTGTGTTAAAATTGATGTTCACTGACCAGCAAGCGAGTGTTTGTTCTGAAACTGGATGCATCTGCCGCAGTGTGTTGGTCGAGAGTTGAATGTCTAGCAGGGGAAGGAGGGAGAGGTAATACTGTACCACACTGCTTTGTCAGTGCTTCCACAAAGTTAAACTGAACTGTACAGAGAATGAGTGATGCAGCTAATGTTAACGATGAACTACTGTATTATTACATGCGGATGTCTGAGGGGCGTATTTGAGTTTGTGAGGGATGGAGGTGTTAATAAAAAAAAATAAAAGAAACAAAGTTTTATTTCTAATTTATTCACTCTATTATTTACAGCATTAAATTAGCTGTCTCCACTTTTACTCTTTTTATTTAACAGTGAACGTCCTTCTTAATTGTCTATGATGGTTACAGAGTGTTCAGTCTATCTGTTACCATCATTTATAATGTCTTTCACTCATTCATATAGTCCAAAAGTTCAGCCTGCCAGTAGTACACTTCACTGCGTGATACCCGTAGTCGCTGACTTCCCTTCCACTGGTGCACTCGTTCTCCTGCTGCTTGTCTTCTATCGCTCAGAACTCAGCCACTCATTCATTCATCAACTCCATTGCAACTTCCAGCCTGGAGGCCTGCCGTAGTGTTGGCAGTGACCTTCTCGAAGTTTGAACACAACCTGAGTAATGCTGAGAGAACGAGGTCAGTAATCCGGAGCATTCCTCAGATAAACGTTGAAGTCAATACTGCCATGGTCAGCAGCATGCGTGAAAACGAGATTATTTGTCGGTTCGTTTACTATGTAAACGATATGTGGCCACCGGCTTATCGCTTGCCTGCCGTTCATAATATTACGCTGGTGTGCCGTCACCACTATCTCATAACGACTCTATCCTCCTCTTCGCTCGCCCGTATGGCGCTGACCAGCAACACGTTACACTGCCCTCTCCTCAAGTTGGTTTGTTCCGAACAGACTCTGCAATGTCTGGATCTTCGTAGAGTGCCAGTCAGTCGATGTGAACAATCTTCGGATCCGCCCGAGAGCCTTGACTGATGACAATTCCGAAAGATCACATCATTGATCTTCAGAATCCTGTAAGGGCCTTCCCAACATTTCTGTAGATTCGAGTATCCTTTTCGTCTCTTTGGCTTGTACAGCCAAATCAGTTGTCCTGCTTGAAATACCTTGCCCGACATTTTCCGTTTATACCGGATCGTCATCCTGTCACTATATGGGTGTTTTATCCTTGCAGAAGCACTAATCCTTTCATTACCGGTTTGAAAAGATGTACCATCTCCAGAATCTCCTCTTGCATCTTCCTTTAGACCATGTCTACCAATCTGAAAAGTGCTGGCTCTTGTAGAGGATGCTACAGGTTGTGGCTGGATCCTCATCCGATGTACCCTGAAGTGCTGGCAGCTCCTGTCTACTGCCTCACTCCCTTTATTGAGCTCACACAACTGGTTCTTTGTCCCATGAGCCACTTCCTCCATGGGACTGCTATTCTTAGAGGTACTACTCAGAGGGGCCATTGTATCACTAGCTCCATGCCATAGGCACCTTTCTTTGTTATATGGCACAGTGTACCCAGGGCTTCTGGACAGCACTCGCAGGTCATAATGTGCATTATCCAACTATATTGTGAGGTGTGTGGGCTTGCAGCATCAGCTCATCGATGCAGTGTCTCAGTTGTTGGGTAATAGCACGAAGCTCACAAATTGCTTTGTGCAAGTGCTTCTATGTACTCATCGAGGACATTTGTTCTTCACCACACTGTCTCTTTACTGACTGCTGCTTCTGTTGTAGGCAATAAGCTCTCATGTGCTCCAGCTGTCCACATGACCAATACTCCGTCCATTTAGGTTGAGGGTGGCAAAGCTCTGTAGCTCGAATCGTGGAAGCGATGTCCCTCAAAGCCAACTACAACCCCATCAGTGTCTTTGTTATCCTGTCTTTGCCTTAGTTCATCTTCACTGTGCATACTGGACATCAGGGTGCGGGCTCCTGTATTGACGACCACCTCTACTGCTCGGGCCAGGGCGTCGTGCATGTTGTGGGGTGCAGACAAACATACTGCTGGTCAAACCTCTGTATTGGCGATGGCATTGATGGAAAAGCCGACTGCTATGATGATGTGCGCCTCCTTGGGGCACCCTTCCAGAGATGATAGGTGGGAGAGCTGCACTATATCTTGCCATAGCTCCTGCAGTGGCTCTCCTGGTTGCTGGGTGCAGCTTCGCTGCTGTGGATGGTGGACATGTTGCAGGTATCGGCCACCGTAACATAACTCAAGGCCTATACCATGTGCCATAAATTGGGAACAAGGGTACTTTCATATGAACACACAATTACAATACACAATATACAATACAATACAATACACTTTTATTTTGGCTTCCTTCAACGTATGTTTACATGCAGACATTAAAAAACTGCCATCACCATAGCATACAAGCATGCTCGTAAATCTCTCAAGCAGTGAATAAATGTGAAACCAATAATAAAAAATCTTAAAGATATTAGCACAATATTACAACCAATAAGCGTACACCACTTGTGCAATGTTTAACAGAGTTCAATGTTTTACGAATTGTAAAAAGTCGATCCAGGCCGACCAAAGAATGGGCTAACATACACAACTTTTACTTATGATCCTGCCCAATTATTTCACGGCCATAAACCATACACCAAACATAAGTATTGTTTTCTGTATAAAATTTATACAAGCTTGTAATTGAGCTACTCCAGGCTTACCAAAAGTGGGGCTAGCATACAAAATTTTATTCATGAATACGCCTAAATATTTCTTTAGGTCAAACCAATATTTTAGCCCTATGAGCATTTCGTCTCAATGTAATCTCAAGTATATATATATAATTTAAAAGATACGTGCAGTTTCTCCAGTTCCGTATCAGATACGTTAGACAACACTTCTCATCTGTATGATTCAATATGCGAATACCAATTACATAAATCACTAATCCAGTATACAAACAATCTAAGAGAGTGATCACACAGTGAATGCTTTAAATGCAATAAACTGTACTATTATTTGAAAGATTTCAATAAAAACCAATACTAAGGGCATCTTCCACTCTAACCCAATTACGCCAAATAAACAAGTGAATCACCCTCACACACTAATATAATTTCAGTAAGTTTTGATCTCGGCCACGCCGTATCATAACATTAGTTAATTAAAATGCTTTCCTATAAAGTTCAACAAACTTAATCCTCTATCAATTATCTTCAACAAATATCATTAAAATTGGCCATAAATATTCCATGCAATGACTTCAGCAATTACAATATGACACACCCTTCACATTCACTGCTCCCCTCTCCCAATTTTAACTAAAATCAACTATGCCGAAACTTTAAAAAATTGGGTTCACTAAAAATTCTGCAGTAGTACAATTTCTTATGCTGAGATTAGCAGTAACCCGACATGCTCACACCGTGACAGCCGTCTGACAGCACAGTTTCTTAAACCTTTTAAAACTCTAAAATTCGGGAAAACACTTTCTTCATAAACGTTGCATATCTACCGGTGCCACAGCATTAACAAGCATTGAGAGCCATGGAAAACATAATCCACCAGAGAGTTATTTATTACTCGTAAGACTAAATTGAAATTGTCTGCCCCATGTCACTCTTCAGACATAGCTGACAAGCGCTCGAAATAACAAACTTCGTCCAAGAAAATTAGCTTTGTGCCACACATTTAACAAAAAATTACCAATGGACTTTCAATAATTGATACGTAGCCGCCGAAGGGAACACACAGGGGGAGTGAGAAAATTAAATATTTGACATTCAAAATAATTGACAAACCATTCTAAACTGGACAAGCATCTGGTAAACTGAGAAAAACAAATCCAAACACTCGAATGGGGCTTCAAAATAAAAGGAATAGTGGGGAAGCCGCCTCCCTTTAACTACGTTAAAGTTGCTGACCACAACACAATCTGAAGGATTCATAAAGAAATATCTAGCCTCAACCAAACAGGGTGGGACAACCTGTAATTCCACTCCATCATACTCCAGGTGACACCCAGTGTCCTGTCAAAGCATTCGTGTAACCTGACTGGAATTTCAGAGTAGCTAATGCTCGTCCCTAAAGTCAGAAGAACCTCAGATGTTCAATCATACCAAAATTAGTTACGGCCCCTTACATAAAAAAATAATGGCCCACCAGATTCAATGCTAAGTAATTACCATAATTCAGGCCAAAACGTTCAACTTTACATCAGACTGACACTCGCAAAAGACCACCTACGTTACCAGTCTGCATGGGAAAGCAATTTAAACTCCTTACCAATGGAATCTTTGTGTGCAAAACCTCCCCAAAATCATTGATAAATGTTGAACTTCGAAAAGGACCTGCGTCTCTTGTCCAAAGCTTACCAATTTTATCAGGGATCAAGACCGCCACGTCGAAAAGGGCTAAACCTCTAGGCCTAGCACAGAAGTAATCTGTGAGATCTGACATGTTCCCATCGGCACATAACGTTGGCTAGGCAGACGCAACGAGTCCGGAAGCTAGGTCTGGCTGGGCCGGCGAGCGAGGAGCAAGTGTCACGGCGTACAACTGCCAGGCCCGGCAAGCTGAGGGAAGAGGGGAGGGGAAGACAAGGAGGGTGAACAGAGGAGGGGAGCATGTTGCCTGAGAGGAGTGCACACATATAGCCAGTAACTGGAGTTGAAAAATAGTTCAGCGATGAAGTGACGTCGCAACCGTATGGGGTAATACAGTCGATGTCGCTCTAGCAGAGATTGTAGTATGCTCAGTGCGGGGCCTCTCAGTGCAGAGGCGAGGTAGTAAGCCTGCTGTTCTGTTGTCCAGCCATTAAGGGCAGCGACTATTTCAAACTGGTGTTGGTACTTCCACCATGAAGTCCGACCATCGTAAGGGTCGGGTTTAATTGAGACCCTCTTCCCCACTCCACACCAAAGATTGTGAGATTAATTTTTTTGTATGAATAGTAAGTGATGCTTAGCGTCTTTTTACTGAAGATATGTTTTATGATGGTACAAGCCACTTAACAAAATATTTAAAAAATAATTTACGCACTGTGCTTTTGTAATCAGAGAAAATTAGGAATGAACGAAGAACGTGAGATTTCCTGAGGTTTTAATGTTGAGATGTATGTTATAACTACAAAGAGTTTGGCTATGTTTAACATTTATTTAAGTGCCTAATTGAAATATGCCTGTTAAATTACGTGTGCAAATAATTTGTGAAGAAATAAATTTTTCCAGTAGGTCAAAGTAAAAATGTAAGGGTGGTTTTATTTTCGAGTTGATCATATATTTGGCTAAATTCAGTATACAGAGGCCACTAGTAACGTGCAGCAACCTTTTTTTCAGTGGTTGATTTCAGAATTTCTCATTTTACTGTGGACAACCTATAGAAGCTAATCATCGCTCAGGAAACAATACAGCGTAAGTGGCGTTTCAATTATCAAAGAGATGTCCACATCCATAGTGCATCTCACTCTTACATTATAGTAAAGAGTACATGGCATGCTCTGTTTCACAAGTGTCTACAGATTCTCAACAGTTAAGAAGATACGCTGTGTTGAAAGAAGTACCTACGTAAAAAATATGTAACAAAAATTGTCACATTATATAATAGTGTATAAACATAAAATTCTTTGATTAGCTACCCATTATAATCTAAAAGTGAGATCCACTTTAGGCTAAGTATTTTTCTTTCCACACAATTCATATGGATCAGTTCACTGATTGGTTACAAGATAGCACTGACATCACTATTATAAAAAATACAGCACAACTACAAGCTTTGTCGATACAAGACAATACTAAAAATTAAACTTGGCATCGATAGTTACCTAAATGCCACTTGAGCGGTATTGTTTCTAAGGTGACAAAATAATACTAGACTGAGACAATGCATTTTAAACATTGTGTACAGATTGTTGTATCTAAGTAATGAAATGTTATTCAGCGAGGCTGTAAGTAGTGTTTATGTTGCAGGCAATATGAGAACTGACATGGGGCAGCGTTGTGCAGCGTGAGAGACATACTGTTGAATGTAGGTTGCTCATCGTCCAGGCCAACCTCCCAGCAAGATGGAGCAGAAGAAGTGCAAGCAGTCTCCTCGCATCATCGGCTACTGGATGTCCGAGAAGAAGAGGCAGAAGCTAAACTGGAGTGAGTTTGCTTCTGTATGCAGGTGAGTGCAGTATGCACTTTCTGAGATGTTAATAATACTGGTTATTTGGGTTTCCTTTCTTGTCTTCTACTTGTCCCTTTGGGTCTTTCAGGTTGGTTGAATGTAGCAATCCATACCATTGGGAAGTGTCTCCCAAGGTTGTGTAAAGTAGTGGGATCAGCAATTCCTTCCAGGGTAGTTCCTCTAGGGAGTCTGTGTGTTTAGATAGACAAGTTATGTAAGAGCAGCCAAGTGATAGTCCACCAAAGCCAGGGCACGTAGTCCCTCATGGGTAGTGTTGGAGGGAACCTGGTTTATGCACTTTCCTGCATGCACTGCTGTTATTCTCTGATGTACTTCTCGACCAAGCCAAGTGTACATCCAGATAAAAGTGAAGTACACAAGGTCCCACCATTGTTCCTTTCGTCTTACTCACCTCTTCCCCCTCCAGGATGAGATAAAGTGCTCTGCTGTGGTTGTCACCATAAGTTGTAGCACAATGTTGACTGATTCACGTTGCCATGTTTATGCTTTCACGTACGCTAAGGTAGGTTTATCCCTGGTGTTTGTGCTTTGATTTACTTTACGTACACAAATAAACCATCAAATTATTGCAGTTTAAAAGTAGGAGTCAACTGTAAGTGGCTGTAATTTTCAGTATTTAATAAAATAACCTCAGTAAGTAAGGTAAGACAAGCAACCAAACAATATAGTCAGTGCTGAGAAGTTGTTAGGAATGTAAATAAGTTCTCTGATAATAAAAACAGTACTAAATGTGTATCAGCGGCAACTGGAAAATCAAAATTAACCATATGCAAGATATAAAAAGAAGGGAAACAAGTGGACTTGAGTACCTACTATAAAATTGTGCACACATAGAATGAAAAGGAAACCCAAGTTATAAAAATATCAAAATAGATCATTATTATCTTGGTGTGATTTGGCGACTGTACAAAAATGTTTGATGTGTAAAGAAACTTCTAACAGTTTTGTAAGAAGCAATAAATTGTCCTGAGCAAAGGACGTTAAGCTTTTGTAGAATTAGCTTAAATTAGTGTCAATATGGCGTACACATACTTGTGGAGACGGATAACTATACTAGCCATTGTTCTTCCCCTCTCAACAGATGCACTACTGCTACAGTCACAGCCCTCCACACATGCACACTTTACTTGGTTGAGTAGTAATCCTGGCTCCAGTTGCTAGCATTGGGCTGTGCCGTCCTTGTTGCTGGGCAGGTTGGGACTATCGTGTAGTAAGAACACCTGTCACAAAGTGTGGCAGACCTAGTCGGGAGGATCAGCGGCACCCTGGCATGGGATAATGGACATTCAGAATGTTGCAAATAACTAATACTGCATAGGGGCTGAACCTAATTAATTTATTAAATTGAAAAGTTCTAGCCACCATACCCACAGTACACATGCCTCTCCCCCCGTAACTTGGGGAATGAGGGATTTGCCTAACCCTATACGTAGTACTTTTAACTCATGTGCAGTAGCCATAAACTGCTTCTCCCCCACCCCACCCCCAGACCAACACAAGGTCATTGTATGTACACTGCTTCTGCAAGGGCTTGTGGTTACCATAGCCTGAGAGCAGCCATCTGCTCTGGTTGAACCACAGTGATAGACTCTCAATCCTACCGTGCTGCTCTGCTTATGCAGGTAGCTTATGGGAGTGCTGTCAGGGTGTCTGCAAAATTCATCCCTAACTAATCAGATCTTAATTGTCGTAATCATAGCTGGGTGACGAGTCTCACATCTGTCGATGCTGTTTGGCTTGGTCACTTTGCAGCATCAGTTACACACACTTAACACCTATTTCTGGGTTTGTCTTTGCCCACCAAGGGGCCGGGTTATGTTGGCCACTTGCCATCCTAATTCAGTATTGACCTTGCCCATCTCATAACTAACAGTAGTAAAGGTGTGGGTGGACATTGTGCACACGAGGGTGACCATGTGACTGGCTGTTGAGGCAGGACCAATGTGCAGCAGTTGTTCCTGATGGCCAAAGTGCTGGTTACTGGTGGTAGCTTTGTGATGTAAGGGTTTATAAATATCCAGACTTCACTTAGAAACGCACAAAATACTACATCTCTGGAAATTCAAATTTTGTCATAGTCCCACTTTAACTAATTTTGGTAATACATATCTGAACTTATCTAAACTTCATTCATTGTCTGCAAGTTTGATATGTCCTCAAAATATATTAAATTTTTAACTTTTTTTTATTACATAATTATTAGAAAAAGAATGTCTAAAAAGAGCTATGTACAAAAATTATCTCACTATACACATGTGCATAAATGATGCATTTAATTTACAGGCCTAGTTAAATTTTTGTTGGCTTAATTTTATTTTGTATAGCTTGGGAAATTTATGTGAATAGTGATCTTTCAATCTTTCTTATATTATACCACATCCTTCCCCATGTCAAATCACTGTACAAAATTTTATAACGTACATTACCATTAAGAATTTATATAAAATAGGCTAAATACAAATACGTATCTGAAATCATTATTATGGGTACTGATATTTTATAGTAAAAATGTACTTATCACCCAAGAATTTTAGTACTACTACTTAGTAGATTTTGAAGACTGATTATATTGTCGCCATCACATTACTTTAAGACTATTACTGGGACAAATTACGTTTTATAAACAATACAACAATATATTTGCAGCATTAATATGTGTTATTTTGATTTCTGAAACATTACTTCCATTTTAGTTCAACATTTTAGATTTGAGTTCTTACTCAGATGTAATATTCACAATGTCCTGTTAGCGTAAATCCAGTACAAGTTTCTAAATTTTGTCACAAAGCTGTAATTTCTTTTAAAATTGGAATTATTTAATCCAACAGAATGGTAGGAAACACACAATGATCTGTTAATGGTGAGATATGCATCACAGAACTTGTGTTATGTTTTATTGATCAGATGAAGATATTCTTACTATTAAATTCATCTGTGTCACCATTATAGTATGTATTCTGTCAGATAAACTACTGTGAAAAGTTTCAGAATGCAAAATATGGAGTGGTGTTGGAAGAGTAACAGTTAACGTTTAATTAAAAAGCATTAGTCAGGTTATAAAATTATTTTTAAAGTTTTTTTTAAATTAAGTTTGTGTTTAATTATCTCTGGCATAAATCCAACATATTTTTAAAAATGAAATATTAATTTAATTGGCATACATTATGCCAATTAAATTGTCTTGGAAAAAAGTGATACCCCAAAGGTGTGTAATTGACCTTCTCTTGTAGTCAAAAATTTTTAATTTTCATACATTCAATACAAGTTTTACAGAGTCCATATCCAGTGTCGAGGTGTCATTTAAATTTCAATAGAGACATGGTTTCTGAATAAACTGATATTCTGGAAGGACATATATGAAACCTCGTCACCAAATACAGTATATCACTCATTTCTTCCCACCATACATATATACACTCACAATTAGGCTACCGCCCGGTGGCGAGCTCTTCATCTCTCTTTCACACAACCAACTCCTTCTCCACTCTCTTCCTGAATTTACCAACCCCTCTCACAGATACCAATTCCTCCCTCAACACATTTCACTCCCTCACAGACCTCACAAGCATGGACTGCCTACCCTGCTCCGTTCTCCACACCCTCTGAAGCTTCTCACTGTTGTTTCCTCTTCCTCTAAACACCCCTTACTTAGCTTGCAGTGTAGCCATACGCCTTCTCCTTCACCTCACAGCTGACTCTATTCAGCACCCTTCCCAACATACCCAGAGCCTTTCTTCCCTTTGCAACCACACTCTCTACCTGTTTTTTCCACCTGAGGCCTCCCTGCAGTACAATCCCTAGATACGTATATTCTGCTGCTTCTTCTATCTCTTGTTCCTCCCATCTGTACATGTCCCTGCTTATCATCTTCTTCCTTGTGAATCTCACTACCTTAGTTTTTCTTACATTTATCTTCATTTTATTTTTTCTGGTCCACAACCATATCTTATCAATGTCCGCCTGCAAATTTCCGCCTCCCTCTCCCACCTCAGCATATACAACACAATTGTCTGCAAACAATCTAATTTTTCTCCTAATCCCCAAACCCATGTCATTTACCATTATGGAAAATAACAAAGGACCCAGCACGCTGCCCTGTGGTACCCTTGACGTAACCTCCTCTTCCTCCGATATTGCCTACCCCACTTTCACCCTTTGCCTTCGCCCCCTGAGAAAGTCCCCTATCCATTCCACTACCCTCCTGTCTGATATCAGCACCTCCACTTTCCTCATCAGTGTTCCATGGGGCACCTTATCAAATGCCTTCTCAAAATCTATGAAGCAGGCATCCATCTGCTGCCCCTCATCAACTACCTGCACCAGATCCTCTAATAACCCAGCCAGCTGAGTCTCACATGAGTAACCCCTCCTGAAACCATGCTGGGACTCTTCCAACCAATTCCTATTGTTCATAACCCTCACCACAAACTGCACCACCAGCCTCTCCATTACTTTTCCTGTACTTGATGTGAGACTCATCGGTCTGTAGCTGCCAGGCCTTCCCCTATCCTCTCCCTGCTTGTGTATAGGTACCACTATAGCATCCTTCCAATCTTGTGGTAACTTACCCTCTCCTAAGGACTTTTTAAACAGCACTTCTAAATATTTCGCCAACTCCTTGCTACCAAACTTTAGTGCTGAGTTTCCTATCCCATCTGGTCCCCCTGCCTTACTGCTCTCCAAACCCCTAATAACTTTTCTATCTCCCACTCCCTCATCTTAAACTAACTAAACACCCCCCGAACCCTGTTTGTCCCCCTATTCCAACCCTCCTTTGCCTCAAACACTGACAAGTGCTGTCCTTGCAACATCTCAGATTTTTCTTTGTCATTTGTCGCATGCCTACGATCCTTTCCTGTTAGAGGGATCCCTTCCTCTCCTCCTCTTAACCTCCTAAGAAACCTAATCAATTTCCCCCATTCCTTGCCTTTTCCTTCTTCCACCATGTTCTCCAGAAATACATTCTTTGCCTGTTTGATCTTCCTTTCAAGCTCCCTACCCATATGTTTCATCATTTCTTTAGATCTTATCATCCCTTCATTTCTCCACTTGGCATTAATGCATAAGTACCAAGCCTGAGTGCCAGGTAGCTCAAGCATGTGCCATGTTGAAGCTTATGGGAAATATCAGAGGATGTGGTTACAGAATTAGGTATTAATTACTGATTGCCATAATGAAACTAATTTTAATAACCATATTTGTCCACCTAAGTGTGTTTGTCCTTCTTTCACGTCAAAATGGATCAACGTGATTTTTTGCACAGATATAGTTGGAGGGCCGGAGAGTGACATAGGCTACTTTTTATCCCAGGAAAATATCTCAAATGGTTCCGAAAATATGATGATCAGGGATGTACATTGGTACTAGATTAAACTTTTCGTAGGATTACTGCATAAAAAAGCACTGTTTAAAAAAATTCCATCATTTCTCTTTTCTTTTTTGTCTATGGGCTGTTTTACATTCCTTCCCAAGAGCAGCAGTAGCTCAGTGGGTAGAGAACCCTATAGTGGGGCTGCAGTAACTCAGTGGATAGAGAACCCGATAGTGAGGTCGGAGTAGCTCAGTGGGTAGAGAACCTGATAGTGGGGCCACAGTAGCTGACTGGGTAGAGAACCCTATAGTGAAGCCGCAGTAGCCCAGTGGCTAGAGAACCCATTAAGGGGGCCGCAGGAGCTGAGTGTGTAGAGAACCCAATAGAGGGGCCATAGTAGCCCAGTGGGTAGAGAACCTGATTGTCGAGCCGCAGTAGCCCAGTGGATAGAGCACCTGATACTGGAGCCACAGTAGCTCAGTGGCTAAAGAAACCTATTTTTTTTTTCAAGTCCTAAATTTCATGCGAGTGAAGCCACGGGTATAATCTAGTATCTCAATAAATCCTAAGATTTTATATGAAATATTATTAAATAATATAAAGTAGACATTAACCATATAAACCAAAAGTGTTGTATGGCATGCACTACCTCTGGTGTGCAGCATCTATGAACATGAAGTGCTAAGTGACTGACCATTGCGAACATTTGACGTGGAGAGGTAAGCTTTGGCTGTCCTTGTTCGAACTTGGTTTAACTTAGAATGGCCAAGTGTGGCTTCCTCGTGTCCTCTCATGGACAACTGGTTGGAGATAAAGGAGCCTGTGGACTGCATCCGTGTCTCATCCTCTCCCCCCCCCCCCCCGCCTTTTCAAACAGCGCACTTTATGTTTCCACCAAGTTTTGTTTTAAGTTTTTCATTTTTCATACTGTAGCATACAAGTCATTGGCAATGGCATTGCATCACCTATATTTTATTGCTAGCTGACGTATTTTTTCCTGATAGATTTTGACAATGACTTCTTGCATTTTTGCTTATTTTTTTCTATTTTTTAAATTTAATTTATACAATGACTTTGTAAAATCTGTTCTCATGAAATTGGGGGTTGCTAACAGTGTTGCATGCCACATCACATCAAGCATAATTATGCTCTGATAAGGATGCGTAGTGGGTGGGGGAGAGAATATGTAATGCTTGTGACAAAGCTTCCCACAAGTTAAGTGCGTGGCCTAACTTACCAGGCGTATGTACTGGCCAAAGATTTAAATGGATTTTTTCCTAATTATTTAATTTGACTGATTTTAGCCTACAATTAATAGTATAGGCTGTTCACGGTAAAGTGAGCACTTTTTAAGGCCCTTTCTAGAGGCATTAACCAATAAAAAATGTATTATATTGCAGCTCTAGACGTTAACTTTTGGTAGTGGTGAAATGTATACCCTGTGTTTATTAGTCGCATGGCAATGATTATACTAAGAAGTGACAGAAATGTAGAAATGTGATGAAAAGAAAAATTCAACAGGGCATTAAAAAGTGCTCACTTTACAGTGAATCGCGTATAGCGACACTACCCTTACATTTTCAAATTTGCAAACACATTTTGTAATGAACTTTGATTTCAACTTACTGTGTACCAAACACAAATATTTTCATACAGATTGAGATAGAAATTTTTTTATTTTCACAGTTTATACAATAACATTCTTCAATTCATACCATGTTGCGCTCATATGAGGCTTAATTATTACATAGTAATCCATGACAAACAACTATTAGTCACTATAACATTTTGTTTTATTTTTAACAGTATTAAAATATGGGCAGTTAGAAAACCCCTTGAAAGAATTAAGAGCACTCACACGCGCAAAGTACCACTTGCTTAATCTGACAATTTTAATCAATGCATGCCAAAATGCCGAGGGTATCACCCCTTTAAATATTGTTATTATGACCAATGTAAATGCGCACATGCTCCCAATCTCATTCTCATAACTATTACCTTAGAAAACATCAGAAGTGACTAATAAGGTAGCTTCTGTGCAAACAAACTAATATTATAAACTTGAGATTAAACTATGTAACATTAATGCTTTATTTATTGTAGGCTAAATTCCAGCCTTGAAATATCTTAGAAGTAAATGTTCCTTACAAGGAAAACTCACACAGCAATTCAAAGACGTCCATTGAACCCTTTACATTGTGACGGGATGTCCGTCACATGTAGATGAGATATTGTAAAGATTACTGATTTTCAGTGAGAGAAATGCTTGGGGTTGGTGGCGTGAGGTTTTCCGCCATTCAGCGGCGCTCGCATGGTTGCAGCGGGAGAAGCTAAGGGTCAACTTCTGCTGCCGGCTGGTGATTGGAGCTTGGTTTGCGGGCCAATGCACCAAGTACTGTGAAAAGAGTACTGTTGATCGAAAAGGTGGCGCTGGGATCGTATAGGCTGTACTGGAGTGCAGATCTCTTGGGGAGGGGATGGTTAGGAGTAGGGATATGGCGTGTATAAATAGGCGTGCACGAGCTGCCTCAGGGAGATCATCCCTTATCTGGCATGCTGATACTCATTGGGTGATGTGGTTCTACCCTGAATAAGAACATTGTGAGGTCTGCACTGCATGAAGATAAGTATAACTGATGTTGGACTTAGAAAAATGGTATTTGCCTTTAGTCTGCTATGAGGGACTTTAACTTTGGCGAAGAGAATCGTGGAACTTTGTCTCTGAATGAGCAGAGTAGGGACTAGAAAAATTTTTCAGTGTGCTGGAATTGGAACTTATTTTTTTTTTAGGAAGAGAAGTGGATTTAGAAAAAATGCTACTTGTCAGTGCCAGTACTTTGAAGATTTTTCTACCTATTTTGGTCCATGTAGGACTTAGTTTATTTTGGAGAGGCGTGCTTGTGAAACTTAACCTGAAAACACTTGTGGAATGGACTTAGAAAATTTATCATTGAATTGCTGAATCAGAACTTAGTCTCTCATGATTGTGACCATGATAGGCTGAGTGAACCGATTTTTGGCGAAGGTATGAGACGGTGGATATCCAAATGTATTTGTGGTAATTTTCCGAGACCGTTCTGGACTTAGGAGCAACAACAGTGCAGGAACATTCGGGAAAATGAGTATTAGTGAGGGTGCCAGAGTATTGATTTCTCCTCTACATGTGGATTAGGGAAAATTAAAATTACGTGAATGCGCCTCACTTTGAATGAACTTGGTAGACCAGGTTGAAGTAGTGGCAGTGCAGGGATCCTGTGATGCCAAAGAAAAGGAAAATAGTGCGTCTGGTAGTGGAACTTGCACACAGAAATCTAGTGGGCGGGTTTTGAAGAAGACAGCATCAATTAGGGAAAGTACGAAGTGTGATGTTGAAAAGGGGACATTTAGGTGGAGTGCAAATGTCGTACTAGTGTGGTATGTGTGTGTGGAGGAGAGGAAACACTTCAGTGCCCCTGTTCCTGTGTCGAGTCAAGAGGGCAAGCCTGTACCTCGGTACTGGTGGGGAGCATATCCCTGGCTTCTTTGGCAGTGTGTGTGGTGAACGGTGAACGTTGTGTGGGTCTTAGGGCAAGCCATGATTGGTGGGGAGAGTATCCCCAGCCCGAAAGACCAGGATGTTGTGAGTTGGTGATTAGAGTGTGAGGGTTGGGCAATAGAAGTGAAGCGATTCCCCGTGGGTTTTCTCTGGTGTTCTTTCAGGGAATGTTTTGGAAAAATATTTTAAAATAGGAAAAATGGTGAGTATAGTGAAAGAGACCATCACTCCAGTGGACTTTCTCTGAGGGTTTGTGCGTAGAGGTGTATTTGTTTCGTGGGAGCTATTGTGATCACCCTGTGAGGTGAGGAAAGCAAGAAAATTATATTTTAATGTGTATTGTGATAGGCTTCATGAATTTTTATGGGTGTTGTAAGAAAGTTAGGCAGCTGTGTACCTAGAATAAAAGTTCAATTTTTTTTTAAAGAAAATGTAAATAAGATTGCATGGTAGTAAATATTGGTGCCGCCATTTTGTGATATGAAGTAAAATATTGGTATTTTTATATGTATGTGTTCTTGGAATAATTTTAATAATGTGTTGAAAAATAAAAATATTCTAAATGATGTTTCAAAGGAAAAGGCCCGAGATGAAGGTTTGGTGGGCATTAAATAATATAAAAAATGAATATTTTTATAAATGTTTTCAAAGGAATGTTAGAACTGTGGTATTCTTCTGAAAATTTGTGAATATCGAGAAACATCAGAAGTAAATGTGATACTTATTTTCTGAGAAAAAAGTAAAGGAATTAAATGGAAATTTCAGTTTTTCACTCAGGTAAATATGGTGTCCTTTTTCCAATAATTCTGAACAAGGTTAACTGCACTGCAATTAACAACTTACCTACTGTGCTACTTGGTTTTGATGATGCTGATACTTTATGACCTTTTCCATATCTTGTGTCCTTTTAAGAAAATTAAGAAGGTTGATTGGCTTTGAGGTTGTACTCCAGGAGCTGAGGCAAATAATTTACACAAACTATTAATATTTAATAAACATAACCAAACTAACATAACAAATGGCTAACATATTGACTAGAAAAAGTGTTCCTGAAACACGGAAAAATCTCCACTATTCTTACATTAATCAAAGACAACTTCTATACAAAAGGCAGTGTGGAGTACATCTTTTAAAATCACATTAAGGTTCATTAAAGCTTGCATTATTCAGGTATTACTACAAGCCCGAGGTCACTGTCAGCCACAACTCACCTTAAATGTGTTCCTTCTGCCCCAGTAAAATGTACAAATGCTGAAATCCTATTTCGGCTGAACTGATTACAAACTGACCATTTCACTATCCATTTCAGCTCTGTTGATCAGTAGGCATCCCGATCAAATATAATATTCATCTGGCAGCAGACAGGCGTAGAAGCATGGGAAATCAAGTGGTGCACCCCGTTAAATATACTTAAGCCTTCTGGATATGGAGGGGATGAGGAGGGGGGGGGGGGGGGGGGGGGGGGGGAGGAACAAAGTACCTTTTTCGGCAGCAAAAATATTGCCTCTTCAAACAGTAACCCCCTCTTCAAACAAAATAACAGTTTATTAATCTGGGCTGCCAAATACAGACGTGGCTAATAACCAAGCAGACTTGCTAACCAAGTTCATTAATGTCACGTAGTTGTGTAAACACACCAACCCCATAATAGCAGCATTGAATCCTACTCCAGGAAATTGTAGGCATCACACATTTCACCAGCTGGCGGGACAGTCTTTGGCAGGACAGGAGTACTCACATAAAATTGCTGGAGTTAGCTGATTGACACGTGTGTCAGACTTGAAGCAGGGCTTCATATGTACTGAGTTTGGTGAAATTTGTTTTACAGATTCAAAAATTGAAAGGGGACACACGCACACACACAAAAGTGATTTCTTTAGCTTTTATTTCCTTTGGAAAGTAGCCTAAAAGTTAGATTAAAATAATATTTCAACTGTGAACTATTTGATGCGTGATGCCTTAGCTTATGTGTACAACGTCGAGGATTGGTTTTGTTTTTTGCTAAGTGAGACGCACCCTTCTGGCGGGGTTTGCCGGTTCTTACATCAGCCTCTGCGCAGCACTGGTGCACGTCCAGTGTAGGTGACTGACCGGGTAGCTTTGCGGCAGGGCACAAAATTGGGTTCGAGCAATGAGATACTATTATTTTGATTGTTACTTTTCGGCGAGATACCTGGGCGACACTTAACTAGGACGGTGGCTTGATCTGGCTCATTTCTACAGAGCATACGTGGACCCCAGGCCGATGAGAGTGTTGATTTCTGATAGTCGAACATGCTTGTGGGGATGGATCAGCTGGTTTGAGTCTGAAATAAGCAGTGGTTATTACTGAGGGCTGATCTGGTTGACTGTGATGTTTGGCGATCTAGGGGTGAATCTCCTTGCTTGCTCAGATGTGTCGGTGCTTCGAAGAGGTCGTTGAGGATCTCTGGGGTGATGGGTATCCGTAGGTGGCGCAGTGCTTGAGCTTAATTTACTAGCGAGAGCTGGTTAAGAACAGCGATGAGGGAGGTGGTAAGCTCCTGCAAGCGCCCAGAGGCAGCTAGCACCTGCTTTGCCTACTGTCACATACCACTACGACGGGCGTATGGCATTGGGAACAAAACACACTCTTACGTCCGAGAGAGGGTTGCAGGGTATATGTAATTCTACTAGGTGTAGAGCCACATGGAACGTCTGCCGACTTAACGGACACCCTATCACAGTGCTCGGCGCCTAAACGCGGTGAGCACTGGGAGTTTGGCCTTGTTGTTGACAGTCCCTGAATGTGGGTGTATGTCCCAGCCAAGTCTTCCCAACTCAGGGAACAAATGCCTAAACGCAGTGCATAGGACAAGAACTAAATCAACAAGCTGGTGTGGAGACAGAGTACCTAGGTGTGGGCTCTACCGTTCTGCCTACTGTAGGTTGGCTGATGCTAGTGTGTGCGAGTATACTGGCAGTTTATTGGCTCATATGAGTAACTTTCCTGGTCACCTGCAATCCCTTGAATGATGTGAGGTACACTGGGAGAGGTTCTATATCTGCAGAAAAGGGGTACCCTTGAGTCAGTAAAACTTTGTTTATTCCGTCTGACAGGAAATAAATAAACAATTGTTGTCCCACTACCTTCTAACGCTGGCAAGAGCTTAGGAAGCCTAAACATACGTTATCCGGGTAGAGGTGACCTGGTCCTGAGATAACAATGGTGGGGTAGTGGAGCGCTATGAGAATAACCTAAACTGGTCTAAACTCAGGGAAAGAAGGATGGCTCCGGCGACAAGGCGCGGAGAGCGTAGCAGCCCACTATTTACACTCTGGCTGGGCCTACCCCTTATGCCAGCTGAGTAGAACTGGTCGCTGGAGAGAGAGGTTGGCGATAACATAGCTGCTTGGAGATGTGATGTCACCTGCCGGCTTGGAGATGGGTAGGCGGCGAAGCAATACTGTGTATCCATCTAGTGGTGTGCAGTTGTACTAGATGCCTTCAATGCATAGTCTTTATGGGGCAGGTGAATAATAAAATCTGCTGCTGGACAATCCATTCATGCTGTGGCAAACAGTAAAATTTCTTAACGTCACGTGGCAGTCAACTTTGTAGACTCTGTTGATACCAGATGCAGGCTATGCTTGCTGATTAGTTGAAGTTGTTTCTTCCATTGTTGCGAAAGACATCATGCATCATATTTCTTACTAGCCGTTGCCAAAATATTGCAGCTTTCACTGTTTTCAATTTGTTCTGAATAAAAAATAAGCATTAAAATATTATTTAAGATACCAAGTTAAAGTTTAATTAAATATGAAGTATAATACTTTATAATTAATTAGTTTTAAATATTTGTGTTATACAAGTTATTTTAAAAACAGTTTGACATAAGTTACTCCTACAGTGATTTTTCAAAGGTTTGTTACAAAAAGTTGAAACCCTGTATTTTCTTTTAGTTTGTATTAAAGTGCAATTATGTTTCTTTAATTCTCTTTACACAGTACTTTTTGTTTGTGAAGTTCTGAGTGGTGTTGTTATTTTATATTATACTTTGATTTGATTAAATTATGAAACCGGTTGTAGTTGTACAAAGTATGTAACTACAGAATAGTTTTAAGTAGTGAAGTGTGTAACAGTATTTGTTGTTTGGTTTCAGGAAACATGGCTTTGATTTGGTTAAGGTAAGATTTCTTTACTTGTGCAATTTACTTATGTAGCTTGCTAATGGTGGTTCTAAGTATTGCATGTATGCTCATTTCCCTAAAAATTTAACAAAATAAAATTTATTTGTAAATTAATAATTTGAAAATGTTAACCCAAGACAGCTACACTTTACTCTTGAAGGTTACAACCTTTCTTGATTCCCAGGAAAAGGATTATTTTTGGAATTTGTACCAATTGTGACCCACCCACAACCCTTGTACATAAATATTGCAGTAAAATTTTACATAGGTCATTTTCGCACAGTTTTAGCAGCAAAGTTATATATTATATTTGTTAAATACAATTAAATGTTGTTTTTATGTGTCTCCATGGTTTCCATGAATTTAATCTTAAGATCTGTGTGCTTGTAAGATCAAATTTGACGTATTTTGATTGACTTTCCCCCAGAAACTCAAAAATTGCATCCTTGTTCAACTGTTATTAAAAATAACACATTATTTTATTTAATATTAAATTATGTTTAATATTTTTACATTTTTGGAGAGAAATTATACCCCAAAATAATGTTACTAAGTGATTTTATAGAGTTTAATTGGTTTATTAAGATACCCTTGAATTTTCTAGGAAATTATTTTTTATTGTGATGCATTAGGTTATTTTATTATTTTTGTTTGGCTTTATGTTATTAAATTATGTAGATCTGGTTAGGTTGATTCCCTCCTTGTTGGAATGGAATTCGAGTATTTTTTTTTGTGGCGTTTTGGTAATGATTTAATAATTTTACTATTAATTTGGGGTTTGGTTATAAATTTGGAAAGTCGTTTTGCTCTTGTTCTAGTGATAGGGAACTTAGGACCTTTTTGACCTCAACATAGTAGTCGTGCCATTATAAATTCTTTTTATTAATTTTCGATACGGGATGCCTTAACTTTTTTTATTGGAGGTAATTTATAATTCTTTTTACTTTTTGTGAGGGATTCAGGTCTTATAATTTTATTTTGTTCAGGTTTGGTTTGAATTATTTTAAAAAGGATTTGGATATAAGATTGTTCACTTTGTCTTCCCGGGAATTTTTCTTAGACCTGCAGTAGATAGTTCCAGAGAGCTACTGCCGGAATTGTTTGCAGATTGTATCTGGCTGACATCAGCCTTCACCGGTATGTCGGCTACAGCTGTGTTCCACCTCTTGATTTTTACCATTGCGTCGGAAATGTGCCGTCATTGTTTATCTATGTTTGTGGTGCAAGTGTGTCCCTTAAGTTCTAGGAGCTGTCATTGACAGGGATACGTTGGAGTCAACAACTGTGCAATTGTGGTCCTGCAAGGTGGAAGAGAGGAGGTTTCATACTGCGCACAGCAGACCAACGTGTAGTACCCTCAGGGGCAAAGGGGGCTAACTCCGTGCTAAGTCCATGTTTGTAAGCAGCTGCACGTGTGCGTGGAGTGCTCTGATTGGCTGAAGGTCGGATGACGTTGCCTGAGGCCAGATGATGGGCGTGGTTAATAGAAGCCAACTGTGGAGGGGTGACGTGTTTTTAAAGAGTAGTCATAGAAATGGCACGGTTGAGTCTAAGGGGAAGTGTGAGTCGAGAGTCGGTCGAGAGTCAGTCAGTGAGTCAATCGACGAGGGATGTCGCAGGCAGGCTGGAGGAGCATGGGGGGGTCCATACAACATTTAGGCTTTTAAAAATATAAGTACTTGTTGTTTCATCATTGTAATTTTGATTATAGGGGCTCCAATAGGTGGTATCAAGTTAAAGTTTTTATTATGATTGTTTGTTTTAAGTGTTTAAAGTTTAGAAGTCTCTTGGAATTTATAAATTCGGTGAGGAGGAACTTTTATGTTGTTTTTTGGAGTATGTGATGCCCTAGTAGACGTTGACGTAAGTTTAGCTCTGTTGGGTTGGTAGGTCAGGGTCTTTAGTGTTGATAATGTTAGTAATACTGTCGAGACTTTTAATTTTTGTATAACGGACGTCTTCCTCGTGTCGATAAATTTGTGAGCCGATAATCTTAACTTGCACATGTGAAACTGTAGAAAAGATAATATCTTTATGATGTATAAAACAGTTGTGATCAGTTGCTAAAAAACTATCAGGACCATAAGTGGTGTCCCAGTTTATAGAGATGTTTATTTGTGAAAATTTTAGTTCGAGCCGATTCTGTTTACTAAACCTGATATGAAACTGTAGAAATTGTATTTAAAATTGAAAAGAATTTATTGAAAGACATAAGTCAGTTCTGATGTTTTCAAAACTAGCCTTAGCTGTTTTAATGTTATACTATGCTGAAAATGACGTTTTAATTATTTGTATTCTTTTATTTTTGGAATTCAGAATCTTCATTATTTGTTTATTATAGTGATGGGACAATTTAAGGTGTTTGTCGATTCCTATTCTCGATTCAATTCCAAAATTTTCGTTTTGATTCTCGATTCTTTACTTGATTCAATTATCAACAAATGTTGAATACATTGCAACATTTTGTTTACAGTTGTGCAGTTCTACATTTCACACAACTTACAGCAGCGAATACAATGAGAGCCGATGAAAATAATTTTTCGTAATTAACTAATAAAAATTTAGTGACATTAACTATTTCATCCAGTACGCTGGAAGAAATTTATAGTTTTGTCATGTAGAAATGGCCCTGCTAGGTAAAACAAATGTGTCAGCATCGTGTGATTTCAACAATACTGCACACTTCCCAAAACAAAATAATTTCAATGATATATGGTAAATATTAAGGCAGGTCGTACATATGTGTATTCTTTTCGTAAATTTTTCTGTGTGACGATTTTAACTTTTGATTTTGGTGCGGGTAGCAGCCTTTTATAATACCGCTGAATCTAAACAAAAGAAATCAATCGCAGTGCATTTGAGGCTATATGTGTGACAAAATGTCCAAATGATAGACATTTTAAGGTACTTTACGTTTCCTGCAACATCTTCCATAATTTATGAGACTAGATGTTTTATGAAAACAGTCCGTTTAATGTATCAATTTAGATATTTGCACTTTCATTTCACGAAATTTTACGTGCAGCTGTCAATGTAAAGAAACATTTGATGCAGCTATAGATTACTGCATGCATTCTAGTTGTGAGTGTTCATTTTGCACCATTGTGTTCACTTCGCACCAATATTACTAGAGCTTGGAGGTGGTTTGTTATCAAAATACTCTAGCTTATTTCGAAGTGCATATTTTACTGCTTGTGTAACCTTTGGATTATGTTTGTTTACATTTTGTTATGAAAGCAACAAAACTTCACATAATTACATACGTGTGTTGCATGTAGAACGATGATTTCTGAAGTTAAAAAATTGTCTTGAGACGTAAACAAGAACTTTTTCATCTAGAGTATTTCTCGATAATGCCTAGAACTCACACTACTTTAACATTTTTATTTATACAGTGCTGAAGTAAATTAGTGTACAGGGGAAGAGTTCATTTCTTGTTAAGAAAGCAAATTTTGTGAGATATTGCCCATTTGTCCGTATTTCGTGTTATTTTGAGTTTTAACTTGTATTTTGGTGTTATTTCTTTTTATCGTGATTTACCACAAAATCATGGCCCTAATTATGTCTAATTAAATACGACTGCCAACTCACACAAGTTATTTGTATTGCGTTTACAAGCATCACCAGTTTTGCGGAAGATGTTACCCAGTAAGAAAATTTTACAGAGTCGAATCAAACTTTCATATTCAAAAATTTGGAACTTATTGATTCTTTGATTCAGGCAAGAATCGGTGGAATCACGGAATCGATAATCAAATTTTCCCATCATTAGTTTATAAAAACATTTTAACCTGATTTATGAATTTGACACATGCCACACTCCTGCACATCGTGTATGCGCTCCCTACTCTACGACTTCGCCCCATCATCATCCGTTGATAGTAATTTGGGGCAAGTAACACGTTGGCAGGCAATGAATCTCGTGCCTACAGGATTGATCCAAGCATTACGGACAACTACAGATACGTGGATAATTAATGGAAATCGTACTGTCCACTAATAAGCAGACATGCTGTCGCCACCATCGAAAAGGAAATTGTATTACCCACCGAGCCACCGAAACGGCCGAGAAGGAGAAGCTAGTTGGCAGTGATGCTGAAAGAGAGCAGCACCGTGCGGCCGATGTCGTCATTGCTGCCCAAGCCTTGTGGAGAGGCAGTAAATATGTCAACAGCCTTGTGACAGGGAGATAAGAAATTGTGACAAGTCCCACTACCCTACAGTAAACAACCCCTGCGAAATGAGGCTAGCAACCCCCGCACCACTGGGGCAGCCACCAAACTGAATTTTCCTGTATATAAGGAGAAGCGACACTGCTCTCGCAAGTCTTCGTCGGCCCGCTGACCTGAGCAAGGTCGGAGGGCACTCTCCAGTCTGGACAAGACTCGCCATCCAGCTCCATGAAGCTCCAACTCCACTACCACAACACGTGGAGAAAACCTATCTGAGATTTAGAGGCATCTTCTATGACGCTGTCAAAATGTCAACTTCAGTATCTCGACTGTCAACTCCAGGTATCTCATGCCCTCATTACCCGAGTCAATCCACTGTACTCTTCAGTAAAGACTACGATAAAGTGAGCACTTTAGAAAAGAACCTTAGAAAACAGTCTCTGCCCCTGCCTGCATATATTTAAATAGGTGCACTGAGTGACATTCGCCCAGTAAAGTTGGTAACGATGGATGGAAAGTTGTTCCATATCTTAACATCGAATTAAAAGTGTTAGGTAACCATTTATGAATATTTAAAATTAATGCTTTCACTTTCTGTTTCTTTAATCCATCAAAGTGTAAAAATTAGCAGATTTGTAAAGTATTTACTTTCTTAATAATTTCAGTGTTTATTTGACCGACACATGAATAAAGTGACAAGGCACATGGCAATGTTAATTTTACATAAGGCGGGGGAATACATAACTTGTATAGAAGTAGATCTTAATCAGAGCTTTCAAAAGTGCTCATTTTACCGTGAACAGCCTTTAGCAGGTCGTAAACGCCATCCCTTCTGGACAACCACCCCTCACTGTGCAAAATCAATTTGCGACTTAGAAATTTGAATTTATTTCATTTTTCGTTCATTCACAGGTTTGCCTTCACCTGCCGTAATGTACAAAGTAAATATTTTACCTTTTTTAAAATTATGCACAGAGTGAAGTATCCCCATGTTTTCAAAAGTACTATAATAAATGTGTGTGTGTGGCACAATTGAATTGTAGTAATTTAATTAATATTCACCTCTATAATTTTATTAAGTGTAAAATTACTTTAAATCAGTGAATATTGTGACTCTTTGAAAACCAAGCAACCGTTCCAGGTTAGACACAAGTGGGCTGAACCATTTTGGGACCCCTGACGCCTGAATAAGGCTATAGTCTGCACAAGACCGGGAACTCCCGAGAAGTGTCTGGAACACCGAGCCTGCCCAGAGAAATGCTCACGTCTACTCCGTCTCTTTAACTTGCTCATTACCTTGGTTCGTCTGAATAAGACCAAACCTAGGAGGGCTTGAGCTATGCTGATAGATTGGGAGTGCACCATCTTAATTGTAAGCAATTATTGAGTGTCAATCAAATATCTGTTTTCTTTGTTATTTTAAGAATAATTCAAATGCCTAAGAAAGGAGTTGGGCGTAAAGCCAATTGAGACAACTAGCTCGATGGGCGTGACGAAAATTATACCAGCTCTCAGTTACTACAGCATCCAACCAAGCCAGTGAGGCCGCACCAACTATTAACTCTATTGAGTCCTTGGTTAATCAAGTTAAGGAATTGCCACAGATTACGGATGGTTGTGTTCTTTCTTGGACTTCTTGCTAAGGATTTGTTGGCCGTGGTCAGATCAAGAGGACTTGAGTAATTTAGTTCTCCCTGAACCTAAGTCAGTATACAGCCCCCCACTACAACTGTGCCTTACCATGTGTCAATTGTGTATGACCTTGGGCCATCCCCGTGACATCCAGCATGTACACGGAGATGCAGCTCCCTGAGTTTAGCGGATGACTGCACAAAGACCTGGTCCTCTTCTTCAACGAATGTGAGCGAGAGATGCGCAAGCATCTTATACCTTCCAAACAGTGGGTAGGGAGTGGATACCACCAACTGTGCTGGAAAACATGTCAATGGTGGGAGAAGTACAGAGAGTTCATTCAAGAATGGGCTCAGTTCAGGATCCGACTGTCCGCACATTTTACTGGGGACGAGGTGTTGTCAGAGTTGATCACCGACTTCCATTCTGGAACTCAGACCCCCGAAGAGGAAGTATAATTGTTCATCCACCGGAAAGAACGGACTCACAAAAGGCTTTATCTGGACCAAAAAGAAGAGCAAAGGGTAAGGGGCATAGCCCGCACCTTTCTCCCATCCTTCTGAAACCTCCTGCTAAACCCGCGGCCTCTGACTGTGGAAAAGTTGGCAGAAAGTGCGAAGGAAATAGAGCAAAACAACCACCTGCTCTCTAGGATAAACATGCCTGCATGCACCGCCAAGGATGCTGGCCCAGCCCACTTCCCTAGACCTCCTGCAGGGCACGACCCAACCCTTCTGCTTTCTGCCACCCCCCTTGTCACGCTACTGGCATTGCCCGGGCTGACACCGTAACAGGGACTGCCCGACCCAGTGAGCTCCGGAAAGGAGAACCCCTCCTCCCCGACTCCAAGGGATACCACCCCCCCCCCCCCCCCAAAAAAAAGAGAGAAGCAAGGATCGCTCCTCAAACGGAGAACAACCCCGTGGAGATACAAATCGGTCCACGGCCCCAAGTTAGCAAAGGGCCCCTGAACTTCCGTCAAATATGGCTGGGACCGAATATGCGCCAGGTCTTGAAGGCCAGACATAAAGCACAGAGTCAGAACCACGCGAACAGGAGTGAACCCCCAAGCGACGTCACCCGAAGGAGGTACGGAACCCCAAACACCCATGAAACCCCGTGAACGGGAAGAATCAACCCCCCTCCCCTCGGCAAATAGACCATACCCATGACAGGGATTACAGGGAGGAATATTTCAGAGGATACTACCTTCAACACCCAACTCTTATTTCCGATATTCACCCTGGCGCGAGCACGGGAGACTCAAGTTCTACAACAGAAAGCTCATGGTGTAGCTCCACAGATAGGGTTAATGTAAGAAGGCATCACTACCATTACAGATACAAGCGAACCTCCAGCCACACCCATGGTTAAGGTAAGAACACCACCTACTCCGACTGCGTTACCCCTTGCCACCTCCCGGCTGGATGTAGCCAGGAATCCCCAATAGACAACCTAACCAGACAACGTAACAGTCTCCCCAGCTTTCCTTTCCGTACAGGAGGAAGCGCTATCTCAGGAATTCGAGCTTGATGAGGCTCTGTACCCATTGCCCCCAGGTTTATTTCCATCCACGCCACCCCCGGAGGACGTGGAAATCTCCAAGGATAGGGACGTGCGAATACGCAACCTGCTACCCCTCCGTTCCTCTCCTCTCATCCATGGCAACAGGAGTAAAACTACAGTAACAGAAGTGAGCCAACCAACAACCAAGGGAGTCACAATTATCCGGTCAACCATGCGACCAAAGTTAATGGAGAGTCAACAGTCGCAGAGACCTCCCGCATACCAATTAGCTCCGAGGAGAGAGTCAGTGATATTGCCTGGATGCTTGAGAGCGTCGGAGCAGAAGGACATCGCGAGTGTCGTGCTGAGGACTCTGGAGAGTAACGCCTACAACCGTGCCGATCAACAACAACCCAGGCCGCCATCTCAGGACTGCCCCATGCTGCTGTCCTGCCACAATGAGCAACACCACTGCGTGCCAGCCGCATGATCCATGTCCCAGGGCGCTACAGGAAAGCATCTTGGCAACCACCTTCAACATTCTGCCGGCCTTCGACTGCGACCACTCCGCCAAGGAAGCTAGGTCGACCACCGAAGCGCCGCAGTATAAAATGTCACCGCCTAACCCTATTTTTACCTGAGTGTGTACTTGTCTGATGCCACTTCCTTATTTCCCCTCTGTTAGGGAAAGCCAGAAATGTGTTAGAAAACAAGTAGGGAGTGATAGATCAGGATACTACGCCAGACGAGAGTGCAAGACCTCATATTAGATAGCTTGGAGTAGGTAAGGTTAGGCGATGAATAACCCCTAACCATTGGTTAGAAAGAGAGAGTAGAAGAGCCTTTATTTTGTTGCTGGAAAATGATAAAACGTAAATTTGAATATTTAGCCAATTTGGGTAACTCACGTGTTTCTTGTGTAGAAACTTTAAGGTTAGGAATTCGGAGATGCATTGCCAGGAACCGAGGTCTTACAATAACGAGTGCCCTAATAAATAAGTAGACTTTCCTCCTGACAATGGGCACCACCTAACATAAATGTAAATAAACATAATTTTGCTGTATGAATTTCATTTTTCCCTCAGTTGCAAGGCACTAAGGAAATAAAGTAGAGTCAATCCCATAATAAGTTGGAATATTAATGCTTGATAGATCCTTACCACACACGTGCTCACGTAAAGAATAAGAATATTAACAGTTAGATTATTGCTAGTGTGATGTTGTGAACATGAGAAGTTTAACGTAGAGTCACGGAAAAGTGAGCATGGTTAAGAAGTGAGCTGCGTGATAACGATGCCTATCAGCAGGTTCATATACACGCAAAGCCGTAACCCTCAACTCTCTTAACAATACGTCACTGGGTGACCTTGTGTTAGTCAGAAACGTAATAGAAGTAAGGAGGTAAAATGCACTGAGAGCGTGCCGTAACTTGCTTTTCAGGAAATTCCTGTTCTTACTTACGAACTATTATATAAATGCCCAATCTAAACTTGTCCATATGTAGATTAAGAAAAGCTATAAAAGAGAATGGAGAATGTACTGATGTGCTGGGTTAAGTTTGAAACAGGTCTATTCACCCATAGAGAAAACTAGCTTTGATTTTTGAGCAGTCCATAATGCTCACTTACTAATTAAATAAAACCCAAGATGGGATAGGTTAGCGAAACGACTAATTTCACATATACGTGTGTATAATAACAGTAAGAATTACTGAAGTAAACCAATGTGTAAATTCAAGTTCTTTTATTCTTGAAGCGACTCATATCGCTATGAAATTTAGTCCAATTTTGTCTCACCAGATATTAGAATAAATGTGATGTAAAGTAGGGTCAGTGAACTAAGAGAAGGCCTAGTGTCCTTATGATTAACCATAGCATTGCTTCATCCTTTAAAACTTGTAGAATAAAATAGCTGAGTTGTGCGAATATTAACCAAGAAACGTGAGAGGTTAGCAAAGAGTGAAATGAAATATGGAGGGAGAACCCCAATGAATATATCTTGTTATTAACTGCAAGGTATGTTAAGGCACATGTGCCAAACGTTAACTCAGTAAGGAGAAATGTTAGTGAAGCAGAGAGATATCAATTAAGTAAGACAAATGGTATACTATATATAGAATACTAAGTAAGAAAAGAGTGAGAATCTTGTCTTTCAGTAGTGTTGAAAGTACTAGGAATAAATCATGTAATTTTAAATAGTACAAAGTTAATACCAGGCAGTGGCCTAATATATAAATGAACAAGCAGGAAATGCAAACAGTATGAGTAAACTTCTTTGGTAAAAATATTGTGCCTAGAAGTAATAACTTTAGTAAGTGTCATATGACTGTCTTAGAGTAACTAGGAATAACGTATAGTGTTGTGTGTTATTGCAAGTGCATATATGTTTCTTCTATGCCTTTAGTCAGAAGTTGTAAGGGATGATATCAACAAATCTTAGAGTTAAGTTAGTTAAAATGTAAAGAAATCGCTTTGCATAAATTCACACCTAAATTGTTTTACCAGGCGACAGCGCTGGCATAGGGAAGTGTTTGTTAAAGTCGTTCCCAGCAGGGACCACAGAAAACATCCCTTTGCTTATCCTTGTGAGTGGGACTTTGCTAGACACACTTTTATATCTCGAGGCCAGAGGCAATGTTTCAAAGTTCCAGTCAATAAGAAAAGATTGCAGCAAATTTGCAAAATATTGTAATCTACATAACTTTCACTTTTATGTGTGCTGGCCTTTGAACTAGGAAGACTAGGGTTTGTAAAAAGACATACCTGCTCCCGTATTTCCCCTGCCTCATTCTCTCCTCTCCGCTGTGAAGCGAAGAAAGAGCCGGCCAGCTGAGACAAGACACCATGCCGCCACCCCAAGCATGCAGCGGAAGGGAAGAGGGTCAGTCAGAAGAGGAAGAAGGCCATTAACTCACAGACACTGTGCAGATGCCACACTCGACCTGATAAGCGGTCCTCCTACAGAACTGGCACGCGAGCAAAGAAGAGGCGTGAGTCCAGAGCAGCAACTGAGGATAACGATTGGAGATGGGTCTAGGTTGCTCAGGGGGTGAGCGTTTGAAACATGCCACACTCCAGCGCATCGCACATGCCCTCTCTACTCTATGACTTCGCCCCATCATCACGCGTTGATAGTAATTTGGGGCAAGTCACACGTCAGTAGGGAATGAATTTCGTGCCTACATGGTTGATCCAAGCATTCCAGACAACTACAGACACACGGATAATTTATGGAAATTATACTGCCCACTAATAAGAGGACATGCCATCGCTACCCTCTGAGCCACCAACACGGCAGAGAAAAAGAAGCTAGTGGGCAGGAATGCTGAAAGAGAGCAGCATTCTGCGGCAGATGTTGTCACTGCTGCTCGAGTCTCGTGGAGAGGCGGTAAATATGTCAACAGCCTCCAGACAGGGAGATAAGAAATTGTGGTGGCCCACTACCCTACATTAACCTATGTGAAATGAGGCTAGCAACCTTCGCACCCCTGTGGCAGCCACCAAACTGAATTTTTCTGTATATAAGGAGAAGCGACACTGCTCTCGTCAGTCTTCGTCGGCCCGCCGACCTGTATAAGGTCGGAGGGCACTCTCCAATCTGGACAAGGCTTTCCATCCAGCTCCAAGAAGCTCCAATTCCACTACTGCAGCACGCGGAGAAAACCTATCCAAGATTTAGAGGCATTTCCTACGATGCGGTCAAAACGTCAACTCCAGGTATCTCGATGTCCGTACACGTGTTTCCTTATTACCAGAGTCAATTGGCTGTACTCCACTGTAGCAGGTTGTAAACGTCGTCCCTTCTGGACAACCACCCCTCACTACGCAAAATCAGTTGCGACTTAGAAATTTGGTTTTATTTTAGGCATGTGTGAGAAGCACTTTTTTGGTTCGAGACGAGATGCCTAATAAAAATTCATGATTTGAGACGAGATCAAGAATTTTTATAACTCCATTTTATCACAACATAATATTATTATTTTTTGTGTGAAATAAATTTTCTTTCTTATACACATAAAGTTCATACAAATCCTAAGAAATTAGAAATATTACAACGATCCATGCAATTTTCGTACCCACCAAATGGATTTATCAATACTGAAGTCCCACAGTAATAAAATTTCAGGTCTGTTAACTTTCCTAAACACACATATTTATACATATAGGTAGTGGAAAACAAGTCAGTCATCATGATAAAAATGTCTGGCTTATCTGTGTGTTTATGGCAGTTACAATAAGTACTACGTAATATACTACGAAAATATGTTTTAAAATGCTTTAGCACATAATGGTGTGCATTTTCAGTTTTTCACACAATTTGCAATAAATGGTTTTATAGTCAGATAGGTAAAAAATTCGGCGATAATAGTATGGTAAAAGGTAAGTTACTTGGACAATCTTCCACGCAGAAACACAAGCTCTTCCACATGTTCAGCAAGCTGGTTTTCTTGTCAATAAAATATAAGAATAATATAATAACAATAAAATATAACTTCTGACCTTTAGACTTCGTTTTGGGTATAATAAGAGCTGTACATTATCTGTGAAAATGTTTTGGTAATAAACACAACAAAAGTGGAAATTTTAGAAAGAGTACTACTGTATTAGTATAACTGTATCAGTATTACTGTATTAGTATTACTGAAAATAATACATTAAAAACATTTCACCTTAACTCTTTTAACAAAATGAAAGCTGGCCTAAAACTTTCAAACCCTATGAAAAAAAAATATTATGACACCGAATGCAAGTAAAATTTTTCATGTCTTGCGTGCACTCAATCAGCTGAGAGTGCACCAAGACATTATCAATTGTGCAGTGTGTTCACTGCTGCGAGGGATGAAGGGGAAGCAGCAGCAGGAAAATTACCCCTCCTGCTCTACATGTTGCTGGCACCTTGCATACGTGAAAAACATTTGTCTTTTAAAGTAATGAGACCCAGTTAAGACATTAAAAAAAACTGACAAATTTAGGCTTATTAAGCAGGAAAACTTATTAAAAGGGTACCTGTATAACATCTCAATGGTGTTGTATATGACATATTTGATAAGTATAGAAAAAAAAATTATTTAAGGGATATAAATGTTTAAGATTTGATGTAATTTAAGTTAATATAAGACCAGAATATTTTTTAAATTCTCACCAGTACAAGTTATTTCAAGGATACCTTCTTAAGCATGTTACATTTTACTTCACTTACATCTAGTACAACATTATAAGCTACTGTAATGTTTGGTCTCCACACATTTAGCAGGAAGAACTTCGGAGACAGCAGCACTTGACATAAACAGTTATCGTCCTATTAATTTAATATTTATGTAACTGAATCATCTTAACCAGAAAGCATAACACTGTCTTATATCTGTTTAGTGTTATGTGCGACTTAAAAAAAAACAGGATATGCTCACTGACTCGTTGAAGTGAAGAAGAGAGATGTAGGAGGGAAATCAAACTCCAGGGTGAGCTTGATCACAAAGACTTTTCTCCCAGGGAGCTTGGTCTTGCTTACTCTAAAGGTTGCCAAATGTCGTGATGCCAGCTGTCACAATCAAATATTAAATGGAGATGTTGGAGTTGCGAAATGGAGGTGAACTATACTGTACCCAGTAGTTCCTATTCCGTATCTCGTACACTACTGGGATATTTATATGGGGCCAGCCTTGTTGGTTTTCGTATGGGGACAAAATCTGCCGAGGATGTAACCACCTACCTCAAAGCGGAACTACCCCTGTGATGTTGAAGTACCACAAAAAAACACCCTTCAAAATTAGAGCAAGTGTTAAAACAAACTTTACCTGAACAAGTTACATGAACAAACACATCCTAAAGTCACTACCTAGCCAGTATGTTCTGCAGGGCGAGGAGGAAGGGTCACCACCACAGTTATCTCGGGTAACTCAGTGGAGGGGATAGGAGGGTGGGAAGGAGTTGGGTGCACTCTGCAATAGAAATGGAAAATAAACCTCAGACACAGAGCAAGACACAGTGGTATTGGTGCACTCGGAACACTTGGAACAAAAGATACACACCGAAGCAGTGGTGAAGCCTCCCAAAGAAATAATCAAATATCACCATAAACTGACACAGCAGTCCGATTTACAAATACCAGACACTAGATAACAATTTTTGTTTCAAGTAATTTTTATTATTGGTAAGTACACCCCGATAAAATTTAATCAAACCAAAGTTTGTATAAAATATGAGAGAATTATGTACCATTTACAATTATAATCTCATTCAAAAAATACCATTTAATTTTACACCAGCCATTTCAACATACATATATTAAAAACTACAAATATTCATACTCATAACAGGTTTCCATTTACAGGGAGCAATAAATGTTACAGAAAAAACCACAATATTAAAAAGGGCAGCTAACCACAGGGCACAATTAAAATAGCACCAGGCCCATTTAAAACAATGCCACAATATTTACACTATTCAGGTACATAGATTGATAAGCATTTAACAAAGTTTAACTACATGTCTTTTCAGCATAATATATACATTATCCTTATGTCTCCATTGACAGGCTGTAATTTTACCATAGATTCTTAATCACTTGTCTCCTCTGTCACATACAAATTGATGGAAACCTTTTTTTTGTAAATGTAAACACATACATGTAGAAAGCTTAAGGCCAATGTCCACAATCTATTCGTGACTACCTGTGCCAAAATTAACAGGCAAAATATAGGCTGGTTTGCCCATTAAGTTCATGTAAAAGGATACCAAATATTACCACCTGAGTTATGTTGCTTACTGACCAAACCTTTAAACATTTTTATTAACTCATCCTACAAGGTACTTCTGGGGTGACCAGGCACCTTAACACTGAGCAACAACGTAATTCGTAATTCTGTTTCTCCAGAATTTTGTTTGCTACAGTCACTCCTTCTTTAAGCAAAATACAAGAAAATATCTTTCAGGTTAACTCTGTTTCCTCAGGCAACAAGGCAGCAGATTATTACTATACAATTAAGACAATACTGCAGGCGCTGTAGGTAAATAAGCCCCCTTAAAGTATGCCTTGAAAAATAGACAAGTTAAAATTTATTATTAAAACCATACCAAAAACTCATGTGCCAGCACCCTAAACATATATTAATTAAGGGTCATTAAAGCGACGCATGATTAAAAACCAGACGTAACAAGACAAATAAAATGTGTATTCCTGCTGCGGCGTGTGGAACAGCTGATAAGATAAGGAGGCCGGGTCAGCCGAATAGGGCAACAAGTTAATAGCAAACTACTTCAAACCATTGAAAGATTCTTGCAAGCCAAACCCAATTTAAAAGTATTACACATGTTAATCTTGCAAGCTATAAAAATTTCTAAATGCAAAATCTAAAAGCCGCTTTCCAGCTAACAAAACTACAATGACTGAATAGCCAACCACTCAAATTTGTGCCCATTTAAGAGACGCCTTTCACACTCATCGCTCGTCACATGGCCATAAAAAGTTATTACCACACACTGCAATATTAAAAGAATTCATATTACTTTTATGCTCGTTGAGCAGCTGAAGCATTGCAAATTCTCGATGTCTTCATGTCTTGGCAAGTGCTCGTCAACAGAAATCATTAAATGGGACGGCAGCTGTCGACCCGCACCTCTAGCTACATGCCCCGTCGTATCACGTACAGAATGATTAAAAAATTAGTCGCGAGCCAAGATAGGTGAATGAAGGGGGGGGGGGGGGGGGGGTTGTGCATGAAGAAATGAGGGGTATTTGAGCCCGCCAACGTTCAGGTCTCTGCATGCTGCGACAGTGGCGGCGAGGTGAACTAAGGTCCAGATAGCAGCACTGCTGCAACCATTTAAAAAAACTACTAACACCACAAATTCCAAATGAACTAACAACCGTATAAACCCAGTACTAGCAATCCTAAAACTGCCCAGCAATCTCCCCAAAAAGATAACATTTACAATTCGAAAAAAAAATTTTTTTTCTGATGCAAGATGCTTTTTAAATTATGTAATTTTAACGACTTAAGTTCCATTTCTGAAATCCCTTGCGCAGAGTTCAAAGGTTAAATTCATTAAGTTTGGATATGAGATTGTACTGTCTGCCTCGCAGATGGTTTTATTCACCGGTCGAACGTAATCATGCTTAGAGGACAAGTAAGTTAATTTACTCCCCGCTAGATCACTCTAGTAGTAATAGCATTTGTAGTTTGTTTCATATATCCCCTTCCAGCGTGCCAGTGACGTCACAGAAGCAAGTCATACATTCACATCCCCCCGCTCACCGATCACCCCTTCCCATAGTGGCAACAGCCAATGAGAGTTGGGAACTGTCCAATGATTTCAATAAAAGCTGAGACGGCCCGTGTCTTGACACCAGTTTGCCAGTTTTTGTCAGCTGTTCAGTTGTCTAGCATGTGTTGCTCAGACACTGACTAGATTGCCAAGCCATTCTTCATTCCCAGTGCCCGCTGCTCGGGAACGGACCAGAGTGCCACGCCATTCTTCGTTTCTAGCTCCAGTTGCTCAGGTCCGACCAGTTTTCATCAGCAAGTGTCCAGCACGCGTTGCTCAGGCACTTCCCCGTTTAAACCCGTAATGTTTTGTATTGTTAACACTGTTCTAGCACGCATGCTGTGGACCTCCCGTGGTACGTCAAGCAAGCTTGCAGTGAGGCAGGCTATGTCAGTCAGGAGTTATCCGCTATGTACTCTGCAGCCCTACACCCTCCTGCAGTTCCACCCATAGATACAGTGGATCCTATCCTGAGTCTTTCTGAAGACTACTCAAGGACCTGAAATTATTGTATGCAATATATATGTGTGTGTGTGTGCGCTCGCGTGCGTGCGTCTATTTTATATTTTCATAAGAGTCAATAATGTCCTGTATCACGGACAGTTGCAGCAAGGTACATCAAGGTTAGGTATGGACACACAGTCACAGAGCCTTTACCATTATCATCACCACGTGGAATTCCTAACCTAAAATTTAATATTTTAATATTGGCAAGTATTTTATGTCTTGTGAAGTTTATGTGAATAAAGATCCCATCCTAGTGTCTATGTTTAGATAGTAAGTTTTATAAATAGTAACTTGCTCACATCAGAATGACGACCTGAAAAGACGTGATTTTTAGGTTAGGCCTTAAGGATAAGGCAACTGCCATCCCAATTTTCACCACAGAGTAAGTTGTGTATTGTATATATTAGTTTATTTAAATTGAAGTAAAATGTTTGTCCCATTCCATCAGCACTGCATTATCACCATGGATTTTATTCACCATCATTATTTGTATTTTAATTTGCGCTTTTTCAGTAGCCTTTTTCAATAGCGTCTTGTGTACTCCATGTCGTGTCGGACTTGTCCGGGTCTTCAACCTTTGTATCAACCATGTAGTCAGTAATAATCACTTTTATTCATTACTGGAATGTTTGTGTGCAATTTTCAATCATAGAGCATGCCGCACCACAACCCTGGTTCATTCTTACAAGACCGGGGACGTAACTTTCCACGTAACTTCATGTAAGCCTCTGTGCTATTGTCAACCGTGTTAGAGCTTGTCGAGCTATAGTGGTGACCATTAAGTGTACTTACCCATGTGGGTCATAGTGAGTAAAAATGTGTGTAACAGTATTTTCACTCTTTTATTTACTTAGACGTGTCTAGGCTACATAACTAACTTAAGACAACGTATTTTCACATAATTTATTTAAGGGCGTAAGGTGGCCTGTAACACCCTGCGGGTTTGAGAATGGCTTATGAGGGTGGCCTACAGTCCTCACTAGACCAGGCAATTGGATTTTAGATAAATTATCTTCGTCATCTGCACTTCAGACCAGTGATGCTGGACACTAGGGAAGGCCACGTGGATGGATGGCCCACGACCCAACATCAGCAACATTTAGTGGTCTATCCTGAGTGCTGGCACCCTACCGGAAGAATCTGCAAATACTTGTCCAGTCCACATAACCTACCATTCCCTCTGCCATGTCCAATTTACCACCGCGTATTTGCAGATAATCACAGGATGTACTCACACATGCCAAACAACATACTTTCTATACAGTCCGAGCATTAGTACAGGCTGCTCTTCCCTGCAATCCCAGAATTGAAGGAAAGGAGGAGCCCACAGAGGTACACAGTCTGTGAACTGGCTTGTCGACTTGGTGTGTACAATCTCCCGGAGCGGCACCGCTGAGGAGGTTGTGTCTCTTAAGTTGGGAAAACCAGGACTGGACCATGCACCCATGCAGTGGCACACGTAAATTCATTTCAGACGACTACCTGCAGACGTGGTACAGTTTGTATAGGGGTAAGTTTCCATCTCCCAATGCTTTTCGCTCAGAGGAGAGGGCTTAAAGAAAGAGTAAAAAAAAAAGGAAAAAACATGCTGCATCATTTTGAGAGCATGAGTATCGACCCTCATTGGTGAAACAGATAGTTAGTCTACCTCCATGATAGCAGGTGCAAGCACTCAGATACCTTCAAGATCCCATAGAGGTATCCATGCCGCAGCATCTCTTCACACCACCAGAGTGCACCAGCCCTGCTGTGTATCCTAAGCGGATACTTGAGTATCTCTGATGACCTGAACAAGTGCCGACACCAGTTATTGCCCACCTCACCCCGGCAATACTTCATCCTGCATCCCTGCGAGCACTACTCAGTAATTACCCATACCACAATTCTCACCAGCTGTCACTGCACCACAGTTAACTATTCCTGTACTGAAATGTGGCCCAGGTAACCTTGTGTCAGTCGTACCTACAAAACACTGGATTGTACTGGTCACCCCAGATTTCGTGCCCTGCCGAGTAGCCACAAGTCCTGGTCTATATACAGGGAAAGCACCTGTATCTTCGCAGAACTGAACCCCATTAATAGAGAGCCTGACTCAACTCCTTGACAAATATTCTCGGAGCTGTTGTCCGCTACCAGACCACAGTACATATATGTTCCCTGTATGTCACACGTCAATACATAACCTCAATAAAACATAATTTAACTGTGCGGGAAAAAGTTCTAAAATACTAGTATCGGGGATTTTTATTTGGATTTAGGCCAATAAGACAACATGGATAAACATAAGCATGAGTAGAAGACCCTATGAAGACACTGACAGGTGGGTGATCAGTCAACTACCGAAATCGAACCAGGGTACGACATAAAATTTTACAAAAGTAGCATATATAGAGTATTCTGAGTAATTAAACAATAAATGGCAGGTAAGGCCTGCAGTATCCTAACACTGTCAAAAAAATGCTGTGGCAAAACTTGGGGATGAAATTTCCTTAACTGGGAGATGTGTGCGCTCGTAACACAAGCTTCACTTTCAGGATCAACCAGTCTGGCTGTCACAGGAGTCAAAAACCGCTGGATCCAATATGGATCAGTCCAACGAAATTACAACTTTGCCATTCGCTTATCTATAGCAATACTAGTAGGATGTGTTCTCAACAACACTAACTTGCCTACCATAAATGGATTTTGCTTTCTATTTACATTGTACAGCTCACACGTCTTCTCGTGAACTGCTTTCAAATTTTTAACTGCTGAAGCCTAATGTTACTGACATCATCAGGGAGCAAATCGCTCATTTCCAACAAATTAGACAAATGGTTTGTTTGGCAAATATGTGAACATTAACTTGAAAGGAGTTGACTTGCAAGCTTCGTGCAGAGCATTAAATGCCATATGAAGCCAATGTAAATTTCTGTCCCAGTTCGTCTGGTTCTTCACATGGAAAGCAATCAGAGCTAAACGGAGGTTTCTGTTAAAACGCTGCTTATGCCAGGGAGGTGGATTGTACCGGAAAGAGTAATATGTTAATTCTAAAAGAGAAGTACATCTGTTAAAAAGGTTTTGATGTAAATTGAGAACCATTATCAGAAACTATGAAGGAAGGAACACCAAAATTCTGAAAAACATTAGCCTGAAGAGCATATATGGTAGTCAACCAAGTAGCTTTCTTTAAAGGTATTAACCACACAAATTTGGAAAAAGCATCTACACATACCAATAGCATGTTATGACCAGATTTGCTACGGGGCAAAGGTCCAACAAAATCAATAAACATCATCTGCATGAACCTCTCTGCTACTTCTGATGTAAGAAAACCTAAATGAGGGTTTTGTGCGGGTTTACTCATAGCATACAAGGTACACATTTTCACTCTGTCTGCAATTTCAACATTCGTTCTTTTCCAAATGAAATGTTTTTTGATGGCGTCGTTGGTTTTGTAAATTCCTAGGTGTCCGCCTACAGGAGAAGAATGAAAATATTCAAATACCATAGGTTTCAAAACATTAGATAAAACAATGCGTTTTCTGTTGTCACGAGATTTACAAATTAGGACACCTTTAGATAAGGAGTATGGCTTTTGTTCAATACCAGTCTGTAAATTTTGAATAATTTTTAATTCTGGGTCTTGTTCCTGATATGGTTTTATGTTATCAAAAGCCAAAGGGAATTCTGTCACAAGGTTGCAACTTATTGAATTCTCAGTTTCGACTAACAAAACTCCTTCAAACATGCGCGAGATTACGTCTGCTACAACATTCTGGGTACCTTTAATGTGTTGAACCTTAAATTTTAAAGATGAAATTCTCATCACCCAACTGCCTATTTTACCTAATTGACATGGGTGTGCTAACAGCCAGATAAAGTCTGTTTATCAGTTTCCAACAAAAATTCAGCATGCTCAAGATATTCACGGAATTTATCAATACCAAATACTACGGCCAAACACTCCAACTCATAGGTAGCAAATGACTTCCTTTCCTGAGCGGTCAAGTTTCATGATGCGAAAGCTATGGGCTGGCGTACACCATCTGTTTCCTGCAAAACCACTGCCCCAACAGCAAGACTTGATGAATTGTTTGGAAAAATGTGCCATGCGCAATACAGGAGGATTTGTAATGTCATGCTTCAAGATTTCAGAAGCTTTCTGTTGGTCTGCACCCCACTCAAATTTAGTATTTTTCTTACGTAACTGGTTGAGGGGTGCAGCCTTTTCTGCCAAATGAGGAATTAACTTGCCAAAAGCTGGACCATACCAATGAAATGGGCTATTCCCTTTGCATCCCTACGTTGACAACAATTCCTAACTGCTTTGGTTCTTTCTGGGTCAATGGAAATGCTCTGACTAGAAATTTCGTGGCCCAAAAAGGAAATTTCAGGTACAGCAAATTTAACTTTTTCAAACGTGAGAACACTTGCTCTAAATGATTTAAATGTTGATCAAATTTTCAGAATAAACCACCAAATCATCCAGATAGTTATACACCAACTTAAATTTTATGTCATGGAAAATTTGGTCCAAAAACCTGGTAAGAACTTGGGCACCTGTTGCCAGACTGAAAGGGACATGTGTGAATTGATATAAGTTCACACAAATCTGGTTATGTGCCAAGATTCTTTACTCAAAGTTATCTGGTGGTAAGCAGTATTTAAATCAATGGTGGTGAACATTTTTGCCTTACTAAACCAATGAAATGTGGAATGCAAGTCAGGTAATGGTACAGATTCTATTTCAATTTTTTTTGTATAACTTGCGATAATCAATAACCATACTCTGTTTTCCATTTGGCTTGGGTACAAGGTTAGCTGGAGTAGTGTGCTGTGATGTAGACTGTTCTATGACACCTTTAGCAATCAGGTCGTGAACCTGCAATCTCAGTAACTCCAATTTAGGAGGGGCTAAATGGTACTGTTGGCTTCAGCTTGTTCCTTATCAAGTAATTTAATTGCATATTCCAGCAATTTGGTGAGTCCTAACTCTGGAGTCAACACACTAGGAAACTTGTCACAAAGTTCCTGAACTCTATTCTGCTCTAGTGCAGACAAATGATCAAAAGGGATTGCTAAAACTTTCTTTTCACAGTCTATCTTAATTTCAGTGGTGGTGTTGCAACGTGATTACCTACAAAAGGAATTTCCTCTTTAGGGGTTAATTTAAGAAAAATTAGTTTCTTTTGAATATATAAGACTAGACCGGTTTTCTTCATGAAATCTGCTCCAATAATAAAAATTAGACTTAGTTCGTCAGCAACGAGACATTTTACCAACCATGCAAAACGTGAAATTTTTGCTTTTATGATTGCACAACAAGAAATTGGCATGGAGTATTAGTACCTGTGAAACATTTGAAATAATTGTCTTCAACAGACCTTATGAGATTTGATTCTAATAAATGATTGAAAAGTTTTTTAAAAATAATAATGCGCTGAGAACCTGAATCAACTAGACATTTGGGAAATGCACATGGCACATGTTAAAAACACTAGGATGCTCACGCTCACTGTAAGTCTCAGATTGCCTCCACCAATGTAACCTGCTACCTTGAGTGCAATACTCACTCCTGTACAAAGCTAATCTACTTGAATACCATATGCTATATCACTCAATGGTACCGCTACTTGGGGGTTGATATAGCTCAAAATTTAAGTAATGTAGGCGACACAGTTTTATTATAAAACACTATAGCATTTATTGAACTCTTGTTACTGGATTTACCATCAGATTAACACAAATATGAATCTCTATAATTACTCACTATATTTACTTCTGACAAATAATGATCCTTCTCAATAGCATCCCTAGCCTTAAGTGCAATGATCGCGCTAGTGATGTTAAGTATCGCTTTGGATTCTCCCGACCTAGACTTGCACTGAAGTGTATAAGTCGTCTTACCACTGTTTAAATATGGTGAATGGGCAGAGCTCCTCTAGCCCAAGTCGGGATGAAATGTGAGCAGTGTATGAGACGTTACTGGATGTACAGTGAAAGCGAGGACGGTCGCTCACTTGCCCTCCTCGCTAGCCACGTTTCTTCATTGAAAACATCTGGCAACAACATGTCCAACCTTTTTACAGAATAAACAGATCGGTCACGTTTGCTAGTGGCGGAGGGTTGTTTACCTGCCTCATTTGGTTTTACATGTTTAGTCACATCTTTAGTGTCTTTTCTCTGATCCATAGGCTTTTGTCCTTTGACTTAGTTCCATCTGATTTATGCTATACAGAAACTGCACCTGAGTTATGTTGTTGATGTTTTTTAAAAGTGTTCCTTGTAAAAAAAATCACGTTTTTCATGCCTCTGATCAACATAACGAATGTTTTGAGAATGGATGCATATCCTATCTAATCCTGTAAAATTTGTTGTCTTTTCAAGAAAAACTAGACGGGTGCGTGCCTGTGGTACAATTTTGTCAACAACTTCCTGTTCGGTAAGTGACAACCTAAGTACAGTGGCAGTTTCTTTAATACCTACTACTAATGTTCATAAGGACTTTGCAATTGGCTAAAGTGTTATATCTTTGTGTTATGCATCGAAACTGAGACCCTGTGCAATGGTTTGTTGATTACGTTCACTAAGTGATTCTTAGGTAAAAGGGAAAATAACCTCCAACAACTGAGGTTCAGGTACTAAATTATTATCTTGATGTAAGCAGACTATTATTTTAAGGAAATCTAAAAATTTGGTGACATCTAATCCATCTCTTATAAGCATGTCCTTTAACATATGTTCAAGGGGGTGAAGAATTTTTCCGAAAACAGATGAGGGTGCTTGATACTAGGGATGGGCCGATACCAACGTTACTGATTCTCAGCTGCCGATGCCGCCAATTACAGCGATGACGATACCAGTTTTGATGAGCACAATCATAATTCCCAATTCCCAATGTTTGGAAATACATACTTTTTATTACTTAAATTTAAATCTTCAGGTTTGTGAACATTCTGAGCACTTTGTATTAGGTGTCTACTTGATATAAATGAAATACAACACTATTTTAATAATAAATGATAAGATAGACAATTTAAGATAGACAGTTTAACTGGGCAAATAAGTACTCAACCGTCAAGCAAAAAAGCAAAAGCTGTTACCAGACAATGCAGCATTCATTAGAAACTGAGTTCATTACCTTCAGAACTTCAGACAATCTGATGCGGACTTGGATTTTACATCTGAGAAATACCATACATAACCTCAAAATGCATGTTTGTTTAAACCAACAGCCTAAAGATGTCATTAAAAATAACTTATTGAAATCAATGAAGTATTAAATATTCACTTGAAATTGAGTGAATTTTTTTTTTCAAAATTTCAAAATTTATATTGATATGTTCACTTAGTTTGTATGCCTTCATCTGCCTAACCATCTCATTCCTTTGGTTAAAATGACAACTGATTATTTGTCACAATTCTTGCCAAGTCTTATTCAGACCTATAACCAAAACCGCAGCCAACTGTTTCTGATAAGAACTATGCCTGTCAAAATAACACCACGTCCTTTCAATTTGCATTTATGTTTACAATAACATCACAGATTTGTTAAAAATGTCGCGAACCTACGAGTGCAAACGCATAAGAAGATTAATAACTTTAACTTTTATGTCAGTATTATACAGTTTATTTCGGCCGGGCTGTTCAGAAAAAAATGTGTTGGTAATTAAGTTGCTCCAGCTCGCACTTCTGATAGCAATCTAAACCTTTCACATGGGCTACGGCCTGGAAAGTATACTATAATAAATAAATAAATTCTACAAATTCGTACATAAGGGCCTGTCGACTTGACGTAATTCCCTTTTCAGCTGACCAACAAACTTACCTATCCATCGCTAACACTCTGATGACATCACTGCGCTCACTACAGTGTCTGGCACACTCACAAGCTAACCGCCAAAATCCAAATTAATTCTGTACGCTGACCACTGGACTTGATTTAGATGTGGGCTCAATAATCTTCATTCTAGGCACCAGGATTTTGGGTACCGTATAACCAGCTGCAAAAATAGTGTTTACAAAATCTTTGGAAACGCATCTTACTTATGCACCGCTATCCAATAAACATGGTATTTTCATGCCACAAACTTTAAATGTCAACTCCGGACAAAGTGATTCCTGGTTACTCAATACTTCGTCAGCTGGTTCATTTAATGAAAATTCCCTGTCCGTTTCTCCTAACAAGACGGTATTGATGACTACTTCAGTTAACTCAGTAGACTCGTCTACAACTTTAGTGCAGTTTGTGTACATGAGGACACGGACCCCATGGTGGCAATAACTGTGTTCCAGGTCAACGATCAGGTCCTTTCTTTACTGATCTCCGTTAGTTTTAACTTCAGGTCACTTGAACTGCCGGCAGCTGCCGCAGTGGAATTTCTCCCACTAATACTGGTGGTGTAGGCCCTTGCGAATGTGGCAAGTATTTATGGTCGCCGTCAGAACAGTACCCGTCTTGTTTACTTTCTACTTTCCTGGAACGACTGCCCGAGTACAATTTCCTGACTCTGTGTAAGTGTGGTCTGTTCCATCTGTGGTACTGATTCTGTACCAGGTATGGCTCAGAATGTTTCACTTTGTGCTTGTTCACTCTGTGGTTTTGGCCTAGCTTAGGCGCACTGCTGAATCTTGTTTGCCAGTTGCCTGGATACAGGAGCAGAGCTCTTTCATCTCGGAACACATTTGTTGCCCTTACGACTGGAATTCTGCATCGACAGGTGATCAATTTGAGTGAACTCTGATGAGCCTTCTCTGACTGTAACTGCGTCACTGTCGTGGCTGTCAGTTGACTGTGTTTGGTGCTTCAAAGGGTGGGAGGTGCAGTAGGTTTGCAGGTTGTTTCGTCAACTACATAAACAACTTGATCTGTCGAGAGTGGTGGTGAAGTGGTTGTACTTGTATCGCTTCAGTGTACCTCTAAATACATCATCTATGATTTGCTTCATTCTCTTCACATGTGCATCCTTCACTGCAGTTATTTGTAGCATAAATATCTGTAACATCTCCTCCTGTAGGTTAGTCCCTGGCGTTACATGCTGTAATGTACTTGCAGCTGTGTCCAGTGTAGCTAACTCCGTGTTCATAATGTTTTGAGTGTTATCAACCAAATGTGTCACTTCTGTGGTCTCTTCCATTTTGGTTATGTATTAAAATACACTATCATTGATTGCTATCATGGGTCTTAAGTTGTAGGGTCTGTGCTGTCTCCTCCCCCTCTTTAATACTGGTGTCACTGTAAATAGCATACGACTTTCCCTTTTCTCGGACCCTACGTTGGGGGCCAAATTTCTGTAACGTGTGGTGTGGACGTGGGAAGAGTATGTGTGATATACAGATAAAAAGTTTCCCTTGGTACATATATAAATGTGCTAGCCGCCACAGCGCACGCGTCACTCTTACACACGTCTACACTAATATAATAAAGAGGTAAAGATTGTGAGTTTGTTAGAGGTAATCTTTGTAATTACTTATCTGATTAATATAAGTTCTTTCACTTCCAAGTTGTCTGGACGTTCTGAATGAACATAGGCTATATATCATGACGTTATGACACCAGGGGAAATTTTAAATACAAAAAATTTGAATAAACTTAAAACCATTCAATTATGCTTTTTGTATGTACATTCATACCAGAAACTATAGACTTACGAAAGAAATGTTCTAATAAATTCATTCAAAATAATGTTAAAAGTAATTTTCTGACTTTAACTTACAATAATGGTGAAATAATTATATGTACGTAAAAAATTTTTGTAGAGAATTTAATTAGCTACTAAACTATATTTTGGCCATACCTGTATTAGTTTAGAAAGATTTGTAAATTTTTTACACTTAATTTCAAATGTAAATTTGGAAGTTTGTAATAAAAAAAATATTTTCAAAATAATAAATCGATGCCCAGCGAATGGTTTTTTTAAATGATTTTATCATCTAGAGTTTATTTGTAAACAAGAGATCTTGTAGTGTTTGTTTTAGCATTAGCTTAACAATTAACTGTTATTAAGACATACTAACTAATATTGAATACCTTTTTTTTTTAATGCTAACTGAAAAAGGTAATTGAATTTACAAATATATATATTTTTAAAATTTGTCTAGATTACAAATTAATTATTTTACTTTTTATTAGATTGTTTACCATAGATAGTACCAACGTTGATTTAGATAAATAGCCAATTAAAAAAGATAGTTATCTTACTGCATGTGTGGTTGCTATTATGGATCAAATAGTATGTAAAGACGACATCATGCCTAAAAGAAATTGCAACTTTCTCCACGTTCGTGGAGGGCATCTAAAGTACGTTGAATTACAGAGTCTATCGCGGAATGCTCGCAGTGGCATGCCAGCCAAAATATAAGAACCTCACAGGCTCACACTAGGGAATCAAGCACCGAATGCTCCCAGCAGCTTGTTGTCCACTGAACACATGCATCGGAAACACATGCTAGACAGTCTATCACTGAAAGCTCGCAGCAGCTTACTGCGCAGAGACAACGTGCATCCACATCTAGATTGCATAATAAAATTTTAGCCCATGGTAATTGATTGGCTTTCAATTATGATCCAAATTTTGATTATGCTCAGCAGAGAAATATTCTAATTGTGCAAATGAATGAGACATGCTCCAAATGTTTTGCAAAAAAATGGAGTGATGAATCCAATGGCATGTACTGTGCTATGGGAAAAGTTGTTCTTCCTGAAGTTCAGGACCTCGCACACACAATAAAAAGTCTGTTGACAGGCAGTCATCCATTATTTACACATTTTAAAAATAATATACGCAGGTATAGTACTCTATTTCAGATGTCATTCGGCGCAAATGAAATACGAGAAATTGACTTTATGCCTACAGTAAAACCTCTCCATTACGACCACCTCTCTATTTGGGTCAAAATGGTCAAAATTATGAGACACTATAAAAATAGATACAGTTATCCACTGCAGTATCTTAAAAGCAGTTTCAGTTATGCACGGCTTTGTTTTTGTAGATCTAGTCTTCAAAGGCGATACAAGTTTCTATTATCCAAGGTTTTCAGTCTATGAGAAACTGGCCTTTACTGATGTTAGCGGTCACCCATTTCTCAAAACTTTGACAATTGTTGTTCCGTGCAGCAGCGTGAACCAATAAATTACTTCAAGTCAGAAGTGGACTGGGGTATTTGGGCCGGGGGGGAAGGGGGTTGCAGGCTGGGTTGATAATTCTTTGTCTAGTCACGTACTGTACCTGTACCGCCGCCTCTGCCTTACCCCTCCCACTCAGTCAACCCTCCTCCACCCATACCTACGTAAGGTGATCATTTTTTATGGTGAGCAATTTATTTTGGCGAGTTAGGCCGTGTGCATGTATATGCCACGTCAGAATTTTTTCATGAAAAATTTGTGTTAATTAATATTTCAAGTAGGCCGCACAAAATTTTTGTATTCCTGTAAACATTGCTGGACCTGATTGTTCAACACATTGACGTGAATAGCATCTTTCAGCATGTTTTCCCAACACCAGCAGTAATGATGGCAGTGGCGCTGGCTAGCCGCTGTCCACAAGTAACCTTGTAGCTATCTATCGACAGCTGCGCGAGGCAGTCGGCCCCAGTATGAGCAAGAGCTGAGCAGCATTCGGGCGGCCTGGCACGAGCGTGATGCTTGAGCCAGGGCCGCCTACTTCACAGCTCTGCCAGAGGATCTAGGTCCAAGCGACAACAGTAAGCTGCCGGCAGCCGTACCCGGCCGCACTGTAGAGGATCTAGGTGCTCGCCCAGCTACGTACACACGACAATGTATTCGCTGCTAGCCACAGCACATGAGTGATTTAATCTTAATTATGTACCTTCATATCTATTATCAATAAATAAAGTGTGGTGTTTTACTTCAATTGTAAGGCATCTGCAACAGTGTTTTTATTTACTGCTTTGTGTGTAATACGTGTGATTTTCTAGTAATGAAACGGTCAGACCAAAGCGAGAGCACGGCATGCACACACGTATTGCGCAACACCACCTAAACTTTTTGATCGATACCTGCCTCATAGCAATGTTTGTTCCACGAGACCTGCGTAGTAGATCTTTAATAATAACTTTATATGTTAATAATACATAGTCTAATCTTTTCACACACTTTCAATGGCCATGTCACACTGTGTTGTTTAGACCTTCTTTTTTTACAACAAGGGGTGGTCCAATATGCCTTTCTTGGGTATCAAATTAATCAGGAGACGTCCAGCTATTAAAATATACATGTGGTTATATTTAATTTTAAAAGTGGTAAATGGCAAGTTTGGGGGGAATAGGGGTTAGGGGTGGGTCCAAATTGACCCAAAATCTTCCAATTTTTTTTACGACCCCCCCCCCCCCCTATTTCGACCCTATTCTCGGGAACCATGAGGGGTCATAATAGAGAGGTTCTACTGTACTTTTAAGATAGAAGGATATATGTACCATCTGATTGGCAGTTTACTTCCATTGTCATGCCAAAATCTGCAATTTTTTCAAATTTACTTCATTTCTGATGCTGAACAATTTCAACTTTCCTTGCCATCCAACATTTACCCATATTTAAAAATTGAGTTGATCAATGAATTACAGACTGAGTACAGTGGAGTCCCACTAATCCGAACTTGGCTAATCTGAATTTACAGTTGATCTAAACACATGTTGTTGGAAAAAATTACATTTACAAAAACTCAAGTTTTTTTGTTCAATAGATTATTTTTGTCCATTTAATTGATAAAGAAACTGCAATATAAAACAAACAATATAAATTATAACCATAAACTTTATTTTAAATCCTATACAAAATACAGTAGAAATAGTACATACACAAAAAAATACACCTGTAAAAACAATAATATGTACAAGTTGTTAAATACATTACTGAAAAAAAAATGTGCAAACATCATTTGTTCAAACTCAAAAAGTTTGTAAGTCTCTTTTGGCGAAGTGAAGAGAATATACTCAGTTATGCCTTATTGCACCACTTTCTCATGAACATAACGTCTGCAGACGTAGTGCTGTCCTGTTGTTGAACATAACGAAGAGCAACGTTAAGGGCCACTGTGGCGTCTGCGTGTGACACAAGCTGCTCCGTATTACCTTCGGGCTTGTCATCACTTCCGACTTCAAGCAGCTTGGCTTCTGGATTAACGGCTGCGACAATTAGTCAGATTTTCATGACTAGCACCATCCGCTGCCATCCACTCATTGACTTCGGCATCAATTGCATCCTCGCGTCTGGGAATCCTCTTTAACTATTCTAGGAGTTCTGCTTCATCGTGAGCTTCCGGACTTTCAAAGAATTTGGGGGGACAGATTTTTTCCGTGACTTTATTAAGGTTTACTCGATCCCAGTCTCTCACGACTCAGCAGCCTAGTAAACAACATCCTTAATTTTAACATTTTTAATTTTTTGTAACAAGGACAATGAACTTTCATCATCTTTGATCAGAGTTCGTAGAAACATTTTTCTGTAAGTGAGCTTGCAAGCTTGCAACACCCTCTGGTCCATTGGCTGTAGCAAGGGCGTTACATTGGGAGTTAAAAAATACAGCTTTAATGTCATAATTGTTAAGTTGCTCCACGTCCGGGTGAGATGGCGTGTTGTCAATGAGAAGAACAGCACAAAGTGGCAAGCCATTTTCTTTACCGAACTGTTCAACCGCAGCTACAAACTGCTCGTGAAACCACTCTCGGAACATCCATACTTTTTTTTTTGTTCCTGTGATACGCAGGAAGAGATGAGATTTTGAAATGCTAGAGACTTTGCGGATTTTCTGATCATCGTTAATGGTAGCGTGTGATTACCCGCCACATTACTGCAAGCCAGTACAGTGACATGCTCCGTGCTCATGTTGAAGCCCGGAGCTTGGGATTCTTGTTTGGCTACTAAACTTTTTGTAAGCAGTGCCTCAAAGTTCAAGCCAGTTTCACCCACATTATAAACTTGTTGGGGAGAATATTCTCTCAGATACTAGAGCAGCACACTCACCAAGGTAGGATTCAGCAGCTTTGTGATAAGTAGAAAGCTGGCAAATCCAGTGGCGTTTATTCCACCTATGAAACCACCCGATGCTCCCACAAAAAGAATCACCACCATTCATTAATTTGTTGAGATGAATGGCCTTTTCTTGGATAAGAGGTCCACTTAGAGGCGTTCCCTGGTCTCTTTCCTGAGTAAACCAAAGGAGAAGAGCTTGGTCAACTTTTTGAAACTGCCAAAGTTTTGATGTTTTCCGAACTTCAAGAGGTTTTTTTTTTAGTTGAAGTTGTACAGAACTGTTCGATCTTGCACAGTTTTTCTTCCGATCAGTTATTGTGGGCTTGCCATGCCAAACTCTGTGGACAATTTACTTGCACTCTCACCTAAACACTTTAAAACTTCTAACTTATCACTAAGTGTACATGTTGTATGTTTACATTTGCTAGCCATTTCACTACCCCCTGAACCAACACGAGGCCTACAAAAGAACACCTGATCCACTTGACAGTAAAGATGATTCACTGGTGAAAGGGGGTGGGAAGGGTCATAATCTCCAGTGCCCTTGATTGGTTCCTCAAGTACAGTATACTCGTTTCATATTACAATAGACATTGTTTGTCTATAATTAACATTAAAATTATTAAATAAATTTACATTATTTTGGTTATTTAGGTTAATCCGAAAATGTGATAATCCGAACAGGGTTCGGTCCCGATTAGTTCGAATTAGCGGGACTCTACTGTACTATGAAAAAAAAAAAAAAAAACTAACAGGTGGTTGCTATTTAAAATAATATGTTAAAATTAATTTTCTTACTTTAAGTTGTAATCATGGAGAAAATTTTGAAATACTTTTAAAATATAAATTCTGTATTTTCTAATAAAATTAATACAATAATAAAACCTATTAATGGTATTATTAATTATGTTTACAGAATAATAAATAGATGCCGAGCGAAGCTAGTAAAATATACACATTTAAAAGATGAGACAAATATGATTAGGTGAAATATGGGTAATCTGTGTGAAGCAATGCCTTGGGCATGCTTCTGCAGTCAAACCAATGAACTTGCACCAGCTGCAACTTACATAACATATCATATTTTATGGTAGAGTAGTGCACCTCCTAACTGCGCAGTTCCAACAGCCCAAATTGTGCCAGGCTTAACATGATTGTCAGAAAACCATTTTCACACCTTCTTACCCATAAAAATATAAATTAGGATATGTAAAATGCAGTTGAGGGGGTGAGTGACTGAAAAACTCCAGAGTGATGGAATACTCAGGCCCAGATCCATCCTTGCTGGAACGCACACTTTCCTACCTGTTTTACTTTAGCATGTACTATTTGGACATGTAGCTGGACCACATTCTCGAAGATACTGGTACTACAATACAAATTGCCAATATCATTGTGTAGGGGGGGTAGGGTGTGACTGAAATTTCCACCAACAGACGCAATAGGAAGTGCAGTTTGAAAAAAATATATAAATTTTTAATTGGTATTTAAAATGTACAATTTCACCTTACAGTTATTGATTTCATAGAAGATGGCAATTGTAAAGGCTGAATTAGGCTCAGTTGACAATGAAATAAACTTGTTTGAGGTAGTGGTTGTAATTACATTGAAACCCTTGCAATTGGTTGATATCAGCTTTAAGGTGTCCAGAAAAACAATGTATTACGAGTTCCTCATGGTAAACAACGGGAAAATTTAAAAATTTGGTGAAACATGGTGGCTCACGTGATGTTCTAGGCGTAATGAGTGTAATAAAAATATATATACAGCAAGACTTTATTCTGTTTAGTTCCTTATCTGGGTTATTTTATTAGTGTTAAACTCTGGAAGTTCTAGAAGTTCTTGTAGGTAGGGGATGGTGATGGGGCATCCCCCAGGTGTAACGTAGGATTAAGACTAAGTCTGTACGTAAACTTACCCTCTTACGAGCTAACTGTCTGTTCACAAGGTCAAAGTTGCCTGTTCTGAAACTATGCCGATGGGGCTCAAATCAGGCTTCTTATTACCAACTATCCTCACATGCTCATCTCTGTATGTGCTTCAAGGGGTGAACGTGGACTTCCCTGCATATTAATTATAAATCCCTAACGCCACAACCCACGTGGGGTGCGTGTCCTACCGTCTCCTTCCAAGATTCAATATGGAGTGTCCTTCAACACAAACTAAGCCTAGCTCCATAATTCTCGGTGACCTCTCAGCTAATCACAAGGTTCACATTCAAATATTTATTTAAAATGTCACTTTAACCTCCATAATTATGAAAAGGCATAGAGTCCTTGGCCTTAAAACATACACACAGTATTACTGAAAACAGGAAAGACGTATTGATATGTGCCCAAAAATAAAATATGGTAAACATATATATTTGAATATGTATATTTGAACTCTGCTTTCAAATAAAAAATAAGTACATAATTACTGTCATATAAAAAAATAAGGAAAGATCAAATAATATGCAAAAATATGATGTGAATTATAAAAATATTCAGTGTAACATAAAAATGCAAATAGACTGTAAAGCAAATGTGTGTTACAGGGGTTGTAGCCATTTACATTTAAATGTGTGTATTTATAATAAAATATTAAAATATGTTTAGCATGGTATTGCAGCCAGTTGTATTAGTATATATTATTATATTATTAGTATATATTAGTATATAGTATTAGTATGTATTAGTGTATATATTTATTTTGTGCAGTTGGACCTGAGCCGTCCTCTTGAAGACCAAGGACCTTTCACTGTCATATTACACAAACTGACAGACATCATCGCGTTGGCCGAGAAAGGGGATGTTGAGGTATGTATACCTTTTGACATTAGTCAGACAAAATATTTATTTTATGTTATATTGTTGAGATTTGTTAGTTTAAGTTTAAATTACTTTACATTTTGGAAGTCAGGCACACATCCAAGAGTTGTGTTTGTGGAGCATCAGCATGGGCGTATCAGGGGGACTTCTGCAGCAGAGAAGAATTTGTGTAGTTACACAATTGATAAATGAAAGAAATTTTACACATATACTGTACAGTACTCTACACAAATCTCAGTGTTCCCCATGTGAATAGAATGTTTAAGTATCTCTGCATTTTGCAGCAATTTTTTGTTAAATACTCTAGATGTTACATAGGGCAACATTATTTTATAGAGCATAGGTATTTGCATACCTGTTAACTTTTACCGTTCTGCCAGAAATTTTACGGGTAAATTCAATTCTTACGTTTTTACGGGAGCTGCACAAATTTTACATTTTACGTTTCCGCTAGTCTGAAATTTCATCTTGTAACACTAGCCATCTGTTTTTTCAGTCACGTGTTGTAAAAATTGATGTGCATTTGTTGCAGGAAATACTGTATGTATTGTATTTGTACCGTATTTTAACACAACAGTGCCATATATTTCTTTCTTACTATGTGTAATACAGTACCATAGTTTTGTAGTGAATATTTAGGCAATTTTGAGTAAAATTTAACATTGTGTAAGATTGTTGTGACGTCCCATTTTATGGTACAAATACCATAGTTTTGAGTACATAATGTGCCCTACCATATATTTACGCTGACTCACTGACATTTAGTGCTGTTGATTCAACATCAACATTGTCTATTGCGCCTCCGTCGGCTTTAAGTTGGAATGGTAGTTTGCGTTAAACGAAAATCGTAGCAGTTGAGTGAAAGTGAAATATTATTATAAAATATTTTACTATAATTATAAGGTGTGTAGGTGTGTTTATCACATATTCCATTGAATCACGCAGAAAAGAAATTATTCTGTATGAACACGTGTTTATCAATTTAGGTGCCTTTTTTGTATTTTTGTTTAGCACTAATAAATAAATATTTGTCATTCTCTATGTCACTACGAAACGTGTAAAATGTGTGGTAACAAGAAACAGTACATTCAAGTGTTTAGGTCAGCATACTCTGCACAATTCTCACGTATCCTGAAATCAGGCAAAGATGAGAAATACACATTTTGTAGCATCTGTCGCTGTGATATTAATATATCTCATGGGGGAAAAAATATATCACTTACCATATCAAGTGTGTGAAAGACCAAAAGTGAAACAAAAAAAAATTAACACTTACTTTGATACCACAAGTAGTGTTGAATATGAGGTTATTCAGGTGAAGTGTTTGTTCACGTGGAGTGTTTGGTGGAACACAACGTTCCTTTTAACATTGCAGATCATGTTGACCCATTGCTTAGGAAAGTGTTTCCAAAGTGTGGTGTGGCCAAGCGAAATGGCTGTGGTCGAACCAAGATGACAGCCATTGTTAACCCCTTCCCTGTTTGATTAATTTCACTAAAAACATCCCAAAAATAACCAATTTTATAAAATGCTTTGCACATCGTCTATGAAGTAGAGGGATGACACATCTTGTAGGATTACATTTTTTGGATTCATATTTTAGAAGTTATGAATTTCGAAAAACTTGAGAAAATTTTCACCCCAGTATACTTGGGCATAATGTAAATCCATTCAAAATTGGAATATTTTACTGATGTGATATATATATATATACACACACACACACACACCCACGCACGTGCACACACACGCACGTGCATGCACGCGCACACACACATGCACACACACACAGTACCTTGTTTCCCTTTGGCATCCTTCACACGGGAACACATTCCACACTGCCTGGTCGGCTTCTCTTTCTTCCGGGAAGTGCCTTTCTGTCAGACGCAGAGGAGCAGGTGACAGTCCAGGCCAACCAGCAAGCTTGGGTGAAATATCGGGTGCATGATACTTGTCAAGCATTTCTTGAACAAGAGCTAACCTGAATTTCAAGTATGACTTTTTCCCTCCACATTTTTGGTAAAGCACGAAGGCATTGAAGATACAAATGTCAAGAAAACTATGAAACAATTTCTTATAATAAATTTTTCCCCATTTTTCGTGGGACAGGGTAATTTGCAAGTTGTTGATCAACACATTGAACGCCTCCCATGGTATTGTTATAAGCCTCGACAACTTCTGGCTTCATCACTGGTTCTTTTCCAGCTTTCCGAACTGTCGCATTATGTGCCCCATGCACAGTTGTGAGCAAAGACACCTTTTTGTTGTGCCACAAAACTGCTGTGACTTTACCTGTCTGGTACGCTACGATCTCGCATTTCTTTACGTTACGATCTCACCTTTCTTTAACTCTTTTTCCTAAGCGAATCAGGCATATCTCTCCTTGAAAGATGCACTGTTCTGTAGGTATCAGTATGATTAGCAATCAGTAAATCAGCAAGTGGAGGGAGATGAATAAAAATTATCCAGTGTTACACAATAACCTTTATTTAGTAGTGGCTTTATCAACGTCATAACAACTTGGGAGGATTTCGGGAGATCCTGATATTCTGCATAAAGTTGTGTGTCTTTCCCTGTGTAGATTACCGTGCTCCAGACATTACCACTGCTGGACTCGCATAACAGAAATTTTTTCATGCCGAAACGTGACCTTTTTGAAGGAATGTAATGCTTCCACTGTAGCGTCCCTTTGAACAGTAACAGAGACTTGTCGATAATAATGTCTCTTTCAGGTGTGTACAACTTTTTGAATTTTTCATTCAAATCCAAAAACACAGGCCAAATTTTTCGCAGCTTTGGACATATATATGTGTTGTCAAAACTTGCATTGTCAAAAAGTGCAAAAAACCATTTCAGCAAACAAAAATGTTTGTAGGTCATGATTTTTGAGTAAATTGGTGTTGTCAGAAGGGCATTTGAGGACCAATATAGCTCTACATCAGGCTTCTATACAATGCTCTGCATAATGGCGACAGCAAAGAAGACATAAAGTTCATTTGTGTTTGTGTTTTTCCACTTTTCGTATTTACATTGTTGAGCGTACCTGTTGGTCTCATTGGTGATTAGCTGGATGAGAATGAGATCAAAAATCATACAGAAAAAATCTAAAATGCTGTGTTCGTGATCTGTGTCTAAATGCATGCCACTTGTGCTAGTAAAGTTATATCATGGAGGTGCTGGTGGTGGAGATGTAACACTTACATTACATCTCTGCCGGGCTGATGCAACCTGCTGATCTGCTTCGTCCTCGGAACTTGAGCTGCTGCTTTCAGATAGAATTTCATCACCACTTTCCGAGCCACTGTCAAAAACTTCGCTATCAGAGTCCATTTTGTTACATATTAACTTTCCACCGCTCGGAGTACCAACCGACCGAACAATAATTTCAAATGTGGGCGTACGATAATATGTAAAAAAGAAGTGCTGCTATCTTGTGCTATGCGATAAATTTTTTTACAACAACATTGATTTGCAGGCTATCTAATTTCAAAAGACAAGCAAATAATCACACTTTTTTTTATATAGAAAGAAATGATTACCGCACTGTAGTAGTAAACTTAAAAAGCATAATCTAGACTTCAAATATTTTTTTCTGTTTGACTTGTGATCTCATCCACAATTTTTCACAGTAAACATGTCAATGGAGACTATTGAAACAACAAGGTGAGGTTGGTGCCCAAGTATACTCGGGTATATATATTTTGCGCACAAGGCTTATACCCGAGATATCTCAGGGGAAACAGGGAAGGGGTTAATGAATGGCTTTAGATGTAGTTTCCAGTATTGTTGAATGTTTACAGAATGTTCCATTTTGCCTTTCTACAAATGGTAGCACTGATTGTGGCTCCAAAATTTATCCAATTGTGGTGATGTATTTTGATCCAAAGAGCCATTTGGTTGCGAGTTCTTTGCTCTCCAGTCCTTCATTGCAAGTGGATTCCCCACAGGGAAAAATATTGGTGAACTGTTGTTCACAGAACTAAGACGTTTGGAAGTGCCTTTTGAACACTGCATAGCCTTTTGTTTCGATAATGCTGCGGTCATGATAGGTTCTAAAAATGGTGTTGTTGCACTGTTAAAACAAAAAATGGCAAAATTTAATATCAATTGGCTGCCTTTGTCGTTGAGTAAACTTGGCTGCAGAGAAAGCGTCAGCCTCCATTCCTATGAAACTTGATGAGATAGTCGTAGATATTTACTATTATTTGGAAAAAAAAGTGCCAAGAGGAAGGACAGGCTTCAAAAGTTCCAAGAGCTGCACACCTCAAACACGTTTGCACAAGGTGGTTGACATTAGATGCTAGTATGGCAATAGCTGTGGAGCAGTGGGAACTCCTGAAGAAAGATCCCAGCTGCAATTGCAATCCCGGCCTAAATGTAGATAAAATGAGCAAAAGAAAACCAGAATGTGATGTTGGTATGAGCGAGAAGAAACACAAACCTAAAACAGAACATAATTTGATATTCCACTGAAAAACTACAAAGCCATCCTCTCAAGAAGAAAAACTACAAAGCCATCCTCTCAAGAAGAAAAACTACAAAGCCATCCTCTCTCAAGAAGAAAAACTACAAAGCCATCCTCTCAAGAAGAAAAACTGCGAAGCCATCCTCTCTCAAGAAGAAAAACTACAAAGCCGCCCTCTCTCAAGAAGAAAAACTGTTCATGTTCCTGTTTGTACTAAATATGACTCCATTATTTGACAACCTGAATTTGACTTCGCAGTCAGTCAGTCCACAAATTCACATTTGCACATGACGTCTTTACAACAATGATATTTTACTGGCTTCAGCTCATCCGTAAGCGTAGCCATGCACCTGATTTCAATGGAGTTTTTATTGTTGACAGCCACGTGACGTTAAGAAGTTGTACTGTCTACGACGGCAAGAATGGATGTTCCAACTTGCGAGATTTTATTATTCACTGGCCCACCGAGACTATGCATTGAAGGCACAGAGTTCAACTGCACGCAGCTAGATTGCTACACAAGTATCGCTTCGCCACCTACCAATCTCCAAGCCGGCAGGTGACGTCACATCTGCAAGCAGCTATGCTATCGCTACTCCCCCTTACTATCATTTAACCCCTTGCCCACCAACTTGCCAGCCAATGACAGCAGGGGAAGCTGCCAACAGAGTATAAATAGCTGGCCAGAACGCTCACTCGAGATAAGTTTTCATTCCTTCACCGTGCTAGCCACTGAAGGAACTGATCAGTCTGCTCAGCTACAGCTATGCTCCTAGGTCTATCCTTCCTTTCTTCACTGCATTTGTGCCGAAGGGAATGCCTATCCTTGGTCTTCACCGTGCTTGTCACCAGAGCCATCCCTCCAACCTTGCTTAGTCTTCCACGAAGATTCCAAACCGCCAGGTCGTGTATACACTAAGACACTGCGGCCCCATCTGGGCAACATTTGTTTAGGCAGTTAGATCAGTTTAAGTTGTTTTCACAGCGCTCGTCTACCCCACCTTTGTTAGTCGAGAAACAGGTTGCCTGTACCTGGATAACGTAGGGTTAAGATTCCTTAAGCTCTTGCTAGCGTTAGGAGGTAGTGTGACACCACTTGTTTTTTTCCCATTAGACGGAATAAACAAAAGTTAAACCGACTCCTGAGTACCGTGTTACTGTAGATCTAGCACATTTCCTAGTTTACTTAACGCAGTTGAGGGGAATGCAGGTGACCCAGGAAAGCTACTCGTTTGAGCCAGTAAACTACCAGATACCTACACACACTAGCATCTGCTGCATACCATGGTAGGCAGAACGTTAGAGCCCACACCCAGGTACTCATTCTCATAGGACAGCTGGTCGATTCTGTGCTTGTACTCTTCACTGTGTTTTGGCGCCAGATGAGTTGTTTCCTGAGTTGAGAAGACTGAAATTGAGGTTTACACCTACGTGCTAGGACTGTTGACCACAAGGTCCAACACCCAGTGCTCACCGCCCGAGTGCTGTGATAGGGTGATGTTAAGTCGGCAGGCATGTGATTCTACACCAGTAGGACTACATGTACCCTGCGATCTCCTCATGGATGTGAGAGTGTATTCTCATCCTGATGCCGTATTCCCGTCTTAGTGGTGTTTGTGAAAAGGTGAAACAGGTGCTAACAGCTTCTGAGAGCTTTCAGGAGCTTACCCCCTCCCTCATCAATGCTCTCAACCAGCTCGTACCCGGGAAACAAGCTCAGGCATTATGTCTTCTTGTGATACCCATCACTCCGGAAGTACATTGGGAGCTGTTTGAAGCACAGACATGTCTGAACCAAGCGGTACACCCTGGCTTGCCAAATATCTAAATCAGCCTGAACAACCCACAGTAGTTCCTAGTGCCTACTTCAGACTCGAATCAGGTGTTCCACCTCCACAGGCACATTCGAACAGCAGAACACAGAGCACACACTTGCCTGCGGCTCACGTACGCTCTGTTGAAACCACCAAGATCAAGCCTACCACTGCTGTTACATGTCGCCCAGAACCTAAAATGGAGATCTCACTGCTCAAACCCAATTTTGTGCCCTGCCACAAAGCTACCAGACCAGTCCTTTATACTGGTTGTGCACTAGTGCCACATAGAGACTAGATAACCCGTCAAACCCGCCAGAAGGGTGCGCCTGGCTTAGCACCCGTCAAAGACCTCAGTAGTAGGATGTAAGGATGGCTTGCGCAGGAGCCTAGCAGCGGGATCCGGCCACCAAATTTAAATTTTTTCTTCCAAAAATCGCTCATTTTCACGAAATATTATGTTTTAGCCCGAAAATGCCGTAAAATTTCCCTTTTTTCCCGGAGCGGGCAAGAGGGATCAGTGACCCAGGTGACAGGGATCAGTGAGTCAGGTGGATTTTTGACCTTTAACCCAAAAAAATATCTCAAAAATTATTTTTTAAATTTAAATATATTTTTATAATTAAAAAATTTAAAGGCATAAATGTATGAGGTGTTATATATCACCAAACTCGTCTTTTCAAGTCACATACGATCGTGATGCCATACCAATGTTGTCTTGATTTCTTTTGCTCTATCATTTTGATCACACGACCGCCATCTTGGATCCAGGGACCTTGACCTTAAATCAAAAAATCCTAAAAATCTATGAAAATTCTAAAAAGTCAAAAAAAATCTAAATTATCCCAAAAACTATTTTAAAAAGTATTAAAATAATCTTTAAAAAAAGTATTAAAAAATGTCTTAAAAATACAAAAAAATAGCGAAAAGGTAAAAAAATCTGAGAACATTTCATGTTAACCTCACACTCATGCCACCACCCTAAATATCAACGTCTACCCTTACCTACCCACCTTCCAATACTACAAAAATTGAGAAAAATCACAAAAGTTGAGAAAAACTATACCAAAAATCATAACTCCAGCATGTCTGTCATCATTGCAGTCAGACACCAACCATCACTATAATTACAGAGGCCAAGAATAACTTCGTCTTTTCAAGTTCAACATTTACATATAATATTTTATTGCTATCCCAGACGTAAGTATGTACGGACTTGTACTAACGTTGAACTTAGAAACATATTTCCTACTCCTATGTAATGTAATGCTTGTTAATTTTTTTCCATCACACCATCCCATAAAATGTTTAGTATCCACTTCACGTAACCTAAGATAACCTTACCTAACGTAACCTAACTTTACCTTACCTAACTTTGCCTAACCTAAGAAAACCTTACCTAATTTTACCTAACCTAACTTCACCTCACCTAAGATAACCTATCCTAACTTTACCTAATGTAAGATAACGTAACCTAAGATAATTTAACCTAACTTCACCTAACCTAAGATAACCTAACAACTTCACCTTACATAACTTTGCCTAACCTAAGATAACCTTACCTAACTTAACCTCCCCAAAGATAATTTAACCTAACTTCACTTAACCTGAGACAGATGGCACTGCGCCAACCTCAGGCGTTGATTAACCAGCAACCTTTGGCTCCATAATATATTCCAGTTGCTTACACAAGCTGAGAGGAAATGTCTGTCACGACTGTCGCTGTCAAACTAAGCTTCCTAGTTGAACCTGGCTACTTATATACTCGCAAGCTGCCACCTTGACATTCAATGTTCCACGCACCATAAATCAACTTTTACAGAAACCTTAGAGTTCAGACCAGCTGAAACACAAACATCCCTGCCATCTGCTCTACCAACCAACACCAGACAAAATATACTCATAATTGATACCTCTTGCTATAACTCAAGCATACCTCAACCATTTGTCCTCACACAGGCCATACAAAGCAAACGTACACTGACCCCTCACAAGACTGACCCATTGACCCATAATGACCCCTTGACCTATTAACTCATTAACGCTATAATGACCATATAATGACCCCATTGACCCATGACTCAGTGACTCGTCACACATTGACTCAATGGGTCATGGAGTTATTATGGGTCATGGGGTCAATGGGTCATTAAGGTATGGAGTCATTATCTGTCCCGGATCCGCTCATAAGCTCCTGCGCCTGCCTTCCCTATATCCTACTGACCTCCTTTTTGATCTTTATGACAATTTTCACAGTCCCGAAGTTTCACTTGTCGAAAAGAGAGGAATAATATTTTCTGGCACCCAACATGGGGTGCAAGTGTGATAGGGTTACCTTCACTGTACGAACAAGTCAACCAGACCCGAACAAGGACCACCAGGACTTTGGGGTGTTCAAAAAATCTGGTGCTCAAAACTGCACCCAGAAAGTCCTTAACCGACTTGAGTGAGCACGAGCTCAGCTGTACAGCTACAGCGGCAACCAAACAAAGCCGCTGTTCGTAGCTGAACTGCCCCGGTTCGCGAAACCACCAAATACAATGTGCCCATTGTCAATGTTGGTACCATTATTCCTGCCTAGGCTTGGCAGATGAACACCATTTCACCTATGGCATGGAGTACCGTTGCGATGATTGCAGAACGCGGCAAGTGTGGCGTATCTTGTATGGGGAGAACTACCACCATAGTTGCATCGGATAGCCCGAGAAACGAATTTCCCGGCCAGGCATAGTATATCAATGCAAAGTCTGCCGACTTGCCATAAAGTACAGACCGCATAACCCAGGACCGGCCTCCGAACCCAGCACTGCCCGTTGTGTGGGAGAGCCACTGTTACCAGAATTTGTGGGGCGACCTCATGAGGATCCGTTAGTGTTCATTGCCGTACGTGAATGGGAATTTTGCACCCATAAAAAGCTCGAGAAACAGTGGGTCTCACGAGCACTGTCTTGATTAAAGGGCAAAGCCCTCAACTGGTGGAATAAATATGGAGAGTTTGTTTTTTGGAGTGGAGCCAACTCAATATCAGACTATTACAATAGTTCACAGGCGAAGAGGTACTGGTGCGTCTCATGATGGAATTTTACAGCTGCACTCAGACATCAGACCAGGAGGTAGAAATCTTAATCCGCAGAAAGGTACAAATATACCATAGAATCTTTCCCGAAGGAGATGAGGAAAGTTGCATGCTGCAGGTAAGTCGCCTGTTATTACCTCAACTGCGAAATATCCTAACTCATTCCCAAGGGCCTCATTGTGGGTGACATCATAGACCGTGCACGAGAAGGAACCAATTCTCAACCGCCTTAAGCCTACAAAGCAACCGGAGTCAGACAAGTTGTCGGAATGAAGTAACAGATCACCGCCACCTCTACTGCCCAAGCCACATTTGCCAATGTGCTGGTACTATCCAGAACACCATTTCAACAAGAACTGCCCACAGCAGCGCACGCTGAGAACAATATGCATGGAAAAAGGGGTGTAACTCGTGCACCACATACCACTCTATCTGACACTGACAACAATAGCACACACCAGTAGGGAAATGCTGCAGCCGGCGGGCCAAAAGAGGCAACCCCATCAGACAAGAAAGGCAAGTCTTCCAGCTCCTAGACAAGGAAGCTGAGGTACCTGAAGTCCCACATATAGAAGTTTAAGTCGTGGGAAGAACGTGTTGGCGTTGCTCGACTCGGCTGCTTCCGGAAATTTTATCAGACGAGACATCCTCACAGAAGACCAATGGCCAAATCTGAGAGTCCAAACTAAAACTGTGAGAATGGCAAAACCAATCCACACTCACCATTGACAGCTGTACCCACTTAATTTCAAGCTTCACATGATCAAGACACAAGCGGAGTTCATCGTGTCACAGGACATCCAGGAGGAAGTGATACTAGACCACCCTTAGCTTCAGCAGTAACAATGCATATTGAATCATGGACAGAGGAAAGTATACTTGGGCGATAACCACGCGTAACTGTGAATTGGGAACACTTACCCAACCACGTTACCCCGCAAGCCCTCTACGATGAGGAGATCAACCACGACCTTACTGAGGCGCAATCCTGACAGTTAAAGGCAGTCCTCGACAAACACGCCGGAGCTCTCAGATCAGGAGGAACATTGCGTCAAACCCGTGCCATTCAACATGAGATATTGTTGAACTCATCCGCACCAATTTATAACCGACCATACAAGATTTCAGCTAGGAGTCACTGTCTCATAATGGAACAGCTTGAAGACACGAAGCTACAATGAATCATTGAGCCGTTGGACTCACCCTACAACTCCCATGTTGTGTTAGTTCACAATAAAGGCGGACAGCTTAGGTTCTGCATAAATGATAAAGTGTTGAACGATGCTACACTGCCGATTCTACCTCCAGTATTCGACCTAGCATACACTTTGCGAGACAGGCGAGGCCAAGTCATCAGCACCTTGAATATGCAGTCTGGTTATTAGCATATAGCAGTACATCCAGACAGCTGAAAATATATTGCATTTATGTTCCTGGAAGAAGAGACCCTTCAGTTCAGAGTCATGCCCTTCGGACTCAAAAATGTACCAGCCACATTTCAACGGCTAATGGCAGCCAAGGTTTTACCTGAATACATTGGACAGTTTTGCTTAGCTTACTTAGACAATGTGATCGTCTACTTCAAGTCTTGGGATGAACATCTTACACATTTGCAATGAGTTTTGGAGTGGCTGGAACTCCACGGTATGATGGCAAAGCTTTCGAAGAGCCACTTTGGAAGATTTACATTGAGTACCTGCGCCACATCGTATATCCACAGGAGGAATAGAATGCCCTTTACCAGTCCACCTTCGCAGGAGGCGTGCACCGCCTGGGGGGTTGACAGTTGAATTTCCCCCCCCCCCCCCCCAAATCCTACTCTGGTCGTCCCCAATCCAGCCCTACCGAAAGACGAAATCAGGAACTAAAGAAATGTCTTCGGCTGAGCATAGGTGACAGTCACAACCAATGGGATTGAGAAATCCATGCTATCCTGTTTCTCGGAGAACGTAGGAGGAGGGAGAACGAAGCCATTGAATCTTCCCCTTGTCAACGCCTCTTCGGTCATTTGCTCCGTCGCCCTGGGTACTGGCAATGGGAAACCTCCGTCAGATCCCAGGAGACTCCTGAAAAAATAACCGTAGTAGCCAAGGCTAGAGAAAGGCGGGCCAGATGGAATCAAGACCAATATTAGCCCACAAATATTCCCTCCCTCGTGCTCCAGCCCTAACGTACTCCCTGGGAACTTAGTTGCTGGTGAAGAATCACCCATTGAGTAAGGTGTCAGACCAATTTGGTACTAGTCTGGCCCCAAAGTGGTCCGGGCCCTTCTCGGTGGCCAGCTAGTACGGTAATGTATATTGAGACCACCCGAACAGAGGTGGACAATCAAATATCGGCACCCAAAACAGTTACAGAACACCTGACCCCAGCGAAGCGAGTATGACAAAGTCCCCGACCTTTGGTCAGGCAGACCATTACCCCAGTAATAGAACGAGAGGAGTTGCACTCTCTCCGAGCGCATAGGACGTACATCATACCACGGATCCAGGGAGGAATGCCCCAGAGGACATTACCTCCACGCCTAGTTCATACCTCCACTACTCACCCCGGCGCCAAGCTGGCAGATTAAGCTCCATAACAGAAGGCTCCTGGCGGAGACCCACTGCTTGAGTTACAGTGGAAGTCTGGGAATACCATGGTGTGTTGTACTGCGGATTCTGTTATACAATGCAGCAATTTATGTCTCCCAGCCTGAATAAATAAATAGTGGCAAATCTGGGGTGAAGTATGTGGGTGTGCATGAGTCATTGACGACGTGGTGAAGGAGGGCGGAGCGGGTGCACGTTCACCCTCCTTTCAGCACAGAGTACTGATTAATTACAGCCAGTATTGTATGTTTTACTGTATTCAGTTTCCTTGGTGTGGTGCAATGTCTTTGATGGAAGAATTCCTAGTGGTCCTTTTTATGTGACCCTATTATACCTGTTCCGCTGTTTGGTTGTAAACAGGCCATAAAATATTATACTGTAGTAACCTTTCCATACAAGTTAACATGAAATGTGCGTGCGTTGTATAACGTGACTCATTCAAGCAATTACAATTATTTAATGCCAAAATATTTAACTAAAGTAAGATAAAATACGCTGGATGCTGGAATACTGTTTCAAGAGGGATACCAACTTCTGTGGCACATTCGGTATAAAACTTGCTTGCAATGCGAGGGGCTCTGGGTTCAGATTCTGGGTAAGGTAGGGACTATGTAATTTACAGGCCTATAATTAATCTCCTATGGGATATAGTGCTACATAATCATTATAGTTATGATGTAGACATTTTGATTATAATGTGTACATAGCGGCTATTCTTTATGTCTTCCCATTTTTGAGGGAAAAAAAATCAGAAATTTGAGAGGCCTCGAAATTAGTGCTTATAAGTAATTTACAGGCCTACGAATAATCACCTATAGAGTATAGCTCTATGTAATCACTATAATTATGATGTAGATACTATGATTATAATGGTATTTTGATTATAATGATATTTGTCAAATCATTTTGTTTAAAAAATAATTCAAAAATTTGAGGTGGGCTTTGAAATTCATGCTTCTAAGTAATTTACAGGCCTATAATTAACTGCCTACGGCATATAGTTCTATGTAATCATTATAACTATGATGTAGACAATGTGATTATAATATATATATCGGCTATAGGGTATGTCTTCCCGTTTTCGAAGGAAAAAATTCAGAAATTTGAGGCGCACAGTTTTATTGTCCTGAAGACATACACATTAGGACATGCATCGCGGACTGCACACGACCTATTGTGGACAAGGCTTAATGCAGAAAAGTTGTCTTTCTTTGCATGTCACAAATGATTTTCCTTTGTTGGTTTTAGTTTTCCTTCATAAAATGCAAATCATACGAGCAAGCGACATGTTTCACAACACGTGCGGCACTGATAGATCCCATCTGCAGTGCAAGAGTGCATGCAAACTTTGTTTAGTTTTATTCGGACGTGAGCTTCGTTCTCATTTTCACTTCTCACCAACCAGGCCCGGCTGGGGCCCGAACCCCATCCTCCAACCCGCGTGACAAACAACTCACAGTGAACACCGCCCTTGGTGAAATAAGTACACCCTTTGCCTGGAAAATGTAGTGTTTTTGAACTATTATTGCTTGAATGCATGTGACCTACTTCCTCACACCACGTTTCTGTTTTATTGTTTCCCTCCCTTGGGTGCTGTCATGACAAATGATGCAGATAGGTTTGACAGATAGGTGCTACGCTCCATTAGAACACTGGCTTTTTTTTTTGCTGCTGTACTTGGCCACTCCCGGAATAGTGCGCAAAGGTATAACGCAGGTCTGAATTATGTCCTCCAACAGGCGGGTTATATGAGGCTTTTACTGTATTAGTAGACGGCACCCCAAAGGTAGCATAATCACTGAGGATAGCGAGCCTCAAGTGTTGAATTATGTCCCCCAACAGGTGGGTTATATCAGGCTTTTACTGTATTACTTGAAGGCACCCCAAGGGTAGCATAATCACTGAGGATAGCGAGCCTCAAGTGTTGAATTATGTCCCCCAACAGGCGGGTTATATCAGGCTTTTACTGTATTACTTGAAGGCACCCCAAGGGTAGCATAATCACTGAGGATAGCGAGCCTCAAGTGTTGAATTATGTCCCCCAACAGGCGGGTTATATCAGGCTTTTACTGTATTAGTTGAAGGCACCCCAAGGGTAGCATAATCACTGAGGATAGCGAGCCTCAAGTGTTGAATTATGTCCCCCAACAGACGGGTTATATCAGGCTTTTACTGTATTAGTAGACGGCACCCCAAGGGTAGCATAATCACTGAGGATAGCGAGCCTCAAGTGTTGAATTATGTCCCCCAACAGGCGGGTTATATCAGGCTTTTACTGTATTAGTTGAAGGCACCCCAAGGGTAGCATAATCACTGAGGATAGCGAGCCTCAAGTGTTGAATTATGTCCCCCAACAGGCGGGTTATATCAGGCTTTTACTGTATTAGTAGACGGCACCCCAAGGGTAGCATAATCACTGAGGATAGCGAGCCTCAAGTGTTGAATTATGTCCTCCAACAGGCGGGTTATATGAGGCTTTTACTGTATTAGTAGACGGCACCCCAAGGGTAGCATAATCACTGAGGATAGCGAGCCTCAAGTGTTGAATTATGTCCCCCAACAGACGGGTTATATCAGGCTTTTACTGTATTAGTTGAAGGCACCCCAAGGGTAGAATAATCACTGAGGATAGCGAGCCTCAAGTGTTGAATTATGTCCCCCAACAGCGGTTATTATCCAGCGTTTTTTTACTGTATTACTTGAAGGCACCCCAAGGGTAGCATAATCACTGAGGATAGCGAGCCTTAAGTGTTGAATTATGTCCCCCAACAGGCGGGTTATATGAGGCTTTTACTGTATTAGTAGATGGCACCCCAAGGGTAGAATAATCACTGAGGATAGCGAGCCTTAAGTGTTGAATTATGTCCCCCAACAGGCGGGTTATATGAGGCTTTTACTGTATTAGTAGATGGCACCCCAAGGGTAGAATAATCACTGAGGATAGCGAGCCTTAAGTGTTGAATTATGTCCCCCAACAGGCGGGTTATATGAGGCTTTTACTGTATTAGTAGACGGCACCCCAAGGGTAGCATAATCACTGAGGATAGCGAGCCTCAAGTGTTGAATTATGTCCCCCAACAGACGGGTTATATCAGGCTTTTACTGTATTAGTTGAAGGCACCCCAAGGGTAGAATAATCACTGAGGATAGCGAGCCTCAAGTGTTGAATTATGTCCCCCAACAGGCGGGTTATATGAGGCTTTTACTGTATTAGTAGACGGCACCCCAAGGGTAGCATAATCACTGAGGATAGCGAGCCTCAAGTGTTGAATTATGTCCTCCAACAGGCGGGTTATATGAGGCTTTTACTGTATTAGTAGACGGCACCCCAAGGGTAGCATAATCACTGAGGATAGCGAGCCTCAAGTGTTGAATTATGTCCCCCAACAGGCGGGTTATATCAGGCTTTTACTGTATTACTTGAAGGCACCCCAAGGGTAGCATAATCACTGAGGATAGCGAGCCTCAAGTGTTGAATTATGTCCTCCAACAGGCAGGTTATATGAGGCTTTTACTGTATTAGTAGACGGCACCCCAAGGGTAGCATAATCACTGAGGATAGCGAGCCTCAAGTGTTGAATTATGTCCCCCAACAGGCGGGTTATATCAGGCTTTTACTGTATTACTTGAAGGCACCCCAAGGGTAGCATAATCACTGAGGATAGCGAGCCTTAAGTGTTGAATTATGTCCCCCAACAGGCGGGTTATATGAGGCTTTTACTGTATTAGTAGACGGCACCCCAAGGGTAGCATAATCACTGAGGATAGCGAGCCTCAAGTGTTGAATTATGTCCCCCAACAGGCGGGTTATATCAGGCTTTTACTGTATTAGTTGAAGGCACCCCAAGGGTAGCATAATCACTGAGGATAGCGAGCCTCAAATGACACATACTGCAGAGGCTGGAGCATAGTCTACCCCTTGCCAACCCCTTGGCTGGAAACAGTCAGGAAACTCACGAGACAACATCGCTGAATGCCGTAACTTGTCTCCCCAGCATTCGCTCCCTTAGCGGAAGAAGCGCTACCACCATAACCTGAACTTGACGAGGCCCTCCAACCTGAACAAGGTCGAGGGGCTCATTCAAGAAGCTAGACCAGGGGAGTGACTACAACCCCGACCAACGAGGCTGTACAAGCTCTCTCTCTCACCGACCAAGAAGCACACAGAGAAAACCCAGCTAGATAATTGAAAGGTGTCTCACTATGCTCAACACCTACTGCGATGTGACTCACACAGCCAGAGTTATCACGATGCCCTCACCTGTTCCATTCACCCCGATTTAATCCTTCAAACTCCGCAGTAGCAGGTTGTACCGTCGTCCCTTCTGGACTGCCACCCCTCCAATTGCAAAGCTAAAGCAATTAACATCTTAGAATTTTGAATTTAATTTTTTTTTTTCATTCGCAGGTTGGCCTTCACCTGCGGTGAACTAAAAATTTCTATTAAATAAAAATTATTATTTCATTGTACAGATTTATACATCCCCCTGTGTTTCCAATGTATTAAATAAATAGGCTATGTTAAAATCGAATCTTCCCATTATTCTGTTATTTCATCCTCTGCACATAATTTATTAAGGGTTATATTTAATATCTTTGACAATTTCTAGTGTTGCTCTTTATTAAAGCGACTACTCACGGATAGACACATTTGGACCGAACTTGCTTGGGTATCCTGGCGCCTGAAGAAGGATGTAGTCTGAATAAGACGCGGGACCACCCAGGCATTGTCTGGAACACCCGTGCCTCCCGAGAGATCCATTCTCGACTATCCAGATTTCTAAATGCTTATTACCTCATTTCATCTGCAGAAGACTGGACCCAGGAGAACTTGAGCAACTCTGGGTAAATCGAGAGTGCGCCATTTTTTTTAAGGTAAAAATTGGTAACAGTGAGCCAATTGTATTCTATCATACATATCTATCAGTTGGAGTAATGCCACGAAAGAGTTGAGGAGGTTATTGCCAGGTTCGCCGTTTAGCCCGACGGCCATTACAAATGAAATTAGACACATCAGCCAATACAGTAACTCCCACTAATTCTATCAAATTACCACAGAGCTCTCATCCTCTTGAACCCACAAATGAGCCATGCATAGAACCACCCGCAGTAACGGGAGATTGCAGTTCGTACCTAGATCACCTGTTAGGAATATATTGGCCTTGGCACGACAAAGAATATTTTGGTAACCTAGGAAAACTCAAAGCAGATCCCCAGCCTAGCACCCCACCTCGGCAGTGTACTGTCCCAAGCGAACCAACCAATACGTGCAAAATATGCATTACCGCTCACCCAGTGAGAAAGTCAACTCGGGCCACCCTTTATAAACACATGGGAAGTACCCGAGAAACAGAATAGTCATAGCTGGGACAAATAAACTCATTCTCATTTCATCAGTTTTAGCATTCTCATTATTCCCATTACTTTGTAACAGCTGGTGTCATGCATATTGGCAACCTTCACTGTCAGCCGGACCAAACTCTCTGGGAGGGAGGTTTATGTTGTCAAGCTCGCCCTGGGGTTTGATTCCCCTCCCAACATGGGCAGATCCGCAACCATGCCAGACAATCCAACTAACGAGCCCGTAGACATGTCAGGAGGAAACTCACTTAGCTCATAATCAAAGAGGGAATCAGCGCTCATATATACATTATATCATTCTTTGTCATTTATTAATTTTCATTATATATATATATATAGTATAGAAATGCCGATTCGAGTGCAGCCCCCAGTTATCAGAAAACCAACAGTAAGTTGAATGCTCGAACTATCAGAAAACATCAATTGCCGATTCGAGTGCAACCGCAAAAAAGTGGCTCAAAAAGTTGCGTTTGGGAGCAGTTGCAAAAAGTGACTACAAAAAGTTGCGTTTGGTTAGATCGTAGTCATTAGAAAAAAAAGTTGTGTTGAACTTTGCGTTTGGGAGCAACTGCAAAAAAAGTGACTACAAAAAGTTGCGTTTGGGAGCAGCCACAAAAAAAGTGAGTATAAAAAGTTGCGTTTGGGAGCAGTTGCAAAAAAAAAAGAGCGGCTCAAGAAATTTGGATACGTAAAAAATAAAATGTTGTATATAATAAAGATGAATCAGTTGCTAAATGTATTAAACGGAACCCAACAATTTAAGAAACTTTCCGAACTTACAATTGGACAGTCTTATCCCATAGACCGTGCTGAAATAATAAATACACAGTATGGTTACAAAGTGGTAATTACTTCTGGAAATTTTAAAGTAACCTTACCAGACAGATATCTTCAGATTTTCAGTGAAAAAGTTTTAAATGATGTTAATCGTGGAGGTATAAATTTTGCATATGATGGAATGGTGGATTGTGGTGCTAAACAAAGGCATTCTATTCGGTTTTTTAAAGAGTAAATGATTGTCATCGTATAATTAGACATCAGTTGATTATTATTTGTGCTCATATCTCTATAGAGTTTTAATGGTTATCCAATCATTAAAACACAATTATCGCTTTGGCTTCGGCAATGTGCTACAACATAGTCTAATTAAAAATTTAGAAATACATCTCCAAATTCGACATATTAAAGTAGCCGAAACATTGAATTCTTTTTCTAAATCTTTCATTGCACTTTCTATAGAAATATTATTCATCTTTATCACATGAAACTATTAACGTTATTATATATAAAATATGACTACTTCCAACCCAAAAAATATCTACAGCTTCATCTCTAATACCACTGTTCTTTCAGACAAATCAAAGTTAAATAACTTACCTTTTTCATCCTTAATTTCAACAATTATTTCATAAACTTGATTTGTTTGCACTGGAAAAAATAATGGATAAGCTGGTTCGTAATAGATAGTGTTGCCAAATCCAAATGTTCTTGGTTTAAAAGTGACAATTATGCTAGTTTCTCTATGGTTATTTTCATCATGTTTTAGTATCATACCATTTACTATATTACAGTGTATATTTATTGTTTCAAATATAGCAAATTTTGGAATAGTATCGCCATAATGATCCACATTTGCTTTCAGAGTTTTATTTTCTACGAAACCCAAAAGTTTTCCTATTGAACCTCATTTTCCAAACTGTAATTTGAGCATACACTTTCCTTTCACTCTGTTTGTTATTTTATCCAGCTTGAAAGATATATCATTTTCTTTCCCACCCATTGAATCTACACTAAATGAAATATTGCTTTTATAGTTTTTTCGAGATCTTTTAAGCTATATTGACCAATTGGAATATCAATTGCTGATTCCATATCATTCTGACCCACAAAATATTGCTTATTTCTCCCAGAGATAATGTTATGCGTTAGATAAGTAGTATAGAACTGAACTAAAGCCAATCAGTGCCCCTCTATCTCTAAAGGATAATGTAGTCTCTTCTTCAACACTTATTTGTTATCTGTTAGTTTGAATACTTTATTCATTTATTATACTATTTAAAAAAATCTATTAATAAATGAGCAAGAAACATGTAGACTGGGATATTAAAATAAGAATACCAGACAAGACTGTATCGACAAAACGTCATAGAGAATTATTACCTAATAATATTAGATGTTTGATAGTGGGTCCTAGTAACTGTGGAAAAACTACACTTATGATAGATAATTTTATATATGCTCAGGGATGGTTGGATTTTGGTACTCTCTATGTGTGTTCAAAAAGTCTGGACCAACCAAAATATATCAATTTAAAGAAAGATATAGATGTAGCATCAAAATTATTTAATGCATAGATAGCATACTTCTTTTCATCAAATGAAGAAATGGTTGATGTAAATGAATGTCATAAAGAGTCTATAGTTGTTTTTGATGATATCATACTTGAAAATCAAAATATGGTAAGGGATTACTTTACTCACGGTAGACACAAAGATATTAATTGTTTCTATTTAACCCAGACATACTCAAAAGTACCTAAGCAGCTTATAAGAGATAATGCTAATTTTCTTTGCATTTTCAGACAAGACGATACAAATCTTAAACATATTCATAGTGATTTTGTTTGTGGGGATATGTCATTTGAGAAATTTGGGGAGACTTGTTCAAAATGTTGGAATAATGAATATGGTTTTGTTACAATAGATGTGACTCGTAAGTTAAATAATGGCAAGTACCGCAATAAAATTAAAGACTTTTTAAATTCTTAGATTATAAGTATGTTTTTAATGGAAGTGTTTCCATTAAAAACCAACATAATCTGATCCTTTTAAATGTATTCATATATCATAACTATTTCAATAAACACAATTGTACCTTCGGGTACATTGTAGGCTTTTGATATTTTAAAGTATATCATATCATCAGGGTATACTTCAAAAGTTTTATACATGTCAATTTTTTTCCGTTGATGATATGAGTTAACACTTTCATATTTTTCTGGTTTTATTATTATTTCAACTATAGTTCCATCTCTCATAAAAGAATATTCTATATGATTATCAAAGTAAAATACTTTATCTTTTGAATTGTATTTCCCAACTAAACGAATAATGTTAATTCTCTTTTTCTGATAGTACTCTAAATTGATTGCGTCCATCGGTGCAATGGGATTTCCCACATGTCTTAGTCTTTTTTGTTCAAAATCTATATTATTATCTACTTCCAAGTAAGTAAGATAGGCTTTATCCAAAGATCGTTTATTTCTTGTCAGTGTGGCTATAAAGTCGTTGAACTGTGTGCAAGAATTAAAATCATTAGAATTAATCTTCTCAGTAGTTGTATCATTGTCCGTGTGTTCTTTATTTTGATCTTCAATCCAATAGCTCATTAATGCATTTACACATATATCCATTGTTTATTAATAGTGAAATAATTTTTGGAAATTTAAAATTATGTGAAAAGTGATTTAGCACAATTACACACAAATGACCACAAGTTACTTGATTGAAATTTTGAATTCTATCATCATTACAAAAAATATTATTTCCGAGATATGCTGTTAATTGTTGGGGTGGATTTCCACCAAATGAATCAAAATAATATCTGTTGTTTGCTTTTTTCCAATAGCATACCCAGTGTGTACCAGAGTAAGTCGAAACATCTAGATTAACAATCCCACATTCATTATCGAGTGGTGTGTTAAGTAGCTCATCGATCATAAATACACCCTGAAAATGTTTTTAATGTTTAATTTTTTAACCATTCTATCAATATCAAAGTTACTGAGCGGAATTTTTTTTTTTTACCATTCTTAACCCACTTAACTTTCTTCAATCCCTTGTCGTATTCCTCCATAGCTAAATTATGTCTGCGTTGTTCTTCCAATTCTTGGTTTTTCTTCTTAGCATTAATTACTGATGTAGTGATAGATGATGCACCGCCAGCTAACACTCCTAGAGCTCTCAATGATGCGAAAATTAAGGGTAAAAATCCACCCTTATGGACTGTCAAACCATTTCCAGTTTTCATTTCTTTGGACATTTTCTAAAGTTGTGGAACTGAAATTGTGATAGTCATCTCTTTGTCCTCCTTTAATTTCTTGTGTTTATGATCCAATTGGTCTTTCGTTAGGAAAGAATCAATATTCAAACCCTTCAACTCATCGTTAAGAACTTGAAATACAAGGTTTTTTACTTTAATTTATTATAACAAATATTTTATCATTTCATTTTAATTCCCCAGCCAAGCATACCTTCAATATGCATCGCAGATCTAGTAACACCAGCCCACAATCTCTCATTGAGATCAGCATCTGAACTTAACAATCTTTTGAATGCTTTCTTTTCTAGTTCTTTGTCAGCTACATGTCTTTCAGCTAGATCTTTATGATGATGATAAGCTATATCATGTTCCATTGCAGCCGCATCTAGTGGATTAATGGGTTTATTGGTTTATCGCCACGTTCAATTCTCTCTTTTAGTCTGGTACCCGGACCTAAGTACTGATAACCGGGTGCGTGCAACTCAAAAGGTAGTGAATTTATTATGTCATTGAGTAACCCTTTTCTGTGATACTCCGACTCCCAAAAAGTATGTGGTATTGTGTTTAACATTTGTATCAGATATGGTATACCGTTTCTATTATTCACAACAAAGTCACTAAACTTGCTGTTGAGCATATTTATTATTCCAACATTTTCATTGTAATAGTTATCATTTCCAGCATTCTCTTCGCCATAAATAATGAGAAGTCGATCAATAAGCATCCTAACATCATCCATCCATATGTATTCTTTGGGATAGTCTGTATATTTCCTTATACCTTTCCCTTTTTTTTGGTGAGGGACGTTTCTTTCTAATCTAATTGTAAATAGGTTTAACAATAATTTTCTATGTATTCCCTTTACTCGATTTTGGTGTTCCCAAGTTTGGATCATTGTTTTGAAAAACTGTGTTTGTATCTACTAGGATATGACTATAGTGTTCATAGTCGGTTGCAGTGTAGTCGCTTACTGTTATTTTCTTACTAGTTAGTAATTTCATCAAACCATCAGTTCCAGTGTATGTCCGACCTTCTACAGTAAATTTGTCATTGATGAATGTTACTTCGCTATCCACCAATATACAATCTACCTTTATCGGCCTTTAGTCCAAAAACATCGTCTTTGCAGTCAATTAAGAAATCTGCCACTTTCTTATCAATAAATGTTTTGTAGTTGGTTAACTGTGAGATATCAGTTTTGAAATGCCCCAACGCTTCGTCATAGCGTTCACAGTCATTGTCAATGCGTTTAAGACCATTGTCATAGCGTTCATCATCATCACCAATTCTTTTAATGCCATCGTCATAGCGTTCATCGGTGCCTGTTTTACTGAACAGTTTTCTTTCAAAAGATGTTTCTGTTGGTGTCTGTGGGTAGTCTAAATTCTTAACAGCCAAATGGAAGAAGTTCTTTTATTAAGTTCTTATTCTCATTTGTTACGTGTCCAATTTTTTTGTCCAAAATCTTCTATCGCATCTATTAATGGTTGATCGTGTTATTTATTTTTATCATATTCATCTTGACGAAATTTTCTAAAAGTTTTAAACTTTTCAATTAACTGTCTTCTTCTCTCTATATTCTTCTCTATATTGTTTACAATTTTTTGTTGTCTCATTTATTATATAAATAAATGAAATGAACAACGATAATTTAAATGTATACTGTCTCAAATGTATAAAAAGTTGGTTATATAAAGGTTGGTAAGTTCATATAAACTTACCAATAATAACAAAGTAAGAATTAAATGTGTTTGTAGATGTGTTGCCAATAATCCGCTATTCACTGGTGGGGGTATAAAAAACGATATTGTAAATTAATTTCATAAACCAGTGCGAAAAAACTTCCCCAGAAAAACTGTTGTATCTTTTGGTATCGATGATCTTTGGCAAGCTGATTTAGTTGAGATGAATTCTGGATCTTTAAAAGGTAAACATAGTATTAACAAAGGGTTTAAATATATGTTAACCGTGATAGATGTTTTTTTCCAAATATGTATGGGCAATACCATTTAATGATAAAACTGGTGAAAATGTTACATTAGCATTTAAAACTATTTTGAATGATCGCAAACCCGTGCATTTACAAACGGACGAAGGGAAAGAATTTTACAATAAATCATTTAAGACATTAATAGCCAATAACAACATAACACACTATTCAACATACAGTGAAAAAAAAGCTAGCGTTGTAGAAAGATTTAATAGAACATTGAAGAAGAAAATGTGGAAGATATTTACTATGCAGGGAAACTATAAATGGGTGGCTATATTACCTAAATTAATAAATGAATACAATAACACTGTTCACAGTACATTCAGAATGAAACCCACCAATGTAAATGCAAAGAATGAAAGTTCTATTCTAATCAACATGTATGGAGGAGAAAGAAAAATGGTTAGATCAAAGTTTGCAATAGGAGATAAAGTTCGTATAAGTAAAAGTAAGAAATTGTTTGGATAAGGATATACACCAAATTGGTGCATTGAAGTATTTGAGGTGTGTGAAGTATTGCACACAAACCCCACAACATATAGAATTAAAGATTTTAAAAATGAACTTATTAGAGGTATTTTTTATGAGCCAGAGCTGTTACCAAATATGATAAATACTACTTAGTGGAAAAAGTTTTGAGAAGAAAAGGAAATAAGCTGCTAATAAAATGGCTAGGTTTTGATAGTAGTCAGAATTCTTGGGTTGATAAGAAAAGTGTAGTTGTTAAAGAACTTTTTTCTATATAAAAATGGATCAACAAAAAATTGAAAGTTATGAGTATCAGTCGTTTCCGCCAAACGACCAAACAAAAAAAATTTGAATGACTACAAGAAACGCATTGAGTTTGATATTCCTATTGGCGATGCATTTTCACATCCGAATGAAGCTTATGTATACCAACAGTATAAGCTAACTAAAAGATTTACGAATACAGTTTATGAAAAAACTTCTACTATTGATCTTTGTAAGAATTTCTTCCCATTCCAGTTCTCAAGAATAGAGATCTCTAAACATGGTTGTATAATCGAAAGTATTGACAACCTTTGCATCACTTCAACAATGATGCATACATTGCTATGTTCAGAATCAGCATACTTCCAAATGTCAGGGATAGAACTAGGTAAATATGTTAGGAAAGATTAGCTTAACGAAATTACCTATCCATTAAGATATTTGTTTAGGTTTATGAGAGATTGTAATGAAATATTCTGGAACGGTGGGTACAAGATCACATTCATTCGAAATTCTAGTGACGATGTTTCGCTTTACAGAAGACCTCCAAAGAAAGATGGATCTGATGATGCAGATAATATACCAGATGCTGGTAAAATTGTTATTGAGAAATTGGAAATTCTGTGGCCAATTGTTGAATACGATCCTAGTTATGGAGACGAAATTAAAGCAAAATTATACAAACACCCCAAAATTCCAATTGGTTTTAATTATTGGCAATGTATTGAAAAACCAGTACCTACTAATGCAAACTCATTTTAGTTTGATATAAAAGCTCAGTTCAATTCAATCCAATTAGATATGCCAGACTTTGTCATTGTTGGTTTACAGCAAAACAGAAAAGAAGATCCTGGGAAATTCACACACGGTTCAATGTTTGACTCTTGTTTTGTCAAAAATATTTCTAATAAGAATGGACGGAATGAAGTGTTTCCCAAAGAGAATTGAAATTTAAACATTGATGATAGAATTTTGGATAAGATGTATATTGCTTACAACAATTTTAGAAATTCAAAGACTAAACTAGATACCCCTTATCGTAATAATGAACTGCGCTTCAACTCTGGGTCATTTATTGGGAGAAGACTATTGTATGTTATTGATTGTTCTTACAGAAAAACCGCTAATGTAAAAGATCGAGCAAATCTGAAACTTACAGTTGATTTTAATAAACCAATATCGGCTGCAACTATTTGTAAAGGGGTACTAGTAAGCCAAAGAAACCTAATTTATGATGTTAAAAGTGAAAGAATCACCGAAGTCCAATAGTGCGCAAACATGTATGATTATTAGTTTTTAATGGATGGTTATCCATTAAAAACATTTACTGTTATATAATTTTTCTTTAAAATTAAATCGTACTGCTAAAAGAGTGTTTTTAAATGGGATTTATCCCATTAAAAACATAATAATATTTAAGTAAAATTTAATGTATGGAGATCGTCTCCATTTGCATCACTAGTTTTTTGAACTGATTAAGAATATTTGAGTAGGAGGATGGTAATGTAGAACACTTTACATTGAACATTGAAAGATCAAATCTGTCAGCTCTGGTCAACATGTTTGTAAACTCACTGAATTAATAGTATGTTGTGTTCATGAAGAAGTATAATATTCCATTGGTGTATCTAAAAGCAGAATCTAACCAAGCTGGTAAGCCTAGAAATTTCTTTGAAATTAAACCGAAAAATTTAGATCTGAATAAGCACTCGTTCAGTTCCATAAAATACACTTCATCATAAAATACAAAAGTGCGACCAGAGTAGGTGTTTACAACTGCTTTTATTTTGGAATTCTGAGGTATATTCATATCATAAATAACCTTTGGATATCCAGACACAAGTTGCAGACTAGGATATTCAAATATATATATATATATATATATATATATATATATATATATATATATATATATATATATAGAGACACACACACACATTTGACTCGATAAACATTACTATTTCCCCTGATGGTCTCTGATAAATCAATGTAAAGCTTTCAAAATTAGCAGGTAAGAAAAACAGTCAGTTAGTGATAAGCTCTGGTTTACTAACTATTTTATCTACGTCATATGCCCAAACATATTTTTATAAAAAATATACATCACTTGGTTGACTACTAAAAATGTGTTGATGTTTTTTAAGTTGCACAAATCTACTTCTTTTGTAGGGAATAATATGTTTGGTTTAGGAGGGAATAATGAATGCACAGATCTTTTAGGTTTACCATATAGACTCAGTATTGCCACAATATCAATTTGTAATGTTAGTCGATCTATGACATAAATTGGGTACATAACAGACTCGTAAACATTCGAATGATGTATTCCTAATGCATGTCCTATTTCATGCAATAGCACAACAAAAAGATTTATTTTTCCTTGAGATTTGTTGTCATGTTTAAGATACCAATCTTCTTCAGCATCAATGTGAATTTCAACTGGTGAGTTATTTGATTTCGGAAAAAAAGCATGAGCCACCACTCCTTCTCTCCCATCAAATTTGCTATTACATAAATGCCGAAGCTTTTAAAATGTATGGATACTACGTTTGCTTGATATTATATTGTGTGGGTTTTGAGTATCATGTTTAAACATGATTTCAGTATGTTTGGCCCACGTACGAAACACTTCTTGAGTTAGTTGTAGTATGTCATAATTGGCCAACACATAATGCCATTTCATTACTTTCATTCTCGATTTGGTAATAGATGTAGAAAAGCCAAATATATCATCTAGTACACCACATCTAGGAGTTTTGATTAGTGCCAGTGTTTCTTTACTTATTTCGCCACTAATTGTTATGTTGTGATACTCTCGGAAAAGTCGGAGAGCATTTGAAACTATTGATGAATTTGCATGTGTAATATCTTTGTCAGGTACTTTTAAGTATCCGAAATCATTTAAATATTTTATTGTGGAAATTGTTTGATTTTCGCCTCTGCTGGAGGCTATCAAAATTAAGACGATAATTGTAAAGGTAATCATTTACTGTTATATCATATTTCATAGTATCACTCTTTTTCAATTTTGTAGTGCCCCCATGGTAGTGTTTTAACGCCATCTTTAAGAATAAATCTTTTATCGTCTTCGGGACCTAATGCTTTTTTTCTCATCTCAGTCGTATAGAGTTCATGTTTCTTACTTCTAATAAGATTCATACTTTTGTACAACACTTTTTTTTACCAAACAAACACTTTTTGTAGTCACCAAAACTAATCTCATGTATTTTTCATGTGACTACAGTGTTTTTCACACCCTTTGCACTTTTCTTTATACCACCCTCCACATTTATTGCATACATTTTCGATTTCAAACCAATAAATTCATCCATTAATTTTCCATTACATTCATTTTTCATTTTGCCAATAATCTTTTTGTTAACTAACGGTATACCATATGGATTATCTTTTTTATAGTCCGAAGTATCAAAATGATCGACCATTTCTTTCATGTCACTGTAGAAATCTGGTATTTTTATATAATAGATGTACGAATCAGTATCTTTATAGCACAGTTCAATATTTTCCCCATACTTTGGTTTCATTATATTATAGTGAAAATCATACATTAAGACTTTCGATAGATCAAGTATACTCATTCCAACATAAATGGGTTTGTTAAAGCACAGTTTTGTTTTAATCATATGAACTGCAACCAAAGAGTTAGTAAATATAGTTCTGTCTTTAAAGTTTGGTTTAGCCACTAGTTTCTCCATTTGCTTAGAACTTGTGCACAACTGTACATCCACTCTGTTTCTAATATTTTCCATTGTTTTTCCAAAAACAGAATTGTATATTAATTTGTAGAAATCTTTTTCAAAGTCATTTGTAGACTTTTTTCGCATATTTATGCTTAGATCAATATAGGACTTGAGCCAATCTGATAGATCAAACTCCAGAACTCTATGGATCTTTTTCAACTTAATTCCGAGAGATAGAGATTGTTTAAGATTTACATAGAGTAATGCATATTTTTCTTTATCATCCAGAGTAGTTAAAGAGTTTGGGATTCTCTGATCCTTCTGGTATTTTATTCTCTGATACTAATGGCAAATCTTTGTGGAGATCGTTGAGTTCATGTGGGTATTCCAAATCAACTTCCAATATGTAACCTTTTCTAGAATCATCTCATATTTTTGTTACATCTATAT